>JAGFMF010011413.1:110297-188194 GCA_019455555.1 Galemys pyrenaicus
CGATCCACTCATCTGTTTTTGGGCATTTAGGCTGTTTCCAGGTCTTCCCTATTGTAAAGAGTGCTGCTATAAACATAGGGGTGCAGGTATTCTTTTGAACTTCCATATGATCCAGCAATCCCACTCCTAGGAATATACCCAAAAGACACAAATACACTGATTCAAAAGAATACTTCCAAAGGTATCTATGAATCAAAATGATGTCAAAGGTTCTAGTAAGCCTCACCTGGCAAGACATTACAGCCTAGGCCAGGTACTGCACCAGGGTTTTCTGTAACAAAGGCTAAGGTGAACTCAAAGCATGTGTGGGAGGCACTGATGTTCAATTAGTAATCTAAAGGCAACAGATGTTGCCTTTGGTGTAAGTGAACACCAATATGCGCAGGATCCAGCAACAATTATCTTACTTTATCTGTATCTCCAGCAGTATCTTAAACTTTAACTGAATTATGAAGTAAATCCTAGAGATCATGCCCTATCATCTACACAGATTTATGTGAGGGTCACTAAAAGACAAGTATTTTTTTAAAGACAATCCCAATCATAAAAGCTCTAGGAGATTTTATTTCTCCAACCTCATAAAATAACATATTATTTATTTATAATCACCTTTGACTATATTTTCTCTGAAATTTCTAAGACTAATAGTACAGTATAATCAATGACTAGCACCTTAAAATAGAATCTACAATTGTGATTTTACTTTGACTTGACCTGTTGATTCCAGGGGTAACAAAACAAAAAACCCTTAACACTTGAAAATGGAGATAGAAAAAAACTGCCTCACTGGCCACATTCTCATTTTTCCTTAACAAAAGGCAACTGCATAATTTCTTTTTAACCAAATCCCAATATTTATAAACGGTTATCCAAATACAAAATATCACATTTTAGACTAACACATGTTTTTTTTTTTTTCTTTTTCATTTTGTTACTTACTTTTTTATGTTACCTACTCTTTTTTCGGTCTTAATCTTCCAGTTCTGATTCAATCGAATATATTTGCATATATGTACTTAAATATATATAATCAGAAAAATAAACCCTCCTACACTATTGGTGGAAATGTAGACTTGTCTAGTTTCTGTGGAAACAAGAATGGAGGTTTCTCGAACTATTAAAAATATTGACCCAGCAATTCCACCCCTAAGTGTCTACTCAGGGGGAAATGTGTACTCCCGTGTTCACAGCAGCACAATTTACAATAGTTAAGATATGGAAAAGCTAAATGCCCAAGGTTGGTGAGTGGATAAAAAAGATGTCTCACACAAACACACACACACACAGGAATAGTACTCAGTGATAAAAAGAAAAAGATGAAATCTTATTTGCGACAACAGGATGGAACTGAAAGGATTACACTAAATTAAATAGGTCAGAAGAACAAAGACAAATGCTAGATGACTTCACTCATGTAGAATATAGAAGAGCAAAACAAAGAAAGGGCCAAACTAAATAAAAACAATCCCTAGACATCTGACTGTAGAACTGAGGCTACTGGGGGAGAAGGGGAAGACTGGTAGGGGAGTGGGGAAATTGAGGAGGGGACTGGATAAACTATGGTAGTGGATTATGGGTGCTTTAGTGGTGGATATAGTGTGATGAAACGTATCTGAAGAGGTGTGAATCTGTACCTCTAAATCATATCCAGTGTTGGAAAACCAACATTATCATAATAAAAAATAACACAATGGGAAAAAAGGGGGAAAATGTGTATTTAAGGTATCTGCATGGACCATTGTATGCTGAAGAATAGAACTGGGCTTTTATTTATTTATTTATTTATTTTTATTATTAACTTTTTTTATTTATATATATATATGTGTGTGTGTGTGACATCAATTATAATCCCCATGTATTCCCCATCACCATATCACCAGTGCACCATCACCTCAGTCCCCCGTGCTCCCGTCTGCCCTCAACCCCTCCCCTTCCCTCCCACCAAGTGTCCCCAGTTTGTCCTTGTCTCCTCATTTTTGGTTTCTGTGTCTTTATTGCTGTTATTATTATTATTATTGTTCTTATTCCTTTCCTTGATCTTTATTTGGTTCCCTTATGTTCCTCCTAGGGGACGAACCATCTAGTATTTTTCTTTTGCCTTCTGACTTACTTCGCTGAGCATAATCCCTTCCAGTTCCATCCATGTTCCTATGAATGCATCTAAGAATTGGGCTTTTAAAGGTGAACTTAATGTAGTTTATACACTCTAGATTTTCAGTGATGCATGCCTGAAACTTACATAATGTTATAATGTAATGTTGCTTCAATAAAAAAAATCATATATATAATCAAGTAATTTGTTAATGAATTGTGATTTACTCAGGGATTTTCTAAAGCCTTTGTTGACATACATCTGACTTTTGCTTTCTGTACCAAGCCTCAAGCTTCCCTCTGGAGGTACATTCAACTACCTATTAAGGATGAGAGCATGTGTTTAATCCAAGTTTAGAACCCACTAATGCTCCATAGGTATAGGGTTACAAACCAACTTCAATCTTTTGGTGTTCAACTTTGTTCTTGGCAAAGCTCAAAAAACTTAACGGGGCTCAAAAGATTTCTTGGACATGGACTTTAAGAAAAAGTATTTTGATGAGTAAAGCATAAATGAACCAGAACCCATATGGATCAAATTTTCCTCAAAATGCACATGGGTTTAATAATTAATGGAAAAAGTGCTTCTAGCATGCATTTTGGGTTTTATCAAACCCCAAATATTTGGAAAAAATAGTTTGATAGGTTCAAAGAACCCAAACTCTGATTTGATGCACCCACATTAATATCTCTTGATGTTGAATGAAAATGAGGACTATTTAGGTGTAATAAAAAACAGAGGCAGAACTTGTTCAAAAATTATATGAATGAAAGAAAATAACATAATGCTACAAAGTTAACCTTTTTTCCTATTTGTTTTCTTAAATCCTTCTTTTGAGTTTCCAACAAGCTTTTAAGTATATCTCAGCATAGTAAGTTCTGAAAGAAATTATTGATTGCAGTTAAAAAGGTAAAACTGAATGAAATCCTTTGAGATGCATACTATGTCGTGAAACAGTCTAAGTTGTTTGCAAATGTCTCTGCCAGTATCAATAAATCCCTCAAATTGCAGGATAAGCTACATTAATTAAAGAATGGTCTAGTATTTAGAAGTTCCTGGAAGTTGTGTTTTTTAATTCACAGTAGGGCTGCTGTGTGTCTTAGGAAAATTTAATTTTACCTCTTTTTCACTAAAGTTATTACATTCAGTTATAGGAAATTTTTTCAGCAGAACTTGAGCATTTATACTTTATGAACGTGTAGTATGGTTATATCTTAAAGAATTGCCATAACTTTGAAGAAGTTTATTTAACTTCTATTAAGGACATGAACCCTCCACAAATCTTGATTCAAGCATAAATAAAAATATCACTGTTTTCTTTGTGTAGGTTTGAGGGCTTAAAAAATAACACATTTTTCAGAGATTAACATGGAAATTTAAAACAATTTTCATCTAAATATGAGTAGGCTATGCCAGTCTACTACAATAAATTCTGAATTATCTCATCCTTTAGGTCCTGAAGAAGCTATTGAATTTCTAAAATTACTTTCTCTTTCGTTTGTATTCCAAACAATAGTGCTGACTTATCCTTTTTATCTCTACCTGTCCACATATAAAAAGGGGAATAATTTAATGTTGCATCAAAACACACACAACTGGAATAACGTTCTGAAGAGACAGAGGACTTTTATCATAATGAATGAAGATGTAGATTTTATTGCTGTTACCATTTTTTAAAAAAACTAAAAGGAGACAGAGGAAAATTACTTTACCCTCTCTCCTAAGAAAGCAAAGCTGGTGCCTTGTGAAGGACTAGGTTGAGTGTTTCTCTGTTGCTTTTTCTTATCTGCGGACCAACAAGTCACTCAAGAATTAAGGAGGAGACTTCCCTAACAATGGAGGGGGGCGGGAGCCGCTCCCTTGGCAGGATAACAAACACTGTGCTCGCACCATATTCAGTTGCTTGGAACCATTTATAGATGTGCTATAAACGCAATTGAAAGCTATCTCCATTCCATTTTTTTTTTCTTCCTCCTCATGCTCCTGCGCACAAAACAAGTATTGTAAGAGGCAGCCTTGTAGGTTGCCAGAAACCCAGCAAAGCCATATTAACGATATGCCCCTTTATGGATTCGCGTTTATTTATATTCAGTGAAGTAGGTTACTGACAATTTGGCCATTAATTTGCTGTTTATAAATCGTGTTTTCCCTGTGTAGTAACCACAAGACTTTGACATTCACGGCCGTGTTGAAAGAAATAAGTTTATTAAAGAAGGCGAAGGAAAAAAGATTGGCCCTTGAAAGTTCACCAAATTGCACATGTCAGCCACTAAGTAAAATTCTGGACTTGAAAAATAGCAAAATGCCCAGCCTAAGGGAAGGAGAAGGAATACACCGGCTGCAAGAATTCTCCAGCTCGAGGGGCATCCGACCAGCGAAGAAAAGTCGAAGTATCCCAAGCCCTCAAGAAACATAATCCGGAGTTTATATCAGATGGTTTATGGAAGTTTATTGGAATATACAACAGAGTTCATGTCGTGTGTCACAAGGTGAAGCCTGTTCGCTGGTGATTTACAAGCCGCATGTGCGGCGTTACTGTAATTTATAGAACGCAGATGGTCCTGGGGTGCCCTGCTGATTCGTAGCTGAATCAGGACCTAAGCCCCGTGTGTCATCTGCTCCGGGTACCTCAGGCTCACTTCCCAAAATTACCAACCAACATATTTTTGTTCTAAACTGAAGATTCCAAAGACCTTTGTCTGTAACACATGCAACTTTAAAATGTGAAACTGCAGCAGAGGCGGGAAAGATTTAAGCTAGAAAGTGAATGGTTTTCCCACCCCTGTTGTCTCTTTAATTCCTTGGGCATTGTCTTCCATTGCTTGCCAGTGTTACATCATTGATCGGGATATAAGATACTGAGTTCCTTTTTGAATGTGTCCACACTATGTTTCTCTGCTCCCCCCTCCCCCCAGCCCAAAAATCATTAACAAGGAAAACAGGAAGGCTGAATTATTTAAACATTTTTGCCTGTTTCTGCTATAAAATGCCAAAAGCCCCTATAACCACCTTTGTCCCTAATCACCTTCAAAACTATTATATAATTGTGTCTTTATTACAAATCCTCTTTATTACCCTCAAAGGATGTGGTTCAGAACGATGGTGTAATAACGTGAGACGGATGTTTACAGAATCTAATGTAAATGGATTGACCTTTTTGAAAAGATTGTCTTATCAGCGCTTAATTCACAAATTAAGGCACATGTGTTAGTTTTGAACTCGCTTTCAGTACTCTCCTTGGGAGTATCTAGCGCTCCTTGTTCTGGTGCTAACATATTTCATGGTGCTTTTGAACCTCTGGTGGCCAAGGGCAGTTAGAGAAGAAAGGACCCTTGAAGTCCCATTTGTGCTATTCAGACATCTCCCTTTGAGCTCTTTATTGAGAAATTGAGTTGAACAATCCAGCAATCACAAACATGTGCCCTAATAACTGGTTCCAGCACCCTTGAGTTCTGCCACCAAGTTCTCCCATTCTCCTTGCAGCCCACATAACCCTAGGAATGACAGACAGGACAAGAACAGAAATTTCCAGTGCCTCCTTTCACAGTCAGCAGGTTTCCAGTACCGGCTCCAGAACAGCGCTGCCCCACCGAAACTATCGTGTGAGTCACATGCCATCAGAAATTCTCTAGGCGGTGCTTTCAAAAAAAAAAAGAAGAGAAGTGATAGTAAACTTAATGATGCATCACCATATATTTGTACACAATCCAAAACATTCCATACGTCCAAAATGTTATCACTCAAGTAGTTGATATCAAAAATATCATTGAAATAGTTTACTTTTTTGATGGGGATTACCTCTTTAAAATCAGAGGTATATTTTACACAAATAGTGCTTCTTAATTCAGACTAGCCACACGCAGCTGGCAGCTCCAGTGCCAAGTGGTACTTTTCTAGATTGTTCTGCCATGAAGAAGGTGACCTATAAAACCTGAAGAAGGTAACAGCTCCTATGACCTTTTCCATAAGAAGTGGTCAAACATGGTTTAATACATCGAAAAATATATGTGTGTGTATATTGTTTTCTTATCAACTAAAAGGGGGGAAATGTCTGAGGAGAACCAGGAGGCTGTAACGAAAATAAAATTGACAGCCTCTCAAAACTCAGGTGGCACGTTCCTTTTCCAGTTAATTACGGTTTTAATTACACGGCTTCTTGCGACTCCTTGATACCTAATAAACCAGACTCTTTGGGGCAGCCAAGTTGGGTTTTGCTTGAACTGCAGGTGTAAGACTCAGCATGAAACATAAATCAACTTCTTAAACATGCTCCCAGGGTGTGTTCAAGCTTTTTCTTCCTGTTTGCTTGTAAAATCACATCTTTTCACCATTGTTGGTAGAGAAATGATTGAAGTAGCTATGAGTTGAATAATAGCTTTGTGTTTTTGACTCGCTTGGCCTGGCATAAAACATTTTGCCTCAGATGAAATAGAATAGCAGAGCACAAGATTTTTTTCTCTTTCAATCTTATGAATAATATATACTCCTCAATATTGACCGTTTCATTTAAGAAAATAAATACCTGTTAGGGAAAACAAAATGAAGTCCCTGGGAAAACATTAGGATTTCTGGTTTAAGTATTTTGAGATGGTGGGAGATGCGTTTATTTCTGGAAAGTGCTCCCTGAGGTCAATCAAGTTCAAACACCACAGAGTGTGGGCCAGCGGTAGCAGGGGAGTCCACTGCCACAGAAGACAAGGAGGGAGGGGGCACTCCCAAAGTTCTCATTGGCTGAAAAGCCAGCAGCAACTGATGGCATTCTGAGCAGCTTGCAATTTAGTCTCAGCAGCAGGAAAATCTGCAGTTGATCAGCTCTGCCATAACGAGTAAATGTCATCATGGTAAATGTGGATTTCAGTGGAAGGTTCTGCAGTGCCTAGTGATAATTCTGCCAGTTCTCCCTCCTTCCCTTTTCCATCCATAAAGGGAAAGAACAACATATGGTATTTGCATGTTATCACAAAATATGAGATACTGGGTGAAATAAATTACGTGTGAAGGGGGTTTAGCCCATAATTTCCAGTAATTTCAAAAACATGAAAATGGCTTTTGAAGTAGGAGAGAGGGCTTTTCTCCCTGGGGAAAACTTCAAAACACATCACATGTTATATAAACACAAACGCGTTTACCTTGCTTGGGCCTCCCTTTTTTTTCTTCTTGAAATCCTGGCTAATTGTCAATGATGTCTGTGTTTTAACAAGAGGTTTCTTTTTCAGACCTGAATTATATGAATTCAAGTTTTTGAATAGTGAAGTTTTGTTATGAGCAAAAAGTTTGTGGGAGAGGGGAGTGGGAAAGGTTAGTGAGGGGAGGAAAATGCTGGAAATGAATCATGGTCTTTTTATGAAAGAAGACCCAAAGTTAGTTCATGATCTGTTGCTTCTCCTAAATTCTTATCATTAATGCTAAGTCCTGACAAACATATTTTTTGTCTTCAAGAGATCTCTACTTGTTCTGCTTCCCCCATTAAATTTCATAGCTTTCTGCCTAAGCCTGGAGATGTCATGCATCAAAATCAGATCCAAATTAGAAGGCATGATGAAACCCTTGAAAAATCCACATGTCTGGCTCCTTCTGGTCTCCCAGGTATTGCTACATTCTGCAAAATGCGGTTAGGGTGGGTGTAGAGGTGCATGTAGACTCTGGGCAGGCCCTCGTTGGTGATTTTCTTTGTTGGGCAGAGAATTTATTGGATATGCGTCCTGTTCATCCTATATTTAAAATAAATGTTGGGACCATGCACAATAATTAGTAAGGCAACAGGTGAGTTGTCCTGAGCACCCTGAGCAGCCAAGCACACTGGCAGTGCTCAGTAATTTCTAGCTGAACACATAAATGAATTGAAGTGGAATTAGACTCTTCAATCTTTTCTGGACAGGTAAAGACAGGGTGAGGGTTGCTGAAAACTATCCAGCTCCATAAGTGTGTTAGGATCCAAGAAAACCCACTTTAATTACAGATAATTTTTTTTAAAGATTTATGTATTTATGCAAACAAGAACTGGGGAACAGGCCAGAGGTGCAGGGGGTGAGAGGGTTCACCAGAGACGGAGTGGAAGCAAAACAGGCAGATCTACTGAAACACACTGCTGAGGGGAGCAGCAGGCGAGGCAAGAGAGATCTGCTGTGTCATTTGGGTCACCTCCCTGGCCAGGGATCGAACTCATGTTGTGGGTAGCTTCGTAGTGCTGCAACTTAGCCCCTTGTGCCACCAGGAAGGCTCTAGTTACAGATAATTAAAATAGTCATCAAGTAGTGAAAAATGATCAAAGATTCCAGTTCAGACCTTTGCTGAATTCCTCGCTCTTTTCTAAGTGCTCCTGACTGGTCAGAAATTCTAAAGAGATTATTTACCCTTCAATGCCAAAGGCATCATGCATGAAATAGTGATACTGAGGAGTGAGAAGGAGGGTAAGGCAGAGGGAAATGATCACAAAGAAAAATACAACATAGTAACTACTAGCAATTAAAAAATGCTTTAAAAGATGCTCTTTCAGTTATCTGTATGAAATACTTATGTGCTAAGCTTCATCACCTTTTTTTACAGAGGAGGAAACTAGAGGTTCAGAGAAATGAATTGTCTTCCCAAAGGTCACAATTTTGAGAAATAATAGACCCTAGATTGAGGTTCAAGTTCTAAAACCAAAGAAATTACATTCTTTTTTATGTCATATTTTTAAGAAGACGCAGTATATATGACAGGTAAAAAAAAAAAATCAGGGGCCTCCCTGGTGGCACAATGGGTTAAGCAATGCACTATGAAGCATCGGCAGCCACTGCAGCATGAGTTCGATCCCTGGCCAGGGAGGTGATGCACATGGCACAACAGACCTCTCCTGCCTCACCCCGCTGCTCCCCTCAGCAGTGCATTTCAGTCGATCTGTCTGTTCTGTTCCCCTCTATGTCTCTGGTAAATCCTCTCACCCACACCTCTGGCCTGTACCCCAGTACTTAAATAAATAAATAAATCTTTTTAAAAAATATATAATAAATAAAAATAAATCAATTAGTAAAAAGCTCAATTAATGAAAATGTCTTTGTCTCAATCAAAATGCCAACCTCCTTCCCCAAGGCAAATATTGTCCACTGTTTCTTGAGTATTCTGAAAGAAATTGAGGTGTTACCTACCTAATCTATCAGTTCACACACACACCTATGGGTATAATATCATGTTCTTCTAATCACAGCTTTCTCTGCATAACCTGAATCTGGGTAGGTAGACATTTCTATAAAATTTCCCATCACATATAGATATATATCATTGTTTTTAATTTTAATTCTTTAAATTTAATTATATTTTACAAGTATATTTTACCACTTCCCCTTTGGGTATTTAAGCTACTTCTAACAGTTTGTCATTGCAAATCATACTGAAATGAATGTGCATGACAGCAATCATTTATTTTCTTACAAAATTTCAAATAACTGGGATGTGCACTGATACCTTGAATGAAAAATGCACTAACAGGAGTTCTCACCTGGGACTCTCTCTAGCACTATGATTTTTGAAGGAAACCCTTACATCTCAACTGTCCCAAACTTAAAATTAGAAAGTGATACTGTAGGAAGATTTAAAGAAGGACAGCAATGTGGTCAGAAAAGATCCATTCCAGTGTCAGCACAGCTGGGTTCTGGTCTTAAGTTCTAGGATAATGAAGCCCTTCAAATTCTAAGTGAGCTCTGAAACCACCTACTTTCTCCAAAATAGTTTACAAGAGAAATAACAATGTTCTCCAGTAATTTGATTTCTTTTGACACCATGGCTGCTTCCTCATCATCTGTATCTCCCTTTCCCCCAAACCTCCCTCCCTGTTTATTGAACATCCTCACATCTCCTTTATACCTCACTTTGGAGAATCGGACACCAAGTTAGACTTTGTGATTCAGGCTTACGTTAACCATTGTAATCCCTTCCCCTTGTCACTGTTCTGGGGTCTAGGATGGATATGGATCATAAAGACACAGGGAACTTCTGGAAAAAAAGATTTCTCCCTCTTTCCTGAAGAGGAAACATGTAACCCAGGATGTTGTTGTGATCATCTCCCAACCTTAAAGAGATACCAATCCTGGGATAAAGTTAACACAAAAAGGAAGAATAGGGAGAAGGCAAGTTAAGTGGTCCTTGATGATATTATGAAAATGAACCAATCTCTAGACCTTTATATTTATGTGAATATATCCTTTGCAGTTTAAGTCTTTAAGGTTAAGTTTGAATCAGATTTTTCTGGTATTTGCCATGAAGGCATACTAAAGGACACAGAATTAGATATCAATATAGATACTCATGTAGATACATAAGTCTATTGAGGCCAGGTCAGGTATTGTCTTAATAACTTGATAATCATTACCTTCTTTAGTCACTGCAGAATGACACACATCTGGCAGATGACAAAACATCTTAAGAAATTTTATAATTGTTCAGGTAATGCAATTGTTCTTCAGGAAGATGATGTTCTTGCTTAAAGCTATATTCACCTTCATGACTGGAGTAAAATGTGCTTACTTAGTTTACCGTCATTCTCAGCTACACTGTGGATGGTAGGTTTGTCTCAATCACCTGCTAAAGAACCCTTCTCCCACAGAGATACACAGGGCCCTAGGCACCCACCCACCCAAAGGTAAAGGAACTGGATCTACTGTCAGGTCATGTCCCTACCTCCTGAACTTCCTGTACACCCACACTTACTGGATTTGTGTCCTATTCAGTAATAGGAATTTTGCTGTTAGAGACCCATTCAAGTTAAATGATTATTGAGAAAACATGTTTTCATAGTATACTTTTTCCAAGATCATGTTTGCGCTTTTCTAGAAACCTTGTAATCTTCACCTAAAGGAGAAACTAATGGAGGACATTGCTGCCACCAAGTATTTTAGAAGATGAGTAGGTATGATTTTTCAAATGATCTCTTTAGGTGAAGACATGAAGAACTAGCAAGATAGATCATAAGAACATCAATCTTACATTTTATTAACTGAAAATTGGTAAGTTCATTCAAAGTCTGCTAAAAATCAAGAATAAAATAGCTAATCTAAAATAATAAGAGATAATGACTAAGAGAATAGTACTTCTTAATGACTAAGAGAATTTTCATTTCCTACCACAGAATGTCAGAAGGAATGAGCCCATCTTTAGGTGTGAATGCACCGGATTATTAATAAACAAACAAACACGTGCACACACATATCACATATATACAGTCTCAGCAATCTCCTTTTCCTGTTTACCTGATTAATTCATAGACATAGATTAGCCATTACTGTCCAGTTCTTTAGCCATTACTGTCCAGTTCTTTGTTTCCATCTTTTCACAGCTTAAATACCTGTAACTTAAATTCTGCCAGATAACATTGTTCTCATTACTGTGCTTTGTTTATATAACCCAAAGAGGAAGGGAGGGAGAGAGGGAGGAGGATAAAGAAGAAGGAAGGCAAGAGGGGAATAATCTAGTATAAAAAATGAGTGGTTTATACATATTTTCCAAATAAAAATTGCAGCGACATTCACTAATTTTCTTTTCGCCCATAATTCACACTGCAATGTTTTATTATGTTGATTATTAGGAAAAAATAAAAGGACATAACCAATAATTAATTAATTGTGCAGTTAAAATCACACACCTGAATCTTCCACAAATGTTTAAATAAATCATTTTTAAGAGAATTAGTATGTAGTTGCCTTCCCAGATGTTCCAAAGGCAAACAGATGTGCTAATTAGCATACTTTAGGACTTGAACTATACTTAAATCTCTTCCTTATCATTTTTCCTTTTATTTCCAATTCTAAATTCTTTGGATAAAAAAGGTCAAAACCTGGCTTCGTAGTAGCAATTAATGTTGAAAGAAAGTAAGTATATGTCTTGTGACTCAGTAATTCAGTTTAAACTAAAATAGACTATGCATTATTTGGATGGATTGGGGAAAATCTATCAATATAAAAATTAAAATTTTAAAAATGCATAATTAATAGTAAACCCATATTTTTTAAATACTCCAAAACAACTTTTATGTGTATTATCTCAGTTACCCTCACAGTGCCTCTGTGGGTAATGGCAGTTAGGGAAACTAAGACTACGAGATTGCTTAAGTTCTCACGGTTAGTGATTTGCAATAGCAGGTAATACTGGAATCTAAAAACTCCAAGTCCCACACATGTTTTTTACACAATGTCATCATTTCTCCCATACAGTAAGGATTTTGATAAGTGGGTAAAGAGCTTAAGAAAAAGACATCAAGGGAGACAGGAGGGAACATTCTTATAAAGTGGAAAGAATCTGTAAGAAATTATTTGATGAGCCTATGGAAACCCAGCGAACATGTGTTTAGAGTAACATGGGAAGGATGAAAAGCTAAGAGGCTTTGAAATAAAGATTTATTTTCTGGCGAAACAAAATGAAACTGCCCCACTCTTGCAAAATGTATTTGGTGGCATATGGAGTGAAGGAAAGTCTGGCAGAAGGAGCACCGCCTTGAGAATTCTCAAGAGCCTGAAGTTCTGGGGGCTGCCAGGGCAGGGCAGGGGGCTGTCTCATGGACTTATAGCAGAGCTACTTGCTTTCATTTTTGTTTCACCTAAAGGGAGAGCCACAAGGTGGCTTTCAGAAGCAAAGTTACACAACAGTTAACGAGAAAACAATTTCCATATAAATTCAGTGGGCGCAATGCCCTCAGATTACTTTCTTGTTTGGCATATGAGCCACTCCCGGAACACACCTTAAAAAAGAAAACCACACTCAAAAGGAAGCATAAAGCAAAGCAGTGGATGGATGGTTCGAGCTCTCACACCAGAACTACAACACACTCAGGCTTTAATGGAAGTAAAGACTCCCTCTCAGAGCCTTTCAAGTACTTCCATTTCAGGAAGCTATAAACTTACTTACACACTGAGAAAAGTGGCAGACCTGATGAGAAGGCGAGGGAGTAGGGAGGGATCACATATGAAGGAATGTTTTCAAATAAGTAAGTATAAATAGTCTCGTAGATATTTCCTCTATCCATGTAACTTGCCAATCTGCAAAGAGAGAGAAAAAAGGCCTTTAATTACAGAAACAGTTGTCATTTTTTAAATGTGGGAATGCTCAGATCCAGGGATCTGCCTGCCATGGTGACGTTGGAATGATTGGGAAAAGAAAGCGCTAGAGAATCCGTCCAGGTTTTACGATTCTTCTGCCTGCGGCCTCTGCCGTCTTTACCACAACCGGACTGTCCGAGTGTCGGCAAGAACGGTTAAGGCGCCACTAGCAGGAATGGAAGCTCCAAATGTCCCCCAGACTACTGATAGTCCTGGACAGAACACAGAAAAACGTTCCCAACAGGCCTGGTGTTTTATTTTCTCTTTCAGTGTGTCTGTCAATGTTTTCCTGGGCCAGGTAATTCAGAGACCCTGTACTTGATTTATGAACTATTTTAACTAAATTCCCCATTTGCTAATACTAGTGAAGCTCCTTCCTGGTGGCGACAATCATCAGCAGTAATTCCATAAAAGTACCCCTCTCCGCTGGCTTGTCTCGGGTTTGGAGGTGCTTCGGTTTCAAGGTAGCAATTTCCAAATACTCCCATTTTAGGTCAACTGTGAGTCCCAGTTTAGAATGTCACAAAGGCGATCTTTTTTCATATGATCAAAAACCAGTAATAAGCGAGGATGTGGATATCCTTTTATAGAAGAGATTATGGAGTGGTATTGGGCTTTAAAAAAAAAAATTCACCTTATTGGAACAATTACATAAACCCAAATGGAGAAGGACTTGGAATTCTTTGAGAACATAAGGATAAAGAAAACCAGATAGCTGTAGAGATTTTGCTACTAAGTATAGCCATAATATTGCTGCTGAAGAGTAAGAAAAGTATTTACAGTAAAGACAAGATGGGGGAGATCTAAGGCATTTGGCAGGCATTGATAACAATTATTTGAAGAAGCGAAAAAGCCCTGTAATATTTAAAGAGAATTATAAAGGATTTTGTCAGACTCAAAGGGAGCAAAAACTTGGTAGCTGGAGATGTAGTCACGGATCTGTAAACCGAATACCTCAGGGGCAGCCGAACAGCTTGATGGGGAACCGCGGGGCTGCCTTTCCGCACCCCCTCTGGCGGCTTTCATCATGCTTTTGAGGGCTCACTGGCAACGTGATTTACTTGGCACCACAATATATGTGTTGCTTAGAGATAGTCTCAAATGTGGAGCGAATGTGGAAAGGAGGGAGACAGTTAATTGAGCTGGGAGAATTAAATGCAGACCTCGGAGACAAACCTAAGTGACTTAGGTTGAAGAAAGGGAAAGAAGAAAATGAGTGCTTCCCTTTCCGGAATGGGCCTCTCCTGAAACCAGGGCCGGCTACACAAATGCGAGACTGTGCGTGATCCAGACGCCCAGCTCCTAAAGGGCCCATGCTTCTGTCAATGCTACGCTGCTGCCATCTTGAATCTTTAATATTTTGAGCTTGGAGTCTCACATCTTTCATTTTGCACCGAGCCTCAGAAATCATATGGTTCACCCTATTGTCCTAGGGTGCAATATGTGGCGTCTGGACCTAAAGAATCATCTACAGCTTGGTACTGCCAACTCTTGACTTACCAACAGAACAAAAATTATGGAGAATGATGAGATTGGTCGTTTTACTGACAAAATAAGAACTCTGATGAGCTGGAATGTTTTTTCTTCTTGGTACTAACTTACCCAAAGATTTATTTTCTATTTTTTTTACTGGCCCTGTCTTTTTTTAAAAGTCATTTGGGCTATGGCTTAACCTGGTGCAGTTCAAGAGGCAGCACCGTGCTCACCAGGCAACAAGAGGAAAAAGCCCCACTAATTCAAGTCAATTCAATAAGCATTAATCTCCCTGGGAGGGGATACTTGGTTAGGTCCAGTGGCGATTGTTCTAGAATAGGCCTAGTGGGTTTATTGAGTTGGAGAAAAACAGCACTGAACTGGTTGACCACTAGGTCCAGGGTAGATGTTTCTTGTTGAAGGAAATATTTGAGTAGGTGGTCTGGAGACAATGAAGGGATCCTTCCCAGATTGCTTTAGATACTGTTGAGTTGGGATCCTCACCTCCACAGCCTCTCTGCAACATCCTCACAAAGATCATGCTGCTTCTGTCGCACAGAAGGTCCATATAAAATTATTACATTTCACTAAATAAGTAATATAATTAAGAATAATCTTTTCCATATCCCAAATTCAGCACTAAAATTAAACAAGCCCGCACATATTCCAGAGACAATAACTGAAAGAGAGGGGGGCTAAGGAAACAGATGAAAACAATATAAAGACATGCAAAACTGCTATTAGCTTGGGATAGATAAAAGAATTTCTAAATTATAGCTTTTGGTAATGTTTAAGTTGAGAGTCTAGTAATCTGGGTGCAAATTGTACTTGGGGGCATTTGTTCTTTGTAAAAGAAAATAGATTAAGGGGGGAAAAAAAGAAAGAGTTGCTAAGCCCACCACCAGAACACAAATCTTCAGAGGAGGACTCCAGCCCTTTGAAACAAAACCTATCACCACAGGGCTTCAAATTCAGGACACTGAGCCAAGCCTTGCCAGTCAGTGTTTAAAGCCAGAGTGAACCTAAAAATCACTTTCATATTTTTTTCTTGTAGAAGGGTACCGTTGGTTGAAGGGTTCTACCCTTTTTCTTGGTAGAAGGATACCCTTGGTTGAAGGCGCCAATACCCAACAGAAGGTGAAGGTAAGAGGTAAGTGAGGAGGCCTGTCTGGCCAGCATCATCATGGTTGCCTCCAAGATGGCCAGTCTTCCGATCAACTCACCCACCCACAACCAGAAGAGGATGGGACTTTCCCAGGGTCACACAGCTCAATAGAGGTGGTTCTGGGACTCGTGTTTACGCCTCAGGACTTAGCCCAGTCCTTCTGGACCAGGAAGGGGCAGGAAGACACCTTTGCAAATAGTCCCAGCCAAGCAACTAGTCCCAGCCTAATTGTGTGCGAGATACTGTGGGAAAACCAATAAATTAATAGACATGAAAGAACCCATTTGGGCCCATCTTTGCCCTCAGCTTGGACACCCTGAAGCCACACAGTGCCATTGTCAAACCAGATCATCCTTGATCTATAAAATGTCTGGGATCCAAAGTGAAGACCTTCCAGAAATCCAGGTCTATAAACTGATGACTACAATCATTGGAAATCAGCTCTGTCCTGTTCACTGAAGCCAGGACTTGGAGTTCGTTCGCTGAACTTAGCCTTCCAGTCATTACTTCTATCCCCAGACACTCCAAACCTCTCCCTCTCTCCCTGTCCCGCACCCCCCCCCACACACACACACAAACACACACTGTATTTTGATGTGGCCAGAGCCTCCTTTACTAAGGAAATACCCCTTAAAAAATGTGCTTCTCATCTGATTTCAAAACTCCCAAGTATTCAAATATCTGCATTGGTGAGGAGCTGAAGGTTATAAATCAGTACTTCCCAAATTGAGGTGCAACAGAATACCTAGAGGTTTACTAAGAGGACAATCATCCCAGAGATTCTGATCCCACCAGTCGGGGTAGGAGCTGCAAAATTTGCTTTTAGGACAAGATCACAAATATGCTGATATTGTGGGTGCAGGGACCACATTTGGATAAAACTTTGCTGTAAACTGTATCTGGGGAAATTTTGGCTCAGTGAATCATGACTTCACATTACTATAGGGCTTAACACCCTTTTCAAAAAGATGACATCAGTCACCTGTGCTATGCTAGAGCTGTCTTCAACATAAAATATCAAGAACACAATTGTTAATACCCTCAGCTTCTGCCCTTATGTGATACCTTCTGCCCAGGCTCTTATTCTTTGCCTTCAAGAGGATCTGAACAGGGGCCTGGCCTGGTATGTGAGCTCCAAGAAGATTTTTTTGTTCTTTTCATGCAAATTTAAGCAGTCAGGCAGGACGCGGTAGCTATATTGATAGGGGGCAAAACCAAGAATGTTGACAGGACAATTCAGTGAGCGCGTAGAACCATGTTCAATGAAAAGGGAATGGAATTGACTTGAAATCCCAGATCAACTATATATATGGCCTCAAATCTCAGATTCAAACTCATAATCCCCTGCCAGGCAAGAGACAGTAAAATTTCTCACTAGAAGAGGGAAACTAAAAGCAAAATCCTCTCTTTTAGAAATTGTAAAGCTGGTGTTCATTAACATTTAAAGAGGCAGTACTTTTTTATATCCCAATAACTCTTTTATTCTGTTGGATGAATTTAATAGACAGATTTCTCCTTCCAATTGTGTTTCCTATGAAAATAAGATAATTGATTTCAGAGAAATGTTATTTATAAATTAGGTTATTTTCTCATTTGTATTTTAATTTCTGTCTTAGTTCTGGTCAGAAATCCTGTGAGTTATGTATTTTAGTTTATAATTAAATAACCAAGTAATAATAAGACATTACTAATATGCTGGTCATAAAAATGAGTACTTTAAAAGAAATGCATAGAGACAAAGCATTATGAGGAAAACAGAGGAATACAGGTTAATTTAAAGTTGAAATTTGGTTCTTAATGTGCCATTATTACTCTCAACTCAATTCCCTAACTGCCTACCTATGTGCTAGATACTATGGGAAAACCAGTAAATTGATAGACATGAAAGACCCTCACAAGTGTTAACACTTGAAAAAAGTGCATTAAGTTTTTTTAACAAAATAAAAACAGACCTTACATAACTTGAAATATCCCTCGCACCCAGCCACCTGAGTCAGGCTTCTTGAACATGAGCATATTTTCTCTAGCACCACTGATAAAGGCCATCAGATATTACTTAAACCATTTCATATGCTCAAAGCATATCCGGATAGTCCACACTGGTGGAACATATTGAATGAGCCCAATACCACATCCTAAGGAAATCCATCAAAACATGAATGCACTTTTCATGGAACAATATTAACCCCTCAACTGCAGATTCAGTATTCCCAGTTGTATTAGCTGGGAGCAGAAAAAAATAACAGATACATACACGGACCTCACATATATGTATTATAAATACACATATGTGTATTTATATACATACATATATAAGTGTGTATATATGTGTGTGTGTGTGTATAGAGAAAGAGAGAGAGAGGGAGAGAGAGAGAGAGAGGCACATGAGAGAAAGACTGATTTTAAAGAATCAGTTCACATAATTGTGGAGAGGAGTGACAAATCTGAAATCTTATGTTATGTAGGATGGCAGGTTGTAAATTCAAGTAAGAGTTGATAGTGAAGTTTTAAAGAAAATTTCTTCTTCAGGAAATAGTCTGCTTTCAAGGCCTTCAACTGTTTAGATGATGCTTACCCACATTATAGAGCGTAATCTACTTTACTCAGATTCACATGGATTTAAATGTTGACTACATCTAAAATTACCTTCAGAATTAACATTGTCAAAACGGTCATTTTACCCAAAAGTAAATTCAGATTCAATCTATGCAATCCCTACAAAATTCTAGTAGCATTCTTTAAGGAAATATAGAAAACATCACTGAAATTTATATTGAACCACAAAAGACCAAAGTCAAGAAATTCTAACACAAAAGATGAACAAAAGTATTATGCTTCCAGACTTCAAATTATACTACAAAGCAATAGCAACCAAAACTATATGGTACTGGAATTAAGAAAAAAACAAAAACAAAAAAACAGGCACACAGACTAATGGGAATCCCAAAATAAACCCACATTAATAGAGACAGTAAATCTGTGACAAAGGAACCAAGAGTATACAATGGGGAACAAATGGTGTTGATGGTGTTGGGAAAGTTGGACAGTTATATACTTCAAAAGAATGAAATGAGACCACAAAAATTAACTCAAAATGGATCAAACTTGAATGTAATATCTGAAACCATAAAATACATAGAAAAAAGCATAGACAAAACACTCTAAAACATTGGCTTCAGTGATGTCTTTGGGGACTCAACTACCAACTACAAAAGCAAATGAAACAAAAGTAAACATAAATAAATGGGACTACATCAAATTAAAAAGTACAGCTAAAGAAACTATCATTTAAAAAAGACACCCTAGGAAATGGGAGAAGATTTTTGAAATCGTACATCTGACAAGCAGCTAATAGCTAAGATCTACAAAGAAACATACAGCTTAACCATAAGAAAACAATAATCCAATAAAAATGGAGCAGAAGAGTTAAATAGGTACTTCTCCAAAGGAGACAGTTGGTCAGCAGGCACTTGAAAAATGCTCATCATCACTTATCATCAGGGAAATGCAAATCAAAATCACAATGAGCTACCATCTTACACCTGTGAGGATGGGCCCTATCACAAACAAAAAGTGCTGGTGAGGATATGGAGAAAAAGGAAAGTTAGTACACTGTCCATGAGAATGTAGACTAGTTCTGCATTGTAGGAAACAGTATAGAGGCTTCTCAAAATATTAAAAATAGATGTATCACATGATACAGTAATCCCACTCTGAGGTATCTAGCAGAAGAATACAAAGTCAGTAATTCAAAGGGATCCATGCATCCCTAGGTTCGTTAGTATTATTTACAATATGCAAAATAAAGAAATAACCTAAGTACCCACTGACAGATGAGTGGATGTAAATTAAGAAAATAGGATCTATAAACACAATGGAATACTACTTATCCATAAACAAAAAATGAAATCTTGTCATTTGTGACACCCTGGATGGAACTGCAGAGGATTATACTAACTGAAATTAGTCAGAAGTAGAAAGACAAATCCTGACTCATCTCACTCATATATGGAACATAAAAAGCAAAGCAAAAGAACAAACAAAATCAAACTTTTGAAATCCCAAACAAACTTTTGAAATCTGACTGGAGAATTGGAGCTACCAAAGTGGAAGATGTATGGAAGGGAGTAATGAGGGTAGGGAGTCCAGTAAACCATAGGAGATGTTTAGGAGTTTTGATAGCAGGCTGTGTGGTAACACACATTTGAAGAGTTATGAACCTATATTTCTAACTCATATACACTGTTGTAAACCAACATTACCTCAAGAAAGATAATGTAATAAAAAATAAGTAAGTATGCCTTTACAGCAACATCTGGACTGGTATTCAACCAAAATCTGGGTGCTATAGCCTAGCCAAGTTGACATGTAAAATGAGCCACCACATCAGTTCTTTCACCCCTTGGTCCCATTATTATGTCAGTTGGCCTTCTGACCACTGTAGGGACAAGGGCATTCCTTAGCTTTATGTTTCTCTCATGATGGGTGGCCCAGCTGTTGAATCTAGGAGATGGCATTAAATATGTATGGCCAAGTCCATATAAGGCCCTCTGCTTCAGCGCCACCTGCTTGTAGAGTTAGGGTTTTTTCCACATGCCCATGCTTATGAGTCAGCATTGACACCTTCGAGGTGGAGGCCTATAGTTCTGGCAGCTACACTTACTGCTTGGATTGGAGATCTAAGACTCTCATATCTGTCTTACCACCGCTTAAATGTGCTTTGAAAAGGCTGACCTCTGGATTTCTATCTTCCTTGTGTACATAGATATGGATATTGTGTGGATATTCTGACTTCCTTGTGTATTTTTTAATATTTATTTATTTATGCGTACAAGAGCTGGGATACAGGCCATAGTCGCGGGAGGTGAGAGGATTCACCAGACAGAGTGGGGAGCAGAACAGGCAGATGGACTGAAATACATTGTTGAGGGGAGCAGTGGGCGAGGCAGGAGAGGTCTGCTGCGCCCTGTGGGTCCCCTCACTGGCCGGGGATCAAACTCACATTGCTGTGTAGCAGACACTTCACAGTGTGGTGCTCAACCAGCTGCGCCACCAGGGAGGTCCCCTTGTGTATTTCTTAGTTGATTCAGAAATCTGAGAAGAGAAAGATGTGATTATCACATAGACGTGCATCGGTCTCCCAACTTCAGAGTGTGTTCTAATCTACGACCATCTTACAGTGGGCTCAGATCAAATTACTCAGGTCAAATTAAGCCTAAAGTCCCTTTCTTATGAAAATTTTACTTATTGTATGTGTAAGAATTTGTTTTTGTTCTTGATGAACCCCAGGAGTTAGAAATAGACATGTTTACTTAGTTTGACTTAATCTAGTATGCGGTTCTATCCTTCAGAATGGAACCAAACCTTCCCCATAATCTACCAGCTAGACAAAGAGAAGCTGCATCTCCTTTAATCTGTCACCTTTGGAGTCAGCAGTCAGCTCAGTCTCTGTGTGACCCTGGCACCTTGCCCAATCATGCTTAGCCTCAGCCTCACCCACGAAATAAGGCTAATATTATCTAAGTCAATATTATCTAACTCACAGAGATGGAGGGTCAAATTCAATGAGATTATGAATTTAAGAATCTAAGGGAAATGTCTAGGAGTAGTAGGTGCTCGATAAATAATAAGTAAAAATAATAGATCTGTGACTAATTCTAGAATGTCAGGAAACACAAAGATACTAATATCCAGAGGAATGAGCTTGAGGCATTTTCTGGCCCTGGCATATTCTACCTTCTAAGGCATAAACAAAAGAGATCATATTTGGCCAAGAGAAATCAAGGGGAGCTTTCTTGTATGAAAGAGGAAAGACTGAAGGTGTGGAGATGAACAAAAGTGTTCACTTTTCAGAAAAAAGACAAGACTAAACATAACATGAAGCAGGCGTTTTCTTTCACTGTTTAATCATAATTGCAGCTAATATTTATAGCACTTATCATGGGTGAGTCACACACATTAACTCATGGGGTTCTCACAGAAACCCAATGGCAGGAGGACTATTATTGTCCCCATTTTACAGGTGATAAAATGGAGACACAAAGGATTGGGCAATATGTCCTCCTTCCTATATAACTAGACATTTAACCAGGGAATTTGACTTTTAACCAGACACCCAGGAAAATTGCCTGTAGCTGTATTTTGTTCTTGTGTATTTAATTAATAGCAGATTCAAATATTATTTTAAAATCATTTGTTGTGAGTTGGAAACACATGTCTTGTCTTTAATTTACACCTTGGGGAATTTTACTTTTAATTTCTTGGTTGTGCTTCCTTGTGGCCCATGTAATTGGAAATTACAAAATAATTATGAATACTGGCTTCTAGATTAAACAACTGCTTAACTGGGCAAACTCAGATCAAATTAAGCCTAAAGTCCCTTTCTTATGAATATTTTACTTATTGTATGTGTAAGAATTTGTTATTGTTCTTGATGAACCCCAGGAGTTAGAAATAGACATGCTTACTTAGTTTAACCTAATCTAGTATGTGGTGCTTGGTCTATTCTTCTTAGTTTATTGTATCACTTAATCTTTTACACATGCAACCAGGCACACCAGTGATGAGGGACATTAGAAAAATCTAAACTAACAATAAATTTTGGTTACAAGATTCCCTATAAATGGAGTGCTTAATAAAATGATGCTTGGGAAAGTGATCTTGTAGTGATTAGATCTTTATGAAGTCATCAAATTATAAGTCTCCAGTACTTGCCATAACTGGTCATATTTTTTTCTTATTGCCTAAAATATTTTTGACACTACTTTGTACATGATAAAACAAGATAGTTTCTTGTTTGAAGAAGCCAAAGTAACTCAGTATTAGTTCAGATAAACTATGATGATTCACTTTTAACTCTGAAGCTTCCATTATGAGATCCCTCTGCTTTTTGCCCCATTTGGAGTTTAGAAAACCAGCTCTAGTCTCCTTGGCACTGACTGAACACCCTCACAGAAAATTCTCCTGAATTCCTACCTGGGACACTTGGGTGACAGCTGGTATCTACCTGCAGTGGCACGAGGTGCCAAGAACAGGAGGACACTGACACTCCAAATTGCGAACTCTCAGTTGGCAAAATGTTTTGCTTTAACTTCTCACCAATCTTTTTTTCTTATACTGGCCAAACAACTTGCCATTCAGCAAGTGTTTATTAAGTACCTACTGTGCTCTAAGAACTGAGGAAAGGATGCTAAGTCAGAAAGACATAGTCACTGTTCTAATGAAACTGGTGGTCTGTGGGGGAGATGTGATGACCATAAAACATGATAGAAGCAATGGAAATGCATAAAGAGAATCCTACTATCAGAAGGAGCAAACTAAAATTTTAAAGCAATTCTCCCTCAAGAATGGGACCTTGGTTAATTCTTTCAAATTAAATACTTAGTGCAAGGTCTGTTTCAAATTAAATTTAAAGGCAAGAATATTTTATAAAGGGAATTTGGAAAAACAAAGCATTCTTCAGATTATAATTGAGTTATTCAAATACTAACTTTTTTTACTTATTTTTTAGGTTTTTTTTACTTTTTTTACTAAGGTAAAAAATAAATTTTCACATTTATTCTGTCATGAAGCAGCATTTTTCAGCAATACTGCTTGATCCCATGTCAACCTAATTATGCCCTTCCTTCAGCTGAATTATCACTAGATTGAACACCCCTTCCTAATAGAAAAAGATCTTGGTAACCATCACCTCCAGATTGCCCCTTCGTGAAATCTTCTCTAGCAAGGTGTAAACATTTTTCCTAAAATCATATACAGCGTGATAATCCAATGTTAGCTCAATTAATTTCACCCACTTTATTCTTTTTCCTCTCAACTTCATGATTAGAAACTAAAGAATACAAACTATAATCACATGAAATTTTACAGGATTCCATGATTTTATCCTCTAATTCCCTATCCAGAAAATCTGATATTAACAAAATGATTGCATTAGGTACTATAAGAAAACTCACAGGACCAGCAGTATGATTATGTCCAAAGACTATGGTGATTTAGAAGGAAATCAACCTGAAGCAGCAGCCAGAGCCTTTACCTGTGTGCTGTTGTTGGAATCTATTCGATGAGCTTTTGTTTTCCAATTTGGAAGAAGACATTTGTGGTCTTCACTTTTTTACAATGCTAAAGTTAACTACGAATAATTTCTTCTGGATTAAATACAGTTTCCTAATAATGAAAGCAATGCTACATATTTACTAGGGAGAACTTACAAAGTCCAGGAAAAGTTTAAAGAAGAAAACAAAATCCCACATAATCCAACTGATATTTGTCTACTTTCATTTATAGTTTTGTTTTTTACTGGTTGTAGATGTTATCCTGTTCTTTTCACTTAACTTTATGTTGGGAGTTTATTATTACTTAAAAAAAAATTTTCATGACTTTATAATATACTTTAAAGGGATATATTACATATTTAACTATCTTATATTTCATGTAGCTATTATTTTGCTATCATATTAATAAACATTTTATTTTAAGAATCATTTATATAGGTATCTAAAGTACTCAATAATATCAAATCAAATAACAAATGTGAAGATCAGGTCTCCCTGAGGGCACAAGGGGTTAAGTCTCAGCAATATGAAGCTATGGGCAGCCACTGTAGCAGGAGTTCAATCCCAGACCAGAGAGCTGACCCACATAGCACAGCAGACCTCTCCTGTGTTGCCTGCTGCTCCCCTCAGCAGTGTATTTCAGTCAATCCACCTGTTCTGCTCCCCACTCTGTCTCTGATGAATCCTTTCAACCCCCACACCTCTGGCCCACACCTAGCTCTTGTATGCATAAATAACTAATTCTGAAAAAAAAAGAAGATCCTTGACACATGTTTCTACAGGTTATGAATAACAAATTATCTTGATTTCCCAACTTTGTGATCAACTTTACATAGTAACACTACTAAGCTTTGTTCATACGTCAACCTATTTTATCAAATAATTATATCCTACTTTCATAAATTCTTTAAGGAAACTTGGACATTGTATTCCCTTAAAGGAATTTTTATTAGTTTTCTTTGTTGCATTAACTAATGATCCCAAAATTTAATGTAAGTCAACAAGCATGTATAAGCTCACACGGTTTCTGTGCATCAGGTGTCCAGGCGGGGCTGAGAGAGCCCCCCCTCCCAGGTTATAGCCATGCTACCCCCTACAGTCATCAGAAAATCTGAGGGCCTAGAAAATTTGCTCTTCAGTTCACTCACAGGGTCACTTAGAAGGCGCCCCATCGTTCCCTAGCTGTTATTTGGAGGTCCTTTTGCTTCCCCATAGAGCTGCTCATCACACAGCAGGTGTGTCCCCCTCAGGGAGAGACCCAAACAGAGAGACAGTGTGTCAAACAGAAGCTACTGTCTCCTATAACTTTGTCTCATAACTTTTACCATCCCTTTCACTGCATTTTATTGGTCTCACAGACCATCCTTGGTTTAAAGTGGGCAATGACCACACAAGTGTGATTACCAGGAGAAAGAGGTCATTGGATCTTATATTGAAAGCATAGAATCTTAGAGATTGACTACCACACAGACGATTTATGACAACCCAAAATATGTATGTAATATCTGTCAAAAACTCCTTCATGGGCTGCTAATTAAAAAAGGGTTTACCATTACTTAATAAAGTTGAATATTCACATGAATACTCACATGAATAAGGAAGGAGCAACTCCATTCTTAGGTTTAACTTCCTCAAGGAAGCCTTTCATTGTATACCAAGACACAAATGCAGTGGTGTGATTAATAGCGATCAATCTGTAACTAGTCCAGATGCCAATCAATAGAAAACAAAATAACAAAATTAATTGTGGGGTGCTGATATAATCAAATTATATATGTTGGTGAACTGGAGCTTTGCACACATCAATCCAGTTGCAAAAGGAAAGATATGGACCATGTATACTATAATTTCATTCATATCAAATCCCTAAAAGGTAAAGCCAAGTAACATTATTAAGTATATTTATAAGAACTAAAATAATGAAGTAAAGAAACTATGTGACCATCCAAGCTTTGAGAGAGTGGTTGCCTCTGAAAGGAGGCAGGAGTAGTGCTTAGGGAGACTTCAGGAAACTGAGGAACTAACAACATTTCATTTCTTATCTGGGGGTGGTGAGTACACAGGTGTTCACCTTATTTTTTGAAACTACATAAAAGTTTTTACACGCTTCCATGACATGATATATTTCACAGTAACATAAATTTTTACAAGCATGTCATAGAGTAAAAATACTTCAATAACACTTTCAACAAGAAAACAGTGGCTAACACATACTGGGAGCTCAGCCAGTGAAGGCACTGTGCTGAGAATGTCAGCTGATTTTGTTTTCATTTAATTCTCACAACACATAGAAAGTAAGAATGTATTCCACCAACCTTTCCCCCCCTTTTAAGATGAGAAAACTTAAACTTACAGAGATGAAAACTTTTGCCAAATGTCACACAATCAGCATGTCCAGAGCTGGGGTTAAAATCCAGACATCAACTCTAGAGGCAATTATCCTAAAACTAAGTTAAAACAGGGGTTTGTGCCTTTATTTGTAAAATGACGAAATTCTTACTTGCCTAAGTGTTGGGGTGACACTGTTTAGATAACTAGTCCTTGCACAGGTGAGCAGGTCAACTCCCAACTTCTCCCATTGTCCCTGATTAACAACATACCTCTCACCTTTCTGCCCGGATTCCAGGTGCCTCCCTTGTCCACACCAGCTGAATAACAAGGCATATTTATTAAGCATTTGCAATAAATCAGACACTCATCTAAGTGCTTAAAGGCTTTAGCTCATTGGCTCTACACAACCACTCTCAGTGGCAAATGCTACTACTTGACCATGTTACAAGAGAGAACAGGCCCGGTGAAATACATCCCCAACAGTTACAGAGCTTGTAAATAACAGTGTCAGGATTCAAACCCAGGCACTCTGGCTCCTGAACCTATGATCACAATCACTAATACACTGCCTCCCATGAAATATCAAGCTTAGAGTAAGAACAGATAAAGAAAAAAATTGATCTTTTCTAATGAAATGTTGTGCCAAACAAGGAGAACTCACTGATGTTCTAAAGAATTTCCATTATCATATTTCCTTGAGGTGTTGGGAAAATACAACATGCAATGTGTACTGGGAAAAAAATGGCTTCACCTTGGAGATGGTAAGAACAATAGCATTACACTTGAGTATTATCCAGTTTCATTAAAAGTTCACTGACTGTCATCTTAAACTAACAAAAGTTAATTCAACCAGTTACAGCATTACAGGTTTGTGTAACATTTACTTTTTATTTACATTATTATATGCAATATAATTTACATTGACTTTCTATTAAATAAACAATATAATAAATAAATATAATAAATAAATTTGTACTCACTTTACATTATAGGAATGTGAAGATAAAACTCAATTTATACTGCCTTGAAAAATAGGTGTCTTTTAAACTGAGACATGCAACATAAGTGAACTTCACTTCACAGAAATCAAAAAGAAAGGTCTTCCAGATAGAGGGCACATCTTGGTCATAATCTGGAGGCATAAAAGAATATCACACGTTGGGCCTCCCTGGTGGCACAGCGGGTTGAGCACCACACTGTGAATCATCTCCTGCACAGCAACTCAAGTTCAATCTCCAGCCAGGGAGTGGAACCACATGGCACAGCAGACCTCTCCTGCCTCACCCACTGCTCCCCTCAGCAGTGTATTTCAATTGATCTGCCTGTTCTGTTCCCTACTCTGTCTCTGGTGAATCCTCACACCTCCCACACCTCTGGCCTGTACCCCAGCTTTTGTATGCTTAAATAACTAAATCTTTAAAAATATATACATATCATATGTCTACCTTTTCTTTCTTTCTTTCTTTCTTTTTTTTTTTTTTTTTTTTTTTTTTTTTTTTTTNTCTTTCTTTCTTTTTTTTTTTTTTTTTTTTTTTTTTTTTGCTGCCAGAGTGCATATTGCTTAGGGAGACATGGTGGATAATGACCCTGGAAAGGCCAGTTGGAAGGAGATTATGACTCAATAGTGATACAGGAGAACAATAGGGACACAAAGATTTTTAAGAAGGAGAATAACAGGGTTATTATTTGTAACATTGGAAGGAAGGATGCTACAGAGAAACCAACCTGAAGGCTACTTGAAACGAGTGCAATTAAGCAATATCAAGAGTCTGCAGCAGGCCACGTTATAAGTATCATTGCAGACCCCATTTCACAGATGAGAAAATCATGGTGAAGAGAAGTAAAGTAAATGTCCAATGTTACACAACTGGAAAAAGGGGAGCAAGGATTCCCCCAGGTAGTGGAGCTATCCTGACCTCTGCACAGCTCACTTACTCTGTCCTGATGGCTGATGACCATGAGATCTGATGGGCTAAGAAGATGTGGAATGGAAGGGTCTCCCAGGAAACACCACAGTGCATAGAGGGGAAGCAGGTTGGAGGAGGAATCAATGAGTTCAGTCTCCGGATTCAGTGGTCCAGGAGTTCTGTGAGAGCCAGGTCGAAACAGCAGAAGGCCATTGAAAGTTCCAAGTCTGGGCTTCAGGAGAGGTGTGAGTTGGCACAGAATATCACCAGTAAGTAGGTACCATTCCACCAGTACCCTCGTCCTGCTGCAGAAACTAAGCCCACGAGAGGCAGCTCAGAAGAGAGTGTTCTATAGCTAGAGTCTCTTTCAACTTCAGGCTTGGATATATACTTGGATATATACTGGGATAAATTTGTCAAATTAAAAACTTTCACTTATAAGTGGACATCATAAAACTTCATTTGCCATGTCTTTGTAAGGATTAAAATATATATATGTAATATATATAAAGTATCTAGTATATTATTTTCCATAGTAAATGCTCAATAAAAGGTAATAATTATTACTATCTTTATTTTCATGTAAGGGGGTTGTCAAAGGTGTAATTAGAATAGAGAAAATGCCGGCCAGTTCAATTATTCTCTTGGCATTCTTTTTTCCATAAAACTCTCTTATCTACATGAAATTTTCACTAATTTTTCAGTCCAAGAAAAGAGGCTCCCTTTGAGGAACAGGAATAAACTTTTGTTTAACCAGCTCTCTACTGGTCAAAAGAAAAACCTAGAAAATCAAGAAAATCAAGATTAAAAAATGATATACATGCATGTATGTATGTATATGTGATGAAACATAAAATAGTGATTAGAAACAAATGCCACATTTCCTAAAGTCTTAAATGACTACAGCAAAACTGTGGTGTGGTACACTGACCCTAAAGAATAGTTAGGGCAAAAGAGCAATAGAAAGTATATTACATACAATCCAAATATCCCAAATCTTAGTATTTACCTGAAGAATACAAAAACACAAATTCAAAGAGATGTGGATATGCCCATGTTCAACGCAGCACTGTTTACAATAGCAAAATGTGGGAAACAACCAATGATTGGATAAAAAAGATATGGTATATATATATATATATATATATATGCAATGGAATACTACGTAGCTATAAAAAAGACTAAACCCTACAATCTGCAACAAAATGGATAGACCTAAAAGCTATGATGCTTAGTGAAATAAGTCAAATGACCAAAGATAAATGCTATATGATTTTATTAAGAATCATACCTTCTAGATCTGTCCATTTTTTGGTGGATGATAGAATTTGAAAAAGAAAGAATCTTCGCAGACATGATCATTTGCTTGGGATGTTCCATCATGGCAATATCTGAGTTCATAATGAGCATGTCTTCCAAGAAGGATGGTCTGTCAGGAGTCCCAATTTGAGAGTTAAAAATCCAACAGAAAAGATGTACTTGGGAATAAAGTGGAAGAATGAAGGATATGTACCCTTTTGCTTAGAGCTTTACCATTCCCAAATCCTTCAGCATATTTTCCTTGGGATTCAGTGTGGTGACTAACAGCATGGTTATTTAGTCAAAGTCTTTGGATTTAAAAATATTACAGTAGAGAAGAATTTCTGGTAAAAGATTCCAATTCACATCTCACACACACACACACACACACACGCACACACACTGCATATATCAAGTTCAAAACACAAACCAATACACTTAATTAAAAAAAGGACATAGGAAATAAATGAAATTTATTGTTTAATTTGATTGCCTCCAAGATAGTATGTTCAGTAAGGATGTGAATATAAGTAACATGGAAAGGTGAAAAAAGAAAGATAGAAGCAGTGCCAACCTCATCCATTAGAAATAAGAATTGTTTCAAGGCAAAAAATCTTTTTTCTTTCCCCACTAAAGATTCTTGACCTTTTTACTTCTCTTCTCTGGCTGCAGACCAGCAGATTCTGCTGGTCTCCTCCTTCCGTGCCCTGCCCCCACCCTCACTTATCTGAATATATAAGCCTGCCCTTTGCTCAGATTTATGAGTCCAGCCAGGCTCTGTGTATTTACAGTGTTCTGACCTGAAGACCCCAGGCTGAAGGAGAAGAGGAGGAAACCAGGCCCATTCCATAAACAGAGACAGATATGAGGGGGAGGTAAAAGGCTTTGCTAGCACTTAACATTTTTAACTATTTGGCCAAGTTTAAGAATTAGCGATTAGATTAGAGTTAAAAAAAAAAAAATGAAGGAGAAATGTGGGTACAGAGTGGGGAGGAGTAAACTTTATTTTTGCTTTAGTCTGATTACCTGGAGGTTCTAGGTTTGGGGGTATAGGCATGGGCTTAAATTCAGCCGAAGGTCCTGAGTAAAATTGATAAGTCAGTGACAGAGCTCTGAAATGCTTTGGGAATGCAGAAGACCTACAAAGATGAGGATATAAACAACATTTAATAAGCTGGAAAATTTCTCCAACCACAAGTGGAACTCCTTGTGTGAAGCGAGACTACTTGCATTTTTAAACTGTAATTGGTTATAAGAGAAAAATCTCCTGCTCCAAGCTTAAATGGCAACACATTGCCATAGATTACTAAAACCTAATCAATTTTGAGCTGAAATATTTTTCTCAAGGCCTGGTGGCCCACTTGAAAGCAATTCCATTTTCAAGCAGACCCACTTCATAAATGGGCCACCCCTGTGCAAAGCAACTGGTGCACGAACCAGCTCAGATGGAAAGTAAAGTGTATTTGAGTCTGGGGCAAAGCTTGGCACCCCACAATCGAACCCCTTTTCCCCAGGGTCGAATTCTCACACACAACAAGACGTAAAACACAGCTTAGGCTTGGGCCATTCTTAAGTAATCTACTTGCTGGAAAAACTTGAATTTGCAGGGGAAAATTGACCTACAAACTGACTAAATTAGAAATAATCTGAATTCATCAGTAAAGACTCAATATTCATTGGAGACCTCAAAAGCAAAGCAACTGGGACAATACAGTAAATGAATTGCCCACAAATCAATTTACATTGCAAGAAAGCAAAGAGCTGTGATGTATATGCTTTAAGCTATAATTGGAGAATTTGTGAAATATCACCAAATTGTTTCTTTTTGCTCACTTTAGTATAAAGCGATATTCCCACGATATTACCTGTTCATGCATCTGCTAGAATGATGATATTGCTTGATTGGAACTTTTTATTTTAAATAAGATATGTTATGGGTAATGAAGAGTGTGATTATTATAGCCCATTCTACACGGGTTTATGTGACTTGGATTGAATTATCACGAATAATTGCATGAGAAAATGTGTGTGCTTCACACGATGTATAGTATTTCATAAATGTTAACTTGTTTATTAAGATTGTATTATTATTAAAAACATTAGTTAGAAATCAAAAATAAAATTAACTGCAGCTCAACTTTGAAAAAAATGTATAATACAAATGCATATAAAATCATTTTCTTTTTCTTTTGTTTGCCATTTCAGTTTAAAATTAAACATGAATTCATAGCAGTAGAGCTAAAGAAGGTATTGGATTATTACATCAGTGCAAGCTGACTATCTATCTACAGTGAAAACTTGGGCACAAAAATGATGAATGAGAAAATAACAAGGGTAGATTTCTAAAGGAGAACACGTGATATTCTAGGAAACTCATTTTTTTATTGCTATCACTTTTGTACTTTCAAATAATGAAACTTCTGCTTTGTAAATAATGTGTTCAAAACAGACGCAACTGTACAAGGTGTATTTAGGAGGACCCGTTACATAGGAGCTAAAATACTTTCCTATGTCATATCTGTTGCCATCCATTTATTTGCTAGCGAAATAATTTTTTTCCTGGCAAAATAATTTTTTTCTCGAATATGGTGTGGGTCTTAGCAACAGTGGGTTCAGATGTGACCATTTAGGAGCAAAGGCCTAGCTCAGTGTGCTAGAAAAAAAAAAAAAAAACATGCACCACAAAGAACATTGAGATGAATGGCTCTATTTTATGAGCCATAAAAGTTTTATTCATCTTGACACTGAAACAGGTTTAGGCAGTGAGTTGACACGCCTTAAATAAATAAGTGGAATTAATTCCCCAGCCCTTGAAACAATAGCAGCATGCATGTAGCACGGAGAAATGCCCCATTGTTTCCTGTGGCTGCCTGATATTGATATTATTTGTGTTTTTCTGTGCTGCTGCCTCAGGGGCCTGGTTGATCCACTTCAGATTCATCCCCTGTTTTATTAGAGGTTGAAAAAGGTTCAAGACCTGGTTGTACCACAGCTCCCACCGACAGCTAAGGAACCAGTTTGGCGTCTGGTTTGTCTGTTGTTTTACTGCTGACCTTCAAATCAACTTTAACCCCTGACCTCTGGAGGCATCTATCATGACAAGAGGCTGTTTAACACAAATGGTGCCCATTTATAGGGGAAGAGACTCCGAAGATTTCCTTTTTATGAAGAATTTAGTTTTTCACCCCTCTTTTCTCAGTCACCACAGGTGAAATCCCTCTTAGCAGCTGGCTTATGAAATAATGTGAAGGGAGGCCTTAATGAGCAGAAAGCACCCTCAGCTGGAGATAAATATATGCAAATGAGATGCACAAACAAAGGAGCCTGGACAGAGAAATATCTGCAATTCCAGCAAAATGCTGCCTGCAGCTCGAAGATGAACAGCTTTGATAAAATGGTAACAAAAGCACCTTTTTATCCTCCAGCGTGTTTTACATTGCAACAGACCATTGTCAGTGCTACCCAGCAGAGCGTGCAGCGGCTTTCTGCACGGTTTCAGAAAACTGTTTAAACATTTGTTTTAAGGCATTCATGAAATATAATCGATGGACAGCTTCTGTGTTGTTGTGATTTTTTTTTTCCTGAGTGTGTTTTAGCTGTTACTGTAGTTATTTTACTTGTTGGTCTTTTCGTGGTTTAGTGCTGCTGTCTCTTTGTGCTGCTTCACCTCTTGGTGACTGTTCCTTCCACTGGCTAGAGTGATGTGTTTGGTTGTTGCTTTTTTTTTTTTTTAATTTCAGAGGAGAGAGATTTCAGGTTAATAACTAGTAAAGACCGACTTTGGGGAAGGGTTTGAACCGTCACTGAGCAGCACCCAAACAACTAGTTTTAATGATGCAAATCAACTGTGTGGAGCTAATTCAGAGACAGGCATGTAACATGTTGATTTTAATAAGCTCTAAAAAGACAATCTCTAACTTTTAAAAGTCTCTTTTTAATTTAATGTCATTGGTTCATATGATACCAAAACAAACACAACCATTAAAATATGTGTTCAGTATGTATCACAAGGTTATTTGATGGTGTTTTAAATTAGCATTGTGTTGGTGAAATATTGATTTGATGAGCTTTAAAAATGGAGAAGCTAAAATCATCATCTTATTAGTTGAAAAAGAAACACTTTTCTCTAAAAATGAACCAAGTCCCAGCTCCAAGATCTTGCCAGGGAGGACCTGGACCCATGACCCAGAAATTGCTGGATTTGAGCCTATATATTATGTTTAGATTAATAATCAAAGCAGCTAAGGTGAGAGAAGAAACACTATACACTTCACATGTGTCAAAATACTATCGCTCTAAAAGCGCAACAATATTTGGTTCTTTCATTTATTACACGAGCCTGGCATTCTGCAGCAGAGATGTACGAGGTTCTTCACATTCCCTCTACCTAAATTATTTCATCCCGGTAGCTTGCACTGGAGTGGAGACATTTCTTCTGAGTACTGTGTAGCTTTCACATTTTATGTGCATTTCATCAGGCAAATGTCAAATTTGCTAATAACGAGAAAATCTCCTCGTTTTTAATCATGCCACTCCTGTTGCACGGGATGAGGGTGGGGGAGGAAGGGGGACATAAAGGCATTGAGCAGTCTGACCAAAGAGAAGGAGGAGAAAATGCTTATTTGGGCTTGAAAATGCTGTTATCTCAATGTCTGCATCAGCGCAACATTAAATTCAGAATTTCAGGAGTTAATGGAAACTTGGTTATACTAGGGATGCTTTTTCAAGCCCAGGTTTGAAGCAGCATAATTATGTTCAACTGCTGCTGTTTGGAAAGGGCAAACAGCATCTTAGGCACAGAACAATGAAATTACAGCTGAGATTTAGGTTAGCAAAAGCCGTCTTCTCTAGGCTTTTATGATTCATTATTTCCCATTAAATACAGTATTAGAAGTGTACACTAGATAGCTCATGGTTGCTGCTCTCGGAGCACATTATCTATATTACACAGGTCTGGGGAGCAGAATTAGAAAACTTTGGGGGAATGAGCAATATGTGTTTGCTGATAGAAGTACCATATGGCTCATCTTCTTCAATTGCTTTCATTGCGACTCTGATGCTGGAGAAATTAAAGTTTTATTTGATGTGGCACAGCTTAATGAACTGTCTTCTGTTAGGAAAATTGAATATGTTTCCTGTTATTTGAGCACAGAGCCTCCATGGTTTGGCTGATGAGGGATGCATTATGTATTGTTTATTTAGCATTTTGAAAACAAAAGCAAGATATTGAAGGTAAAATTGATTACTGCTGGATTGCATTATATAATCAAGTTTTCTCCCTTTAAATTTCCCTCTACAATCATTTTGTAATGTTTTAATATGAGATTGCTCCAGGTTTTTGTTTTTCAAAAGTACACAGAGCTAGGTTTTTATCAAGATACCTTAATTTGTAATCAAGCCACACAAAAGTCTAAAAATCTGTATTGTCATATTTATAAAGTTCAAGGAATGATGTTTGGGAAGAATGAAAATCATATCATTTGTGTAAATCTAACTGCAAAACTTCCAACGGGCCCCCAATTGGTTTTGAGAGGATCTGCCGTTTGCTAGTTGAATGGGAGATGTCATTTTCTTTTGTTTGAAATAGACCACTTAGAACATTCCTGGGGTGGGGCCATGACAGAACGAAGAGATTTTTAATATTTGGAAATATCCATCTCAAAAATATAAAGTTTTCAATTTTGTAGTTGATTTTCAGTGAATGAAAATCTGGATTCAACCTGTGAATTAGAAAAATGAAGTGTATATATTCCATGAATTTAGGTTTTTGCTAAATAAATATGATTAAAGGAAACAACTAAAAATACACTTACTTGATGAGAAAACTGGGATGTCAATCCATGTGAATGTTCTCTGCTCCCTGAAGAATCTGAAAAGAGACATTTAGCATTTTGTTTCTTTTCCCCAGTTTTGTTCTGTGTTAGAAATATGAGATCGAAATAGTCTCTGAAAAGACTGTAGCATCATCTTCCAATAACTGCATTTTTTTTTCCTTCATTTCTCCCTGAGAAATAGTCCTCATATGTGCTGAGGACTCACGCATATAGACCTGCAAGCAGCAACAAGGATAAAAAATAGTTAACATGAATCAACATTTATCTGGAATATACAGTCCTGACCCCCCCTCCCCCAAAAAAAGTCATTTATCTTCTGAGTCCTGTGATGTTTTGAGGATTCTGGCTAATATGGCAGTTAAACAAACTTCTCTCACAATCTAAATACTGTCTGTTCAAGAGAGGCTTCCAATGTTTATAGCCCATAAGAAAAAAAAAAAAAAAAAACTCTGGTATTTAACCAAGAATAGTGCTCTTGAAAATGTCTCCAAAGTGTTTAAGCAAAACTTTGGCCACAGATATTCTCAATTCTTCATTCTTACTCCATTTTTTTTTCACTGAGATAGTTTGTTATTCTATAATTTTGTTCCTTTTTCTTGAAATTAACAAATTAATTTTAAAAAAAAATGCAACACCTGACTAGTGTCCTGGTCATACAAACTTCCTTTAGAAACAGTGAGAAGAAAACATCACATTTTTATGAACCCCATCTCCTGCCAGGGGCCTCGGAGGAGGAACACCATTATGCATTGTTATCAGCGTGGTGTAATTTGACTGTTGACAAAGTATCCGTGGCAGTGAGAATGAGCGCAGTTAGAAGTGTGGCGGATTGTAATCAAGAAGATGCTTAGCTGTGCAACACTGCATCTTGAGCAGATTTGAATCAACATTGCCTTAAGGGGACACACACACATACCAAAAGGAAAAAAAAAAATCCATTAATTTTTAGAGGGAAAATTAGAGTGGCACTTGATGAAGTGAAATTTGACATGCGTTAATTGCTCTGCAGCTCTCCTAATTAGAGATTTTCAAATTCTTTTACTGCTGTCACAATGATGGCACGTTGTCTTGCTGGACAAATACTGAAATTGCAAATTCATTTGATCAGGAAGTTTTACGAAGGAAGATTGGACTGTATCTTCTAGTCCACTTCCAAAAGTGGACAGCTGGAGAGTGAAGAGGGATTTTTAGCTTTACCTTCACTGCAGATAAAAACAGACTTATTAAAATAGTTTCATTAAGAGGCTGAATGTCAAAGAAGCAGGTGTTGATGTGATCTTCTTCCTAACCAGATGGGAATGTTCCTTTAGTACTCGTGCCTCTGTTCCCTATGAAGTATTTCAGGTGGAAAAGAAAAGCCAACCAGTGAAATGTTACATTATATACACATTCTCATATTTCTGCTTATGTTCTTCAGAAACGGGAGAGAGGCGACTTTTGAAAGATCATGTCACATTTTCTCAGTTCTGAAGTCTGTGACAATAGCACTCTGGGTTCCTCTTCTGATCTGCAAGTAATCATACTGCTCTTTGGCCCCCAGGATGGCATCAGCTATGATACCGTAACAATTTTGGCTTCCCTTTTTCCAACCCCTGTCGTCTAGCTCTTGAATCTCTCTTAATTCATTAACATATTGAATTTTTTCAATTTTCCATTTTCTTGCAATAACAATATTAATGCCAGGGTGAAAGCTTGATTGGAGCTAAATTACTTGTTACCTGCTGGCATTTATTTATATGGCATTGAATTATAAAGCTTTGCTATTGTCATGCCTTGGGCGAATTGTTTATGACACCAGTAATAGGAGTAATTGTTATTGTTGAAATTACCTGTCAGCTACCCATAGCAGTGGCCCTTGTCCCACTGACAAATAGTGACAAGGGAGAGGTATCCTCCATGCGTCCCCCTGATGGCTTCTCCTCTGATAATAAGAAGTGCAGGGCCTCTGATAATTTGCCTGTCACTGTTGAGTGCAGCTCAGAGAGAGTTGGCCAAATTGTTGTCATTCACTTTGACAAAGACAGCAAAATGCTCCCGTGCAGGAGGAGGATTATCAAAATAAATGAAATCGCTTACACCCCTCTTTGTTTGTTTGGCTCAAGAATTGCCTGGCTTTGTATGAGGTGGTAAAAGCAGGGTCCGGTTATACTGGAGATAGCTCTGTTCATTTGAAGATGAGGATCCCAGGGAAGAAAAAACAATTTAGAAGACTTGCTATTTTGCAGTTTGCAATGATTATTAAAAATTTATATTCAAGTATAAAGAGAAAGTGAATAAAATTATAACAGGAAGGCTCAACTTGTGGTTGACTATATTAATGTAAAGCACATGTAAACTTCACACCTTTTTCTCTCCTGCTTTTCTTTTAGCTCTCTTATTCTTTTTTGACCCATGCAGGCAGTTCAAATTCAATCAGCGCTCAAAAATGCACAAATTTCTCAGTTGCTATCAAGTTTTCTTTAGAAGTGTAGACATCTGCCTCTCCAACTCTTACAGCCTTAAAAGATTATGTAGTCAAACGTAGGATTATTATTTCAAATGGCCGGTTGCTCTCCATAAATTATCTTTTATTTATATAATATCTTCATGTGTAAAGAGATAAATGAAATGTAGTTTCAGGTATGAAGCATCAATTATCATAGGCTTACAGAGGAAGCAAAATGACTCTGTTATTGCCAGAGCTCAAATATAAATATTTGCATTTTCAAATCCCTTGGATGCAGCATGTGAACATGTCCTAGAAAAGGGGACAGGAGAGTGGGGATGATGTCCAAGGGTCCAGACCAAAGATACGGATTTTAAAGTAATCAAACCTTTGCTCATGCAAAATTCAACATAATTCTCATCATTACACAGAAGGGATCAGTACATGCTAGGAAAATCTTATTTTTAAGTTATCTGCTGGTTATTCCTCACAGATCTTCTTGACAAATACTTGCTGTTATAAGTGGGGAAGAAAAGCAAAATAATAACAATAATAATAACAATAACTAGAACAAGTGTAAAATATTGGCGCCTTACAGGATAGTAATCAGCTGTTTATTGGTCTCTACCAGACAAGTAATGACCAACCCCAGTGTTAAGTGCCAACAATATTGCCTAGGGCCCTTCCCTCCTAACACAGGCCATTATCTGATTAGGGAACCTCCAAAGAAGTCACTATTGCATAATTTTATGGGTCTTAACAGCGCAGGTTGACTGGCAGGGAAACTATCTAGGAGGGTTGATAAAGCAACAGTGAAACATGATTTTATTTACTCCATTTATACCTTGCTCTCTAAAAAAGGATCTGAGCGAGTGGCTGGTGGCTGCAGAAGAAATCTAAAATTGGTTCACACAGGAATTGTGTGAGAGGTGGAGGCACTTAAGGTGGGGACAGGAAAAGTAAAATGAGCTATCCCTGCAAGTTTTTCATGAGCTGCAGTTTGAAGCAATTATCAACATCGTTCCAGGCACCTAGATCTTTCCTTCGATGTTTTGTATTTAAAGCAGGTAAATACGTTTTTTTTAAGCAGTGCTAAAATAAATCATAGATGCAATATTATGATTTGGGGAATAAAATGTGTTTCTAATTCTTAATAGTAATATAATCTTCTAAAGGAAACCGCTTGATGCTTAACCATGTTGAATGTCCCTGATTAACAAGTGGAAGGCAGTGACATAATTAAGAGGTTATCTGTAGTAATAAAAATGCTCAAACCTGTCTTGGAATGTGATCCCTTTAGCAGATAATTTTTAAGAATGTAGCATGTCCTTGCTTTCTCTGTCGAGACACATGTTAGTGATCCCAGGAGGGAAAATAAACATACGTTTTTAAATGAAGATATTTAAAATGTACCCCATATTTCAGCGTGTTGCTGTAACCTGTTTTTTTTTTTTTATGTTCCTCCTATAAAACCTAAATTAAGCCTCTTAGGAGTGGTTTTACTGTAGGTTTTGTCTAAAAACACAATACATTTTAAATAGTTCCAGTACTTGAATGCACTTTAACATGTAATCACTAATGTTCATTCTCTTTCCTCCTCTTCCAAGCTCTTCTAAAAGAATGAGACTTTTAAAATTTAGCTCTATTTGAAATGTAAACTTTTAACAAATAATAATTGCTCCTGTAGCTCTGTTAGTGAAGTGACTGGCAGCATCTCTCTCTCTCTCTCTGTCTCTGTCTCTGTCTCTCTCTGTCTCTCTCTTTCTCTGTCTCTCTCTCTGTCTCTCTCTGTCTCTCTGTCTCTGTCTCTCTGTCTCTCTCTCTCTCTCCTTCCCTCAACATTTTGAAACACTCATCAGTGTCAAAGGAAACTGTACACGTCTCCTTTACCGCTCTAAATAAGGCTCAGCAATGTTAAGAAAAATGTCAGGAAAAGCTCAGTGGATTAAAGTAACATTTCTGCACCATATCACAGGGAATGGCAGGGTAGACTGTTCTGCATAATTCTGAAAGATATTTTGTGTAAAACGCTTACTTTATAAACCAGATGAAATTTTATTTGGAAAGATTTAAGATTGTATTTGATAACATACAACATTCAGTTGTTTTTCTAAATCTTGTTATTTCTTAATATGCCTCTGGTATGTATTTTTTAAATGAAAGCAATAATACACCCTTCCTTCTGTAGGGTGTCTCTCCACCCGTGTACAACGTTAACATACACTTCAGACTCTTCAATTCATTTTTCTTTTCTTGCTAAAATTCCTAGGATATTCACTCAGTGAAAGCAGTAAAATGCTGGGCTCTTACACATGTAAATTCATTAAACTAATCAGGCCTTTTTTCCCTTAAATAAAAATTTGGTATCCCTTTGGGGATTTTCAGAGCAGTTCACTTAAAGATATAAAAACAAAGCATCTACATTTCATTTGTATATTAAAAACAAATCACTGTTTTCTTCTATTTTTCTAAATATCCAATAATTGCAAAAAAAATGATGGCAGTAAAATTTCCCATATTATCATGAGTATGTAATTAAAACTTAACAGTTAAAAAAGAAAATATCTTGCAAATTCAATACTAGATAATAATAGACAAGGCAAGATTAACTTTACAAAAACAAAGGTAAATCTCAGCTGATTTTAAATTTAAACTTTTCAAAACAGGTTAAAAATGAATTTAGACAAATTTGTCTCTTAACCTTTAAAGATTTCCTGCCCATTTCTGTATGTCCTTTATTACATTAATTTTTTATTTAAATTACACCATTAACTGGATATGAATTTATCAAGAATACATGTATTGATTTATAAAACAGTACCATTAATTATTATAATAGCTAGATGTAGCTGATATTACAAAGCCATTTAAAGGTTTTTAATATAACTTGGACATACATAGATAGATAGACATTATGGACAAGACTACAATTTAAACTGGCTACCAGCAGTTAATGAAATCCTTGATTTATACTCTAGTTTAGAGATTGATTATATTGTTGCTTTGTAAAACTATTTATATTATGCCATTTTTCAAAGGATGTCTCAATAAAAAAGCTAAATAAAATATTCAGTCAATTCCCAAAGCAGATTTTGTTTTCTATATTTTAAATGCTAGTGAAAATAATTGATTGTGTGTGTTCCAAGCTTTGTCATTTCCATTCCAGAGGTGGCTTTCCTGAGGGGAGCCTCGTTTGCAATGCACACTTTTCACACACTCTTGATCCTTGCAGAAACAACCCCCTCTCTTTATTTCATTATGCTCTCCCCCAACCCATGTATATTTCACAAAACCCGCACATCAGGACACATAAGTCTTTTTGGCATCTTTTATGTTATGCTTTTTTTTTTTTTCCTTAAGGTTGTGGAAAACTGGGACTTACCCCAAAGCCGCAAAGCAGGCAATCACGAAGAGTATTTGGGTAAGAATGCAATCTGAAGAGAAAAAAAGAAAAATGAGGAAGAATATAAGCAAATAACAGTAACACTTTCAAATTACTTTTCAAATGATAATTAGCCAACGAATAATTGAAGAGTTGAATTCTTTTCACAGTGTGCGTGGTTTGGGTCTCCCACTATCTTTATTTATATCACTTTTCCTTGTCTGGCAACATATGTTACCGATTTATTATAGTATTTTTACTGTTAGCAGACAAATCTAAAGGCTAGCTGAGAAGGCTAGCTTCATCTGATGACTTTAACAACAACTGCAGGGCATCCTTGAGGGTGAGCCAATAGGCTCTTTTGAAGCTATAATACTATTAACCATTTTGATGCCAAAATATTCCTTATGGCTAAAATAGGTTCTGTCTTTTTGTAGGTGCTCTGGATTTTACATACACAAAAGTTAAATGTAAACGATTTGTTTTGTAAATATTTCAATGGCCTTCTAAGCACTTTCTTCCATGTGTCTTAAAAGCCATGTGAATGGACTGGTTTATTTATTTCCCTTTTCTTTTACAGGACCCTGAAATCTGGGCACACATTTATAAGTAAACAGCTATCAAGCATCAAGTTAAGTTGTCACTTCACCCTCCCCCCCAACCCCACCTCACCACCATGACATTAATTTTCTGCTATGCTATTAAAAGAAACAAATATTCTTTATTTTCAATGATCACATCTCTCTGCTATATGTACAACCCAGAAAAGTAAAGTTCAAGGGAAATTCTTTTTTTGGCTAGGAACCTGAAATTACTTTCCAAATTAGAGAAGTTGTGTTTCATGGCTATCTTAATGAATTTGCCATATTAGCAAAAGGTTTGTGCTGTTCAATACATACATGTGAAGGTGTCTGTTTTAGAACTGTGTTTGTTGACTAAAAGTATTCATTTTTAAAGCTGCCCATATACCAAACTTCAATTGCTGATCGTCTGTAATTTACTTCAGTTCAGATTATCTAGTTATTTTCATTTAAAATGTTTTTGAACACTCTCTCCACTTAAATGTCCCTCGTGGCTTTCAGTTACAATTTCAGGTACAATTTCTAGAGTTATTTTGAGCATATATGGCTTAACATTTTAGAAATTAAATCTTAAATATTAGAAGCCTATATTTCTTGTCCACAAAGTCTGGCTCAGCAACCAAATTTGACATAACTTTGATATTAGAATTTCCAATATTGTATTATTCAACCAATTTTTAAAAAGCATATTCATGGCAGGGCTTAAGGGTCAGACCAACCAAAAAGTGAATTTTTTTCCATTATTTATATATACTTGACATCAATTGTAATCCCCATGTATTCCCCATCACCATATCACCAGTGCACCATCACCTCAGTCCCCCGTGCTCCCATCTGCTCTCAATCGTCCCCCTCCCCCCTCCCCACCAAGTGTCCCCAATTTGTCCTTGTCTGCACCCTTGGGCCCCAGAAGGTGTTAAGACATATTGTCTGTCCAGACATATCTAGCACAGGAGATTCTGTCTACAACTCAGAGCAATGCCATGACTCTCAAATATATTTAAAAATTTACCATCTAACTTACTTTAAGACACTTGCAAATTTTGCCCTCAGAACAAGTGGGGAAAGAATTTCCATACATTTAATCATTCATCTGCTTCTAACATTTCAGTGAAAAGTTCTCAGATCGTCATCATTTTCACTTCAGTATACTTCCCAATTTTATTTTAGTATCAACAATGATGATCTCATCACGGAAAGAATAGCAACAATAATAATAAATACATATGTAGTTATATAGTTCCATCCTAGTCTAATTTAGGTTAATATTTAAGTGAATGTATTGTTATACCTACTGTAAGATAGTGACTGTATTTCTTTTTTGTCCCAAAGAGTCATCTTAATGGTGACTATGGGTGATTTGAGGTCAGAAGCAATTATGAAACCAAAAGGATTTCAACTTCAGAGCACAAGGCCAACTTCTGAAGGCATAAAGCACAACAATTCGAAAAACAATCATGGTGATGGACACCCAGGTGGCTGAGTGCTGGTCCCATCAAGAATATGTCCTGAATGCGTTGATTAGGACCAGGACATTTAAAATATTAATCTTCTCATAAAAATGAATGGAGACAATGCTGTTGGCGGCCAGAGCTATCTTCAAAGTATTATACTCTTGAACCAAAATTACATCTCCAGCTGTGTTATTTCCACATTTAGAAGAGTGTCAACCGTGTACATGGGACTCCAAGTTCGTGATGCTTGATGCTCTTCTAGAAGAGACCTCTCCTCTGTGACACCCAGCCCTTAACAGAGGGGTAGGCTGCACCTTCTCTTCTATGCTCTGCTTACTCTGCCATGCCCACCACACAGTATCCTGTCCTCCACCTCTCCGCAGGTGCCTTTCCAGGGTCTGCCCCTAAGGATACAGGCTCCTCTGGCTTCCTGGCTCAGGCTCTGTCAGTACCATGCTTTTATGGATTTAAATGGCCTCTCCCAGTGACTGGTCCGAGCCTAAACTGGGATCCCCACTTCCCTGTTGTTGGGTTACCTTTACCCCGACCCCCAAAGGACCGCACCCCCTGCTTTCTCTTTTGTCCATCACCTCGGTTTCTTTTCCTCTGTTTCTGACCTGCACTCTTTCTGGATCAGACGCAGGCAGGTTGAGAGGTAATGAGAACCAGATGGACATAGCGCAGAAATTGCCCAAATGGGTATGAGAATGTGGGGAGCTGTCAGGCATGGAGAGAAGCTGGAATTTTTCAGCAATAAAATGGGATTTATCGCCACTCTGCCACAGTCATTGCGACAACCGTTTACCTTGACAGAAACCCCGTTCCAATAGGCCACGCCGATACAGATTCTTTTTTCCCAAAGAGTGATGATTGGTATTTGTTCTAAGGCTCAAATGGCCTGCACTAAAGGTGAAGCATTAGGCCAAAGTCCTGTATTCCCCACTGAGGCAAATGAACCTGCTAAAATAAGTTCCTTCCACAATGGCTGTGTAATTGAAACCAGAAAGTGAGAGAATTTGATAAATTGCTTGACCCTGAAGGAATGTTAAGGTCATAAATTTTCATTGCATTTTCTCTCTCTCTTTTTTTTTTTCATTTTTATATATTGATTATATTTAGTATTTGCCTCAAAATTCAACAAGCTTACAGATCATCGGTTGTGGCCCCAGGGGAGACCACAGTAAATCATCAATTAAGAGGGCAGGGTGCATTGTCCCCTCCCATAGAGGAATGTTGGTTCCAAACTGTTCCAAGGACAGTCATCGAGGTGTCTTACATCTCAGAATTATTCCAACTTAGCGTGCAATTTGTCCTGGCACAGACAAAGTAAAATCCACAGGAAAGATTTTTCTCAGAAGGGTGCTGCTGTACTTCTATCATTTAAGAATGATGAACTGTTAAGAGGCTGGCAATCCTTTCCCAGCAATCACACCCACATACCTTTTTTCCACTGTAACCTAAAAATAAGAATGATTGTATTTTAGCTAAAAAGGGTGAGCCTCATTTTTTAGGTAAATTGAAAGTGTATGAATACATGTGTGCTGGTGTTCAAAAGTGCCGAGCTCCTGAATGCTGGTCTTAGCAAGTGTGTTTTGAAATTTTGCAAAATTACTTTTTTAAAATCTGGATTATCTTGATGTGGAACTAAAACACTGACCAGGAAAATAGTCCAATGTAAAATGGGCTAAAATACTAAAGTCATAACATAGTAGCAAAACATCTTGCACTAAGATTTTACTTTTTTTTTTTTTAAGTGAACGAACTTAGCTTGCCAGCATTTTAATTTAGCTGTATTTTTTACTGATCGCTTGTAGTGATGACATATTATGAAGCTGTATATACACTTCAATGTGAAGCAGGTTAAATAACTGAGAACCAAAACTTCTTATCCTTGAAAAGTTTAAAGAACATCCTGTTTCCTTTGTATTTGTGTGCTTACCTTGTTCGGACCGTTAAATAAATAAAATCAGGAATATTTGATCAGTAATGCACAATGTTTAGATTTAGAATTTTCTAAAATTCACAAGACCTAAAATGTGATAGAAGGCAAAACCTCTGATTTAACATTGAGACAATATCCCTAAGTTAGGAAAGAGTCAAATTGATTTATACTAATTATCAGTTGAAGGTTGAAACCAATGCTAGCTCCAGAATGTAGGTGTATTAAATAAACACGTGCATTTTTCTTAAAAATTATCTAAGCTGTGTAAGGAAAAATATAATTTATGATGCATTCCACAAAGTGTTACAGTCTTTGTGAAGTTAAATAATTTCTAGTCCTATAGTACACTTCTTTTATTCAGAAGTAATTAATGAATAATTTTTGTTTATTCAGAGTACAGCCACCCCCCTCTCAAAATAAGCCTTGCCTTTTATCAAGCAAGAGAATGGGAAAGGGGGTGAGTAAAAGAAATTAATTTCAAATTCTTGTTATTCCAAATGGAAAAAAAAGGTCAGAGAATTTGTGAGTGATACCAAGTAATCAGAGTAGCAGGGCAGTTGAAAATCTCAAACCTGGTACCAAAGGGCAGGGGCAGAGACTAATTTTCATGTTATTGCTTATATGTGTATGAATGATCCAATAAGAATTCAGCAACAACACATCTTTATCTTATAGAGGTGAGACCATGATGAACCTATGATCTACTTTTAATCTAGTGACTTTGTCAGTGTTAAAAATGAGACTTGCTTCCTCGGCACTTAAAAATGTTGTTGCAAGACTGTTTCAAAGAACAAAAAATAAATACATGCATATGTATCTATACATATATAAGTATAAATAAAATATGAACAGAAAATGGCTTCAATCACTAATATTTTCACAAACTAATGTACAGCTGATGCAACTCAATTTTATTTTGCATCGCATTAGTGTCATAATGGTAATGACTAGCCTTTATTCACTAACAGTTTGAGTCAGCACTTTGAGACGTTTTCAAATTAGGTCATACTGCACATTTGTGGCTGATACAAAGGTTGATTAAGAGAGCTGCATGATTTTAAAGTGATGTGGTATGAGTTGAATTAAGTTCTCTCTGATAGTTACGGGAAGTGTGAGCCACCATAACTAAGCAGAAATAATGTATGGGCTATAGGGGGAGAATATATTTCCACTGAGTGCTTGAAGTAATACTCATTTACAATTTCACAAAGTCCTCTGTCTGTTATGGAAGAATTCTATCATGGGGCCTAGAAACAAGCAGTGAATTACAATAAGGACACTTGAGGCCTAGTCCCCAGTCCTGTTTCAGGGAAAGTCAGTTTTTGCCTTTATGTCCCTTTTGATCATGTCAGTAAAGACTTTTTTTCTAGACACTGTCTACTGCTTTTCTGAAGTCAAAATGATCTTGTGTCATGAGCAAACCATTCGCCCATACTGTAAGAATTCAGAGGAAAGGCTAGATGGCTCTGCAAACTCCACCTGGGGGAGGTGGGAAGGGTCGATTTAAAGTAATATTGTCTCAGCAAATCCACATTCTCATCTAAAATTTGAAGGCAGAGGGTTTTCCTTAATTTGCCCAGCACTTCAAATGAAATGTAAGAATGGCTGTTGAAAGGCAGAGCAACTTTTAATTAGATTTAAGGAAAACTGAAACTCTTAATTGTTGCTTTGTTCAAAGAGTGAAAGGAGCTATTAATATTCGCACAGTATTTAATTATATTGCCCTCCCCATAGCATAAAGGAGTCTTAGAATATATATATATATATATATATATATATACACACACACACACACACACACACATACACACACTTTGCAAGTGGCTTTAAAAATCAAGGAACCTGGAGAAATACTGAAGCAGTGCATGGCACTGAACCAAGGTAAAGCTCCCTGGCTTAGCAAACTTTGGTTCAAAGAAGCAAAAGGAGTTCTCTATGTTTTCTCTTACATGTGCACCTTGTCTTCCTTGCGTTGGAAACATAACGTGTCCAAATCACATTTGATTTAATGTATTTTATGTATTTTCCCCCAGATTTCAACTTCTCTTACAAACCATTCTGTATTCCTGAACTCAGTCCTGGTCCAAAAGGCCTGGACTGGGTGGACACCAGCGTCAGTCCTGCCAGTTTATTCTCAAGTTTCTTTCAAATTTCATCTGAGCTTTCACAGAAGTTCAGACTGAACTTCTTTCCTTGTGTAAGTAGGGATAGCAGAAGGAAAGGCCCCATTTTAAAAAGGCGTGCATCTTGACCTTTTTAAAAAGAGTGTCTCAGTTTAGGAGTATGAAGTTGTAATAGCTACAATCATTTTCATTATTTATAAATATATTTATATTCTAGACTCCTTTAGATTTTCACAAGAGTAGTAAAAGGAAAAGACTCCTCAGATCTTGGGAAATGAAAACAAGAACTTTTTTGAAGAAAGGAAGGAAGGAAAGGAGGGAGAGAGGAAGAGAAGAAAGAAAAGGGAAGAAAGGGAAGAAAGAGAAAATGAGATTGATCTCAGCTTTTTTCCTCTATGCCAACAAAGACATGCTCGTGACTCAAGCATGTCTGTTCTCATCGCTGTCCTTCAGCTGTGAGAGACCACAGTCCCTGGAAACGATACAAAAGTGTGCTCCCTTTGACTCTGCTGTTGCTGATTTCTGCTTCCTGCTCCTAACGAATATTTTCAGTAAGTTATAACTTGACTTTGGAGAACCCCTGCCCTTGCTGAACTACTGGAGGCTGCTCTGCCTAGACCTGATTATCACAGAAACAGGGTCATGAGTATCTTCGAATGGAACACCCTAGGAGCCAGATTAAAACACAGACTTGCATTCTGCCAATTAATACCTGATGCAATGGCGGCACTATGTCTCAAGCACGTACATTTTCATTTTGAACACACCCCTGATGTGTGCGATCACTTCATTTACATTTTCAAAAGGTCACTTGTGGTACTGGCTGGAATGGATTGTATATTTTACTTATTATGAAGTAGGTTAATTTGCCCAGCCAGCGAGATGTACCTTTCCAACCATTAGGATGACATAAATCTGAATCAGCCATCATATCACAATGAAGAGGTAAAAGTATTTTTGCTCTTTTGTTAAGCAATTAAGGGAATACTTGAGTTTCTTCAGCAATTTAATTTAGTACACAAGAATAGCATCTAGTGAGCCATGTTTATTAATAGTAGGGCTTTTATTATTATTTTGCAGAACGGATACAGCAACATTACAGGGGTTCAATATGACTTTTGATGATGTGGCATGCAGTGATTAAATAAGGTTAATCCTCATTTTATATGCTAATAGGATATTTATAATCTCTACAGCATATCCAATTTAACGATTTTATTCTCTGTTGTTCAGAAACTATTTCTTATTAGTGGAAGAGAATATCCTCACATTCACCACAGATGCTAGTTTAATTGGGCTTGAGAGCATTGTGTATAATTAGTCCACTTCTCTAATATTTCATCTATAATTACACAATGAACAATGTGCTTAAATTTCATAAAATTAGAGGGTTCAAAAGAAAGACTTCAAATAAAAAGAACATTCCATTTCCAGGCTTTTCCCAAGCCTTTACTATGAGTCTGATGAGAACACAGCACAGGCCAGAGTGAATCCTTGAGTAGGTACTCAAGTACTCTGAGGTTGAACATTAAAAACTTCTCTCCAGCTCCACTCATCCCACCCAGGGGTAACGTTTGTGGCAGAGTTGTTCGGATTAGGCCCAGTTATCACTGGAGAAACAGGATTCAAGTCCCCAAATGCTATTTTCCCTGCAAGTGTGACCCTTCACGATGGTGTTTTGAATGGCAAACTGTTTGCTTTGAGTCTTTTTCTCCTCTAATATTTAAAGCTTGTTGGTGAACTTCTCGCAGACAGTAGTCTGTGCAATTTCCTCATGGATATCAACTTTCAATTTTGTTGGGGATTGTCGCCATGTAGAGAAAGAACTTGGTTAATGACTTTAAGGGTCCTCTGCTGCCTGAAGGGAGTGGGTAGGGTCTCTGAGTGAGTATTTGTGTATTGCCCATGTTAGTTTAAATAAGGTTATTTTGTTGTAGAACCTGGGTGGAGGGGGGCGGTGGGGAGAAGACTTCAGGGGTTTTAGGAGAGTTTTTCCTAGTGCCATAGGAAAGATCCATTTTTAGTGCCATCCAGCTCAGGGAATTAGCCAAAGTCAATAGCATATCCAGATGCTCTCTTCAATGTGCCTTCTCTTGTGCCCTGAAAACATCCTCCCTATAAGGCTTTGGGGAGGTTCTTACATCCTCATCTTGCTTTACAACATGTTTCTCTCACTTCTACCAAAGGGATTGCCGACTGCCCGGAGCTTGCTGTCTGCAGTGCTCTCACACCGGGCCAACAAATAAAGCCCCTGACAGACTTCAACAGAATCTCTTCCTTTTCGATCCTACAAATGAAAAAGCAGGCGATTGCAACTTGTGAGTTCTTAGGATCAGTCAAGAAAAATCAGTCATCATCATCGGGTAGTTAGAGGGTTTAAACCGGGAACTAGTTCCAGCGATGTTGGAAGAAATGACAGAGGCCACATAGAGACCACCGAAAGTTTGGAAATATGCAGGCAGACACTGGAACCCCTAGACGGAGAGGACACAGGAAAGGGGGCAGTTCCTGGGACTTCAGAGGAGATGCAGCCATGGCCAGAATCATCTCCAAAACAGGCTGGGGGTGAGGACAGAGAGTTCTCATCTCTCCCCCTCCTCCCTACTCAGACTCTCTCTTTGTAGAAACTTTGTGGAAGCCCCGTGGAAATGTGCTATGGAGAACTAAGCTCCCTAGAATATGAAAGAGCAAGGAAACTACTGGAATGGTCCTAAACACAAATAAATGGCCAAGCACAGCTCCTTAACAACCTTAAGACTTCAGTGTGACGATAAGATTCCAAACTAATCCCTGTGTGAATACAGTAGAAGGAAATTGATATTTATTTTGTTTTCAAATTCCTAAGGTGCTATACCTAGCAGCACCAACTAGGAACATGGCTATCAGGTTGAGGATAAACATTCTAGCAAATGCAACATATTTTAGCTGTGTGGATTAAAAAGGGATACAAGTGTTTAAAAATTTGAGACCACCCTCAGTGCCAAGCCCTTGAAGTAGTTCATGTGGATACTATATCATTTTCTACCCCAGTGTGCCCCACAAGAAGTAGAGTGAGGTGCAAATGGGAAGTCAATCTTGATTTCAATTTTTCTGGTTTCTATAGATTGGCACAACTCAGACTTTGCTTGAGCAAGGATAGGAGGGTTTTTGAGGACACTTTGCTGCTCCCTGAATGAACAGCAATGGATTGTCTACAGTCTGTGCCCCTGTTCTCTGCACTGCTGCCCCATTGCCAGATCACCATTGCTTATTTACAAAATATGGTTTCTATTATCCTCATATCCCTTAAGCTATTGTTCCCGGACACCAGCTAGCACTGGTCGGGTTTGTTATCAGGGCACAGGAAAATGCCACCTTGAAATCTAGACACAACCCACGTCTCAAAGTTTTACATCTTTTTTTCTTGCTCCCCTCTTCTCAGACATATCATTGTCTCTTAAAATGCATAGTGTTGTTAAAAGAGATTTGCATTTGGTCCTACAAAAGGAAGATTTCATAAGTTGCCTTTTTTCCCCTTCCTGACCAGAATCCATATAACTTGGAAAGGGAAAGGCCAAAGGGAAATTATTGCTATTTTAGACAGCAGCATAAATTTTCTTCCTATTTTTAACCTAGCTTTTAATTTAATAAGTTTTATGACCCTTATATTAAGTACATATGTTTTACAAGACATTGTGTCCCTTGAGTCACCCTGAATTTGCTCTACTGTACCAGAGTTAAATGAATGAATACTGTGTTTCTGATTTTAGTTCAGCCTGGATTTGATCCTTATAATATGCCCAGTAAACCTTCATAAAAACTGAGAGCCACATCACAATTCAAAGGTAATCTAAAGGCGGGCATGCACAGTTGAAATGAGATGTCCAAATGCGCATCTCTTTGCAGTATTTTAAGTTTTAGACATCTTCCTCATCGTTCCTTGGAATAATTATGGACATACACACTGCTGGAAATGATCTCTAGTCTTCAGAACTGGCAACAAAGAATGTAAATGCCTTTATATGTTTATTTCACTGGCCAACCAAAGGTATTTTTCCTTGAATTTAAAGTTTCAAAATCAGAAACAGCCATCTCTCTTTGGAAAATCTAAAGTTATTTTAATTTTTATACACAAGATGACCTGTCATTGTGTATTCATTATCATTTGAAAATAAGTTTTGTGCTATTTAAACATAAAGTGTGTTTCACCAGTCTTGAAAGAAAACTTATTTGAATATTAGCTCTGTGGATATTTAAGAAGAAAATTTTGACTTTGCAGCAGAATGGAGAAAATCATCTCCATTTAGAGGTAAGTTTAGTAATTAGTGCTTAATTAACAAGTTGGTTTTCCTGAGTTGACATGGGGGACAGGAGTAGAAAAGTGGATTGGTTATACTTGTGAGTTTAAATAGAGCAAAAATGTAATAAACTTGCACTGATGACAAAACTTGCTTTTTAATTATTAAGATGCAGCATATTTTTACATTCTACCAGAGCACAAAACCTATTGATTAGTTGAATATTCAATCAGACAATCTTTATAATGTGATAAGGTTTGTTTTGAAATATACTTTCTGAAGTTTCTGCTTCAATTATGATTTAAAATGGTTTCCCTGTGCACACCAAAGTTTAGTCAATTAAGTCTACTCACAGTGCATTTTAGTTCAATGGATTGACTCACAAAATTAGTCCTTACACCACGACTCAGATTATATGCCAGACCCTATAACTGTGTACACTTGAATTTACTAATATACTGTACCCAATTCAAGAAGCCATTGATTTCTTTCCTCTTCATTGTGCTTATTTTTGTCTTACATCAGTGGCTTTGAAGGATATGACCTTAAAGTATGACTTGTCATTCAGTAGAACCTCTTTCAAAGATCTACATAAGATTTTATGTTTATTTCACAATCATATATGGGCTCAAAAATTTATGTATTGCCATATGGTTTTATTATTAGAGGAAATCACTCACTATTTTCAAAAGGAAAGAATCAACCTCTATACCTGAGGACTAAGTGACCAAAGTATCGGACCTATTTGAAATCTACTTAATATTTGGCACCTTGTGAGTTGTTCACATTTAAACGGTTTTGATGTGTTGCTTTAGAAGAAAAATATAAAGGCCTCTAGTATATAGAAACTCTTAGTCAACCCAACAATCAAAGTTGTGACCACACAACTGAGAAATACAGGATAGGATGGAATGTTGGCGTTAGGTTCCAGGAAAACAAGGGCTGGCCATTTTAGCCCGTCACAGGGAACTCCTGGTCACCTCCCAAGGGGCAAATTGATGTCAAGTTCTGCTGTCTGTCAGGATTAAGTGCCTGTTTGCTTTTTCACTAACATGTGGTTTGAGAACAAAGCAGCTCAAATCTCCTCAGTCCCTAACAAAGCATCTCAAATTGCTGAGTAAAATTCCTTAATCCCCCATCTTAATCTGAAAACACCAGCAGCACATGGTAGAACACTGTGGTCTCTTTTTATACTTCTCTCCACTCCACCCACCCCCATCTTCTCCATTCCTGACCACCTACTCAACACTATCATTAATGAAACTGTGTTCAGCTCCTCTCCACTCCTTCTCCATAAATGATTCTTCAGTAATATATTGTCAAACAGGAAATCCAAGTAACTGTTCCAAGATCATGTGGCCTCTAGTCCTGTTTATTCCTTGACTTGATGTTAAGAATTGGGGGGAAAATAAAGGTCATGACAGAGGAGTTAATTAAGCACTTTCACAAAACCTTGAAGATTATATGTATATAAATAGCATTATCATAAGTTTTAATGGACAGGATTTAACTCTGTTTTCAGTATTTGTCAACCTCAAACAAAAGCCAAAAGGACATGGGGATTTTATGTACAAATTCAGATTATTTTTACTGAGGCAGGAAAAGGAAGCAAAACTAATTTCAACAACTAGTTTGAAACTGCAAAACAATCTTTATTAATATTGCAAAAGAATCAGCAGTTAGAAAATATTTCCTATTATTTGTAAATGTTCATTACATATTGAGGGTCAAGATTTTATCCATTGACTAGAGTCGAAAGGCTTTTTGTTGTCTTGTTTGCAAAATGTTGACATCTGCAAGTTGGATTACAGAAAACTTTACTTCCCCCAAAAGAAAATTCCCTATGATTTCAATACTTGATATTTAGTATCTTTCCTTATCAATTTAGTTGAAAATAGATTTGGGGTTTTTTGGGGGGGGGGATTTTTTGGGCAGCTGCCTAATTTAGGGTCTCAGAGAAGCTGAAACTCATGACAGTTATTTTTCTTTCCTTTTTTTCTGTATTAACGTTGAACAAAGTTCAGCACAGAAAATAAATAAAATGAGAAAGCTCTACTCTTTCACTCTTAAAACTTTCATTCAATTGAATACCATGTTAAAAATAGATGCTGACCTAGTAGAGTTTCACTATTTTCTCCCTTCCCTTCTCCTCCCTAAAACAAGGGAAGTGAATAAAACCCTTTGCCCAGGTAATCTAAGATTCTGTCGCAGTATGTATGTCTCTGAAAAATGGTAATGAAGCTTCATAGAGAATGCAAAAGCAGGAAAGCTAAGCACCTGTGCTATATTTACCAGTATCACGTCCCCCATTTTCCTTCCTGGCATTTTTATTTTCTTCAGGGTTGGTTGAAAGAATAGAGCAAAAGGAGAAGAGGGAGGTTCATGAAATACCCTAGGTCTAATTCAAGTTTTCATTGTCAACTCTCCCTTTGAGATCTCCATTAGAAATAATAATGTAATTGAACTCAAACTTTAAAAATTGCAATTTCCCAGTAAATTCATTCATTCTGGTAAAATTTCTACTTAAATAGAAAATGCCTCCCTCCCAATTCAGAGGTGATTATCCTTTATGAATATCAGATATTTTAATTGTCACTTTGAATATGAGAAAAATAAAGAATTTAAATAACTGCCACAGCTCCTAATCCACAAGTTCTCAAACATGAACCTTTCCACTGACACCCAAGGTTAGATACATGACTCTATAAAATCTAAATAGAGAGATAATCCCAGAAAAACTTCCTAGCACAGTGAGTAAGTGTGCAGACTGTAGACAACTGTGTTTGAATCCCAATCCTATTTTTCCTAGCTGTGTGACCTTAGGGAACTTACTTAACCTCTCTGCACTTCAGTTTCCCTTGGAAAATGAAGCTATTGATCATCCCAACTCATATGATAATCAAATAAGTTAACACTATCTGGCATGCTCTCTGAATATTTGATTTCAAACAATTTGCACATTTCCAGATTACTTTGAGAATATTTTTTTGTCTATTTCATTCAAAGAGAAATTACTTTCCAACCTAAGTTGACAACTCAGGGAATAAAAATAAAATCTTGAGGGGTATTTTTTCTGCCCTCAGTAGTGAAGAATATGCAAAGACAAAAAAAAAGTGTAATTAAGTGAAATATATGAAAAATATTTTTTTAAGGATTCAAAGAATTTGAAAAGATCATGATGAGTTTTGTGTCTTAATAAACTACTTAGTCCTAATGATTAGTTCTTTGAGAACTCACTATTCTTCTAAGCAAGTTATTTTGTTAAGAAAGCTGTTGGCGGGCCACCCTGGTGGCGCAGTGGGTTAAGCAATGCACTATGAAGCAAACCGCAGCCACCGCAGCACGAGTTCGATCCCTGCTGCTAGCCAGGGAGGGGACCCACATGGCGCGGCAGACCTCTCCTGCTGTGCCCACTGCTCTCCTCAGCAGTGTACTTCAGTTGATCTGCCTGTTCTGCTCCTCACTTTCTGTGGTGAATCCTCTCACCATCTCCACGCCTCTGGCCTGTACCCCAGTGCTTGTATGCATAAATAAATAAATCTTTAAAAAAATTTAAAAAGCTGTTGGCTATTTTGCCTACATCTACCTTGGCAAATATTTATTACTAAAAGTTGGACTTGAGCAAATAAATGCCATATTTTGGAACTTAATAACCTGAGTTGAGATCCCCAACAAATATTTTAGTAGCTTTTTCCCCCTAATGGACACATTCATTTTGGGCATTAAATAAAATAAGCTCCTGGGTGAATTTCTATAAAGTATTTTTTACAAATTTTCTCATATACCTTTCCAATTTTCATTGAAACCAGAACTCCTGGTTGTGCTACTGACATAGTTAAGAAAATATTTTCTTGGGGCTTCCCTGGTGGCACAGGGTTTAAAGTCTCAGTGCTATCAAACTATTGCCAGACTCTGGACCTGAGTTCCATCCCCCAGCCAGGAAGCTGACCCACATTGGCACAGCAGACCTCTCCTGTCTTTCCCACTGCTCCTGGCAAGAGTTAGAGCCACCTGTTCTGCCCCCGACTCTGGTGAATCCTCTCATCCCCCTGCCCCGCACCTATGGCCTACACCCCAGTTTTTGTATGCATAAATAAAAAAATAAATATTTAGAAAGAAAATATTTTCCTTCATTAACTCTTTCAGCAAATATTCATTGAATATCTACCTGTGCTAGGCTCTGGACAAGGCATCATTATATAACAGTGAACTAAATAGACACAACCCATGTCTAAAAGTATATGACTGATAAAGATTCCCTGATGGTTAACGTATACCCATGTGAAAATGTTAGATAACATTTTTGTCTTCAATCTTCCAGCTTCCATGTGTTTTCTTTTTTTTTTAAAGATTTATTTATTTATGCATATAATAACTAGGGTACAGAAGCACTGGAGGTGAGAGGATTCACCAGAGACAGAGCAGGGAGCAGAATTGGCAGATTGACCGAAACACACTGCTGAGGGGAGCAGCGCGCGAGGCAGGAGAGGTCTGCTGCACCATGTGGGTCTCCTCCCTGGCCGGGGATCGAACTCTTGCTGCAGCAGCTGTGGTCCACTTCATAGTGCGTTGCTCAACCCACTGCGCCACCAGGGAGGCCCCTCCATATGTTTTCTAAGGCTCTTCAAGAGGAGGAGTTGTGGGCCTCCCTGGTGGTGCTGCGGGTTGAGCACTGCACTGTGAAGCATCCATGGCACAGCAACTCGAGGTCCATCCCAGGCCAGGGAGGGGACCCACGTGGTGAGGCAGACCTCTCTTGCCTCGCCTGCTCTCCCATAAGCAGTGTATTTCAGTAGATCTGCCAGTTCTGCTCCCCACTCTGTCTCTGGTGAATCCTCTCACCTCCAGTGCTTCTGACCTGTACCCCAGCTCTTGCATGGATAAATGAATGAATGAATGAGTGCATCTTTTTAAGAAACAGAGTAGGAGTTGTGTTAACTAGACAACACAATCTGTGAATATTCAAGACTCTAGTTGAGGCATTTGGGCAATGTTTCAAGGCATAATCTCACTTTAATATAGCCATGCTCGCCAAAGCTAAGCTGGAGTGAAAAACATGGAGTAAGTGCTCTATGATGCTAATCAGAATCAGAGGAAGAGACAGAGAGTCTGCGGCACAAGGGTAGCTTCCCAATGTGATGATCATGATATCATGTAAAGAATAAAGTTCAAAATTGCAAAAGGACTGCAGCAACTGTGTTTGGGAACTGGAATAAAATCAGACTCCTTAGGCCATGAGTCATATATATTGGTCATATGACAACTGAAATTCTTTTTCTTTTAATTGAGATAACATAGGTTGATAGCACTCTATATGTTAATAGGCCCGCACTTTTTCAGACATATGCTGATAGCTGCATTATATATATATATATATATATATATATATATATATATATATATATATATAAGAACTGGGGTGTAGGTGGGGTGAGAGGGGTGAGAGGATTCACCAGAAACAGAAGTGAGGAGCAGAACAGGCAGATCTACTGAAATGCATTGCTGAAGGGAGCAGCAGGCAAGACAGGAGAGATCCATCTGCTGCACCATCTGGGTTAGCTCCCTGGCCTGGAATTGAACTCATGCCACAGTGGTGGGCAATAGCTTCATAGCACTGAGACTTTAGCCGCTGTGCCACCAGGGAGGCCCCAATAGCTGAAATTTTTAAAGATTGTGGCAATTGTGTACAGGGTACAATTCTCATGCTCTCTAGTTAGTTATACTATATCTCATGTGTAAGAACTCATCCTAAACCTGAACAATCTTTCTAAAACTTTTTGTTAGCAATCATAATCAGTCTGGGAAAAGATACCAATGAGTCAACTTAAAATGATCAAAATAATTAAACTTTCAAAAGTTTATTTATTTTCCTTAAAATACCAGCACTATCTGTGTTTAGAATGAACCACACATTTGTATTCCCCAAGAAAAATCTCTCCATTCATGTTCAATTAGAAACCCAAAGAAACTCAAAAAACTTAAGGAAACTTCTCAAAAAAATACAAGGCCCTATAACATAGTAGAAACCTACTAATACTCAGTTTTCTAACTTTTATGAAGTTGATACAGATCAGTGAAATCCTGAACACCACGTCTGAGAATATAGATTTTTATTTCACCACTTTATGCATTGCTTAATGGAACTTCAGTTTTCTATGTGAGAGAGAGAAACTGAGACTAATGTAATGGTAGTAGTCTATCAATACGCAATTAGCAATGCAGTTATTAAAATGACTGTGTGTGCATCTGTGCTGTCTTCTGACATTCACGGCATACTCTTAAGTTTAAGATGCACACATAGGCATAGGAATGTATCACCTGAAAAACATATCTAGGAAACAAATTCCTGAGAGATTACACACTAAAAAGTTAATAATGGCTGCCTATTTGAAGGGTTTCCCTTTGCATTCTACATCATTTTCCTACTTTTTCATTCATTTTAATTTACCACTTATATTTCCTTTTATTTTTATAAGTTAAACACTTATGTGGGTACAACCAAGCTGTCTGTTCTGAGTGTTCATTCCAGGACAGAAGCTCCCTTCATTTCCATCTGTTTGATTTCAGTTACACAAAAATCCATATATACTTGCCAGCCAACAAATTTCACATAAACGTATATGTGTTTTTATGCATTGTTATATACAGACATATAAGTAAGCTTTAAAATACTATTATGGGGGCCTCTGGCACAGTGGGATAAGCAACTCCCTATGAAGCAAACCACAGCCACTGAAATACAAGTTCGATCCCTGCCCCGGCCAGGGGCATGACCCACATGGCACAGCAGACCTCTCCTGCCTTGCCCGTGGCTCCCCTCAGCAGTATGCTTCAGTCCATCTGCCTGTTCTGTTCCCCACTATCTCTGGTGAATTCTCTCATGCCCCCACACCCCTGGCCTGTACCCCAGTTCTTGTATGCATAAATAAAATAAATCTAAAGAAACTTAAATAAATTAATAAAATAAAATACTATTATGAATTGTTAGGATTATTATTAGTAATAATCACCCCCATCTGATCAAACTATCTACAATAGCCATAGTTCTTAGTCTTTAAGGAGCATGACAATTGCAAGGGACTTTTGCTAAAATATTAACTGTTCCCCCCTACCTCTGAGCACACCCCTTCCCCACCATGGGTTGCTGAGTAAGCCGGTCTGGGGAGGAGCCTAAGAATGTGCTGGAGAAGCTAATGCTCCTACTAGGGACCCACTCTGAGAACCACTCACATATCATTGTGCCTGAGTGATAAAGTCTAGCGGTGATTTGAGGCCTCTCTGTTCAGGTGTGTTCAATTCTGCTCTCACAAAGATGGTAAACAGCTGTTCTTCCTCTCGCTGGAGAGAGGGAGGAAATGGAATTAACCTGCAGCATGATGATTTAGGTTTGCTCTGGAGGGAAAACGTTCTTACATGAAGGTTCTTAAGCACTGAGATGGGCTTAGAGGGTTACTAAGAGGAAGTGTTTGTTATCTGTCTCCCCAGAGATTTTTAAGAATTTACAGACCTTACTCGGATGGAGGGGAAGGGAAAAGAGATGACATAAAGGCCACCAGTAATTTTCAGGTGGACTCAAATCTGTCCCACTGCTTTTGGTGAACTGGATAACTAAATATTTTTCTTCTTCTGTTCCACAATCAGAAGGATATGCAATTGTTCTCCCTGTTTTCTCTCACTTCGAGGAGAGTATTTCAGACTCACATAGTATTGAAATAGTTTAATTTCTGTCCTTTCCTTGAGGCAGAAGAACAGATTAACCAGGGCATCTTCCTTGTCTGATTTTTCATTCCACATGCCAGGAAAGCACCAAATCAAAAGGTTTACATCAATCTCCTTTGAGGAAAAAGTCTAGACACCAACTCAGTGATACTTAGGAAAAGGTTACTTGCAACATAGACCCAGAGCTGAGAGAGAGAGAGAAAGAGAGAGAGAGAGAGAGAATCTTGCAGAATGAAAACAGATTCTGTGTGCATAACTCACACAACTCATTCTTTTCAGCCTAAAGTCATTCTCAGCTCCTTGCCAGCTAAGTACAAAACCAATGGTAATTTACACTAGCCATCTGGACTTTTCCATGATTCCCAAAATGCATATTAGAAAACTGATCCCCAACTTTCTTCCACAGTGAAAACTTGAAATCTGGCAGACAAAAGACCAGGATTCATAGCTCCAGCCACCATGTCTGCCTGTGTAGCCTTGACCAAGTTACTTACTCTCCCTGGAATGGAGCCAACTATTCCTGTTTCCCTGGGCTACACTGGAGATTAAATGAGATGCTATGAAGAGGGCTTAGTCTGTCTCATAAAATGAGCTGAACTTCCACAGCCACTGCAGCACGAGTTCAATCCCTGGCCAGGAAGGGGACCCACACGGCACAGCAGACTTCTCCTGCCTTACCCACTGCTCCCCTCAGCAGTGTATTTCAGTCTATCTGCCTGTTCGATTCCCTACTCTGTCTCTGGTGAATCCTCTCACCATCCGCACCTCTGGCCTTTACCCCAGTTCTTGTATGCATAAATAAATAAACCATTTTTTGAAAAAAGAAATACAAAAAAAATAAAATGAGCTGAACAAATATTACTTTTATGCCTTCAAAATCCAGTTCATGAGGCAAAAAAATGGTTGGACAGAAGTCATTTGATGACTATGAAGTCTAATTCAACATTTGTTATAAAGACAGTTCTGTGCATAGGTTTTGTGCTGCTCAGTTCTTCTCCCGGGTCAATGTAGTTTTGCTTCCATGAGTAACCATGGTAGAAAAACTCATACACTGGCATCTCAATAAGCTAAGTTGTTTTGGAGGCAATTACACAATTAACTCCCAATGACATTCCCTATGAAACCCGTTATTTCCTATGATATGTTGTATAAGAGTAGAGAACTAGCTTTTGAGTTGATGCTGGTATTTAGATTTCTCTGATTTATTTAAAAAATCAAATACTAGGCTCCAACCATTTTCAAATGCAGTTTTTATTCAGATTAAAACTAATAAAAATAATACAAATAGCTATATATGCAAATAATATGATTATCTCAAAACATCATTTTGCAGATGAAATGGGATAATCGTGCAAAATAGTTCGTAGTACAGAATTAGCTGTAATTATTGTTATTATAATGATTTTTTAAGCACATGATGATGAATGTCCTCTTCAGAAGTAAAGTTTGATGCATAAAAGTAATTTAAGTCTCAGGAAAGTGTCTCACTCCATCACTCTATACATCATCTTCGTAGATAACAGTTAGGGCCTGTGTGACCATGTCCACAGTAAATCCCTACCTGTGCCATAGCTTTTTTCTTTTTATTTAATATTAATTTATGGGAGTGGATGTTTCTGGAAAGTTTCTAGATATGTCTCTTTTATAATTGAGTTATGTATTTATACTTTCCCTCCTAGTCCATACTGGAGTCCATGGAGTCAAATATATAGAACTGAAGAGATCCTAGACATTATCTGATTCATCCTCACTATTTTGAAGATGAGGAGACTGAAATCCAGAAATGTTAGGGGGCAGTTCATAGTCCCTAAACTAGCATTAATAAATCAAGAGTGCAGTTTTCCTCTTTCCTATTCCAGAAAACAGAGAAGTAAGAAAAGCACTAATAAGTCTTGGATTTTTGTTGCATGGAAAGTGAATTTGTTTTTATTTTCATATCTCCAAGAATCCTTTTATTAACAGAAACCAAACTTTAAGAAACTTCAGTAGAACAAGGTTTCATTGACTCCCAGTATACAGCTCCAGGCCTCACAGAACTCTGGGTATAAGAATCTTGAAGGCCAGAACATGGTCTCCATCACTGTTCTGTTTTTTGGGTTTTTTTTTTTTTTTGTGGATTAACTATAATTTCTCAGACTGACATCCTCTATAGAACTACCCTAGCATATCTGTTAGGACCACATCCTTCTGAATATATCAACAACCAACACAGAGCAGCATAACTCAATAGAGATTTTATTTTTCTCACATAGCAAGAATTCCAAAGTTGAGCAGGCTGGCATAGCTATTGGAGAAGGTTTTTATGAGTCAAGTCTTCCCCAATCTTCTGCTAATGTTCTTAGCATGTTTAAGACATGACACTGTGTCAATTTTGAGCACAGAGAAAGGAGAGGAACAAGGGCAAAAGTCACTTGTCAGTTAAGTGTGACTCTTCTTATTGTTCTGCCAAGAATAGCTTGCCAGAAGCTCTACTCAGAAGAATTTCATTTCCATCACATTGGCCAAAAAGGAGGGGAGTAGGCTAGATCACCTTTGGCTATAGAAGAGTGTGAGGAAACAGATATTTCCAACAGGGAACACTCCCACTCCAAACAGAAAGGTGAGGGCTTTGCTCAAAAGGAAAACAAGAACAGCTATTGAATGGGCAACCTGCATGCTTGGGATTTGCTCTTTTATTTCCAACTAGCAAATCCTAAAAAGGGCCAATTGGCTCTCTTGCGCATCACAACCAACTTTGTTTCCAAAATAGTGGAATACTGTAATTCACAAGCCCAAACCAGAATCTCAGACAGGGTAGAAGAAGGTTCCCACCATAAGTGGGAGTTGAAATGGCCAATGGGTTCAGCCAAGCAAACAACAGATATCTTGACAGTCCAAATGGCTCAAAATTTAACTATATCTAAGATTCTGCTCAATCATCATTACATATTTGGAAAGCATCAAGATTCCCCTTGACGAAATTCAGAATATATCCCAAAACCTTAGGGTAACCTGTAGCAAAAGGCAGAGAGCAAATGTGAAATAGATGAGATTGCATACATACCCATTTGTCAGGTGCATCATTTTATAGCCTCCGGGTGAGTTATAGGTCAAGGCTAGGTATCTGCTGCCTCATCCAGTGATATTATCTTCAATCATGTTAATTAAATTAATATGACCTGCACTAATGAAAACCGCAAAAACCTATTTTGGTTTCTATCGGCACATACATTTTGATAATTTAGTCCTGTCAGACTTGTGTGCCTCTCGGTGTCAGATTCAATACTCATAATATCAGAGTGATTTTAAGCATTTCTATACAAAACTAACAAAGAAAATGACTTGCGAACTAAATTTTATTTCGGTTGAGCACCAAAGCATATCAAGAATGAGATTCAAGATGACTTTACTGATGCTTCTGGTTTTATCCTTCCATCTCTCTTTCTTAGCATATATTCTTCTTTGACATGTTTTCTAAATGATTAGCCACCTGAGAAAATATTTAAATGACCATATCATAAGGTAAAAGATTTATGTCCTAAATTATATTAAACAAATTCAGTGTGCTGTGCATATGGAAATTAGAAGCTTTCAGCTTATATTTTAGCCAGTAAAATGTGCCTTAAAATATTTAGTTTCTATTTGCAACAGTACGATTTTTTCTCCCTGCTCATCTGATGGTAGATTCTCAGAGTAACCAAGCGAAAATGAATGACTTAGTCCTTGGTTCAGAGAAATAATGGGTTACCAGCATAATTAATTTTATGTTTAATTACTGTAGAATGAAACAATTCAACAATATCCAATCAATCCTTAGAATGACAGAACAGAAGGTCAGCAGTTGCTAAGTCAATTGTTTTGAAAGAGAAATTTATGTCAGGTTCTCTTTTATGTGCTACGGAAAGAAATTGGATAAAAGTGGTCAAGCAAACATTAATTAATTGTATAAATGTAATCTGGTTGTCATGCTAAATCATACAGGCAGGGGATACAGCTCTCAGAATGGTGGACAATGCATCAACTGCAAATTTCAGTGACATGTTCACCCCACCCCTGCCCCCATGCCATACACAATCAAAAGCCTTGCAGTCAAATATTAACATCTCTAGAATTATTTTTCTAAAGTTCGTATTAGCAACCCTGTGAAAAGGAGTTGATGGTTCCAGTCCATTTCTTTCCATGCCAGTCTTCAGCAGAGGGAGCTGAGGCTAACCGACCTCCCCGCTCTTTGTTTCTCAACCCCTCTTGTTCCATTAATACCAAGAAAGGGACCCCAAAGTAGTTCATGAGTGGTGTTTCCTGCTTCTGATCCTAGCTTTGATCATATTGGGGAGCTAACAAGAGTAGTATTTATACAGAAAGAAAGTGGTCCGCATTACTTTTTCACATTTAGGAGTTCATTATCTAAGATTTCCTCCTGATTATAGATTTGCCCAGCACTTAGTGCATTTATAAATAACTGCTTAGTTGATGAAGAAAAACCCAGCTTTCCCTCGATCTTCTACTGTAACTACAACACCTATGTCAACAGGACTGCAGGCTTGCCTCAGAAAGTTCCCCTCGGCCTCTCTTACAGCCCTTTGATGAGGTACCTATTTCAGTTCTTGCTAGTGATCCCATTCTAAAACTAAACTACCACACTAAAGTGTGAAGCAGCAATAGTAGTAGAAAAAGCCACACCATCATCACACAAGAATTTTCTGGGGGGAAAGCTTGAGGAGTCACTTTCCATCAGGTCTGTCAACCCCTTGTAGCTGGCTCAGGGAAATGTGAGAGTGGGGAGGTATTCCTCTGTATTGAGGAAAACAGAGGAGTTTGTGGCCATTGAATTGATGGGTCTGTGTGAAATATAGAGCACGCTCCATCGAGATTAAAATCAATAAGGTACTAAGTTCCCACTGGGATGACTGAATTGAGGGACATGAGGGAGGCAACCAGGGTGCTGAAAAAGTTCTGATTTGGCCTCTGGATGCTGGCTAATGTAGGGACATTCAGTTTATGAAAATTCATTGGCTACTCTGCATACTTTTCTGTATATATGTATTCTCCAAGACAAGTTACTTGAAAATAAAAATGACCAAGGTCTTAATTCTATTTTCTAAAGGCAGCCTTGACACAAAGACTTAGTGTTCAGGAGTCTGGGAGAAAATGCTTGGATACATTATTTTAAACTTGTGCGAACAGGTCTGGCTCTTCATAAAACAGTCCAGGCCCCTTGTGTGTGCTCACTTGATATTGTATACTTGCAGCCCAGTTGAGCCAGGCTGACTCGGAACATGTGTGAATTTTGCCCATCTCTTAGTGACAGCAGCAGTGTAAGAGCTTTGAGACTGCATCTGAACCACATAATTTTCATATGAGAGGCCAGAATAACCCTGATCTATGGAAAAGCATACATCATCACCAAGACCCGTGTACAACCAATGGTCTCAGGGCCAGAATAGCCCCCATGACAAGACTCGTCTGTAAAAGCGCTGAGTTGTCCAGGGTCCCCAGAATCAATCACCACGGCCAGACAGTTGTTTTGCTTGGGCCACTGCAGACTTTCTGAAATAAGAATTCAGCTACGTTCAAGATCCTTAATGACGAGGAAATGCAATGACTACCAACTTAGTGACTTTGGAATAATCTGTGAATTATTTCTTCAATGATCAAAATCACCCTTCTTAGCAAAATGGTTTGTCTAAAGAAACAATTTTGGACTGAGTGAACACCAGGCTGATATCCACCATCCATGTTGCCTGGACTTTGAGAACATTATTTCTCACCGTGGTTGAATTGGGAAGCTTATACGCGCTAATAAAAATTAATAAAAATCAGAGTAGAAATGCAGAAGCTGACTAGATAAAGCTCATTAAATTATATTCCTCAAAGTGGAATCTAACAAATTAGTCATTGATATTTTTGAGTTAAACCATTTTAGTATTTGCTGATTGTGATTGCTAAAGGTCTAACTATCCTTTGTGTTATATGTTCTTCGGGATTATGCATTGAATTTCTCAACCATACAAATACTCAGGTCTAGAACCCTCATTAAAAACTACATCCCCCCTTGTTACAAAATACTCATGGGGGTTATATGATAGTGTAGGCTTGTTCAGTAGTGTATTGAAGGATGCTGTTCAGTGTTATATACCATTGAATCTCAGTCATCAACTATGAGAGACACAGATTTTTTATATAGCTTTCACTAAAAAGGAAAAACTGGGCCTCCCTGGTGGCACAGGGGTTAAGGCTATGAAGCATCTGCAGCCGCTGTAGCCCGAGTTCAATCCCTGGCCAGGGAGGGGACCCATATGGCACAGCAGACCTCTCCTGTCTCACCTGCTGCTCCCCTCAGCAGTGTGTTTCAGTCAGTCTGCCTGTTCTGCTCCCCACTCTGTCTCTGGAGGATCCTCTTCCATGCCCCCATCCACACTCCCTACACACCTCTGACCTGTACCACAATTTTTGTAATGCATAAATAAACAAATCTTTAAAAAAAGAAAAATTACTTCTAACTTTAAAATTCGTGACATCTCTTTAAAGATAAAGTCTCGTTTTAAATGTTTAAAAGAGGGCAAGTATGTCTTCCATGTAACTAAATGTGTCTTTGTTCTACCATCAAACAGAAAGGGAAACAAGTAGCTTGCTAATTTTCAAATTCAATAGCAACTGCCAATGGACAAAGGTTTTTTATTTTGGTTTTGGCTTTAAATATATTGTATTGATCATAAGCCTTTTTTTGTGATTGAATATGGAAGAGGATAATATTGTTTTGCTTCATTAAAAACAAAGTTCCTGTCTTCTACAAAGTGAACATAAGAGGTCACAGTTCCCGTCCTCTATTTTCTGCAATAGTTTTGCAAGTGCTAATGAAAATCTGACACAAAGAGTAGTAAGATGCACACAAACCAATGCTCACGAAACACAGTTTCTCAATGTCGCCTTTAAACACAACTCCAAAGCAATGAGACATCCGCTTCCACAGTGTAATTACAACATTACTGAATTCAACCACGTTCTCTTCAACTTAATCTCCAAATGTCCACAACAGTAATAAAACCATCATTTACCCCAGTGAACGTTCTTTAAAATCAATTTTTTCCATTTTTAATTATAACACATTTTGCTTTCAAGAGAGTATTTTCAAGTCTAAATTAGGAAGAAACTCAATTATCAGAGACTTTTTTGGTCATTCTCAACATATCTCTGAAAAACTTTGCTTTAAGTAAGCAAGCTTATATGTCTTTTCCTCTTTTTTTTTTGAGTGGGGCCAGGATGTATTCTCTGTATTTGGGGATTTAACCCTATAATGATTTTTGAAATCCTAGACTAAAACACATAATAACTAGATGAAACTGAGGTTTTTCAATTATAAATAGGTGATAGCTCCACATGCCCACCATTTTAAATTTAATCAATGAGAAATTGGAATGCAATATTTTACAGGAAAAATGACCAGGAACATGAAGTACATACTTATAAGTAGGTCTATTAGGATATGTTAGTATAAAACATTATTAGCACTTTATCACAAAACTTTTTAGGTCATTCATCTATATTTTTAAAAAAATGTGTAAATGCTGAATAACAAAGGTATGAATTTTGATTGAACTGTGAATTTTACAGATATAATTTTAACATATATTTTAAAGACAACTGGGGAAAGCAGAATATATTAGATTCTACAGATTACATTACCCTCGAATTGTTAATTTCCGTAGGTGTATAAAGCTAATAATTCTAGTTATTTAGTACTTTGGCTATATGGAAGATTGTTCTAGTCCACAGGGGACACGTGCTGAAATATTTAGGAGTAAAATGTCATGATTTACTTTTAAATAATACATATGCATACATATACACTCAAAAGAACAGAGTGTGTAAGAATGTGACAACATGTTAACAATTGGTGACTCCAGGTGAAAGGCGTATAGATATTCATGTTACTAAGTTTTCTACTCTTCTATAGGCTTGCAACTCTTTCAAAGTGAATCGTTGAGGGGCATGCATGTACGAATGCATGACAAGACTCTCCATCTGCATGGCAGCGAGCACATGCATCTCTTATTCTGCCCTCCATTTCAATTGTTGATTTTAGTATGTGCTTCTCTGATGCATCAATAAAACACTTCTGGAATAATAGCAGGTCAGTAGGCCTTATTTTAAGTTTATTAACTGACAACCTACTTTCAATGACAAAAGAAAATGTAACCTAGGCCTGTTTCAAAGCAATGATTGTCGGCTCACACAGTCAATGTGTCATGCAGGGTACACTTCATTAAGGAGTGAATTACTTTGCTTGTAAGTGGAGCTAAATGAACGTCAATGTCAGGCTGCATAAATCATAGATTCAAATGTATTACTCAGTGCATCAACACCTTTTGCCCTCCAAAAACAGCCCCAAATTCACATTTGTTTTATACACATTTTCTGAGTGGTAGATCAATTCTCTTTTGTGCAACACAGAAGCAATTTTCTAGTCACTGAAAGGACTGTGGGGGGTTAGGTGTAATGTTTACCTGTCTTATTGTCATGCTTTCATCTTGGTAAGATCAAAAAGTAAAACTTCACCTAATCTGTCTTTATCAGCAAACTCTCTGAGTTGGAACCCCACACGATAACATGTGTTGTCCCACGTGATAACAAGCATTCAGCCCCAACATTTGTCCTCTGTCCAAATTGCTAAATATGAGGGGGTTTCAGTAAAGCAGACAGAAAGCAGACTCAGGCATCAGACTCCAGCGTCTATATGTTTTAGCAGGCCCATTTACATTTCTCAGCCTCAGTTTCTTCATCTATGAAATAGTCATAATAATAATGTTCACCGCCATGGATTGTTACAGTGGTTAGCAATATATATGGAAATGTACTTGTAAAGGCCAGACACATAAAAGTACCCCAAAAGGGAAATTATTATAAATTGTACAAAAGTGGCTTTATATAAACCTTATACAACTTTATATAAAAAAGCAACTTTACAAACTTGTATAAAAACAACTTTATACCACTTTATACAAATCACTCTGGTCTTGTCCTCAGTAGATAATAAATATATATATTGGATGCACAGGTCAGAACTATCTTAGCTACTTTGAAATATTAATAAGGCATATTGCACACAACACTAAATGAAATAGAAATCTGGTTTTTTCATTACACATCATTAGTATAAACATCTCAAATAAGATCCAAATTTCCAACTAGGAAGGATGGCAGGTAGTAATAGTCAAATACCTACTTTCTTCTGTTCTATGTACCTATTTCTCCATAAACATTCCTAATCTTTGGGTGTAGAAGGACAACTACTTTGCATTTCCCTGGAGACCATTGTGGGGAAGAGGCCGCACATTGGCTTCCAGGGATGGGGATCAATTTGGTGACATGGGGAATACATGACAGAAGGTTCTGTGAAGCACAACCAGCTTCACCCAGAATGCTTCTAGGGGGACTTTCTTAGAAGTTTACTAGGTGAGGCTTTTTTTTTTCTTTTTAATCTATGGACTTAATGTCCTACTTGTAGAATCCAATCCTTTAGTCCATCTTACATTCACAGCATTTCACTATGAAATTACTTTACCTGAAGGAAAATATCAGCAAAGATAAAACAAGTTGAATAGTGTAGAGTATCAAGACCAAATCTGCTTTGCTGTGTCAAGTTTCTCCCCAGCGTCTGGTCTCTTCTGGGTGTAGACATGTAGAATGGCATGGTAGGAATGTAACTTGTGCTGTCTTGGGGAGAAAGGGCCCGGCCCAGGAGCGAACACATGGTAGGTGCTCAGTAGGTAAACAGAGAAAGAAAACATACTCTAGCACTTTCCTCCAACTTAAAGCCAAAAGAGACAATAGTCATTACCATTCAAAAAAAGAACAATCTAAATAGCATAGTGTAGAAAAGACTTCTGGCCTCACAGTTTTATATTTTCAATGTTCACCTAAATATGCCTTAAGTTGGCTGGAAGGTCAGAACAGCAGCTAATGAAATCAGCAACTGAATTTAAAATAAAGAGATGTCCTTCCCCTGCAAGGGAAATTTTAACCTGCCCTCTCCTTTGGTCACAGCCTGCATGAGAATTTCTTTAGCTTTTTCAAAAGTGAAAGTTGGAGTAAATAAGATGTGAACATTAGAGGCTGAGATCTGCTAGATATGTTTTTTAAACAGCTCTTTAGATGGGTGAATACAGCAACTTGATTAAGAGATGCATACCTTCATCATCTGTCATCCGCATGTCTTTAAGCCCTGAGGGGTAGTTTGTGCCATATCGGGAAAGAAGGATGCCCCAAGAGACTGAGGGCACCACTACCTGGTAATCAAAAAGAGAAATGAACATAGCATTGAAGAGACTTAAAGAGGCGGGCACAAAACTCATTTGTTTATCCCCTAATATAAATTTCCTCACAGATCTTGTTCATTTCTGCTATCCTTCTCCTTACCTAGAAAGGAAATTGCATCATTTCTCTTCCTCTGCCTTTCCATCTCCATTCTCCTCAGGTGCCACTCATATCCTCAAGCGTGCTGTGTGTCAGCACTGCCCACAGTTCTGGTCCTAACTAGCAGGGTCCCAAGTTCAGAGCAGCTTGTGTAGATTCTCATGAGACAGAGGCTTTTTCACAGGACCATGGGAGTGCAGGGAAGGAGGATGCAGATGAGCCCAGACCAAGTTTGAGAGGTTAAGCCTCAGCTACAGACACCTCATCACCCAAATGTAGCTCCTGCACCCTACTCCAGACTAGGGTGAGGCTGAAATGACTCCACAAAACCCATTTGCACTTTCTGTTACAGCTGATTCCGGCAGGTTTTTGTCCACCAAATTTCCCTCTTTGGAAACTGGCTGGAATTCTGCTTTTTATTTTGTATTCCAGACTTAGTAAAAAATTTTTCTACCCCATCCCCCATGCTACCCACTCTAGTGCAATAGACATAACAGTCTCAATAAATACATGAATTAAATTACTTGAGGAAAGGCGTTACAGCAGCATTTACTCGAAGTCCTGACTTCTCTATCATTCATTATGTTGACATCATACCATGCATTTTTTTTTGAAAGGTGAAATTGCTTCAAAGAATAATTCATTGACATTTAGACATTTTGAAATCAAGGAGCACCCCAGACTTCCTTTCTTTACCAAAATCTGAAATTGGCAACAGGTAAAAATGAGTGAACATTAAACCTTTGAAATTTTAATAAATTTAGAGAATAAAATCATAGTAGTATTGCAATTAAGTTTTTACTCATCTATTATTAAATGTTTTGAAAGTATAAAAATGTACTTACTGGGCCTCCCTGGTGGTGCAAGGGGTTGATCACTGCACTATGGGGCATCCTTAGCCACTGCTGCACAAGTTCGATACCTGACCAGGGAGGGGACTCACATGGTGTGGCGGATCTCTCCTACCTTGCCCGCTGCTCCCCTCAGCAGTGTATTTCAATTAATCTTCCTATTCTGTTCCCCCCTCTGTCTCTGGTGAATTCTCTCACTCCCCACACCTCTGGCCTGTACCCCAGTTCTTGTATGCATAAATAAATCTTTAGAAAAAAAAGTACTTACTAAAAACAATATAGACTGTCTCTGAAACTCCCACCCAGCTAAAAAAATTAAATATTACAAACATAATCATCTTACCTTACATGCCCTTTCCAAACACATGGCCATCCAAGTCCCCTCAGAAAGACCCCTGATTCTAAACCTATTGGAAATCTTGAAGCATAGTAACTTCATACTTAAATCTGTATGTAAATTTCCTAGACAATATTCAGAATCATTTTGCATATTTTTAAGTCTGGCATAAATTGTATCATATTGTCCATTTGTCATTTGTGTTTTCACTCTATTTTTTTTAGGATATAGTCACTTTAATTCATGTTATTCCAGTTTTATTCTTCACTGTCATATATTATTCTACTGTATGGATACGCTGTAGAATAGTCATGCATTGGAAGCCTAATTTTCAAAGAGGAAAAAGAAATTTGGCATCATGGGAAAGAAGAGTCTGAAGAAATTTGGCATCATATCTCCACATCATAGTTTGACTGCCCTGCTACTTTTCTCCTCACTGCTCAGAAATATTATCTGGCAGGGCAGCCAAGAACAACTGAGTAACCTCACGCCTCTCCCTACTGGTCTTGACCTTCTTCACTGCACCAGAGACACAAAGAGACATCTTTCCAGAGGCCAAGCATCAGCTAACTAGATATAGACAGAGTCACCTTTTTAAATACATTTTGTTCCTCTAGTAACATCTTCTTCATTAAAACTGTGTACTTGGATTTATACATCCTTGAGACAATTTCAGGGTATGCTTTCTTATGTCATAATCATCTCCCAGGATTATTCCTTTTAGTAATTGGTCAAAAGGAAAATGGGTTGCTTTTGAAAGACAAGCCCTAAGGATGAGCTGTTTCCCTGCCCTTCCAACCTCAGCTCCGCAGCTCTGCCAGTCTTAACATTTAAACTAAGTGAAAGGAGAGAAAAAGAGCAGTAAGCTAAGGGAGAAGTCAGGAACCTCACCTACTCTGGTGAAATCTCTTAAAGCTGCTTAAGAATAACACAATGGGTCAAGCAACGCACTATGAAGCAAACTGCAACCACTGCAGCACGAGTTCGATCCCTGCTGCCTGCTAGCCAGGGAGAGGACCCACATGGTGCCGCAGACCTCTCCTGCCTCGCCTGCACTGCTCCACTCTGCCTGTTCTTCTCTGCTCACCACTCTGTCTCTGGTGAATCCTCTCACCCCCCCCCACACACACCTCTGACCTGTACCCCAGTTCTTATATGCATAAATAAATCTTTTAAAAAAAGGTAACACATGTCAGATACCTGCAGTGGAGGACCTGGGCTGCTGCTGCTCCATGTGGTAGTATTGAGAGGAACTCGGGCTAAGGAATGGCTGGCCACGGGCTTGTCTATGAAACTGGATGAGTGGACAGAGGAAAGGTCATGTGCATCTGACCCCAGGAGTGGGGGCCTGGAATTAACAGCCCAGTGTCTGGAGGGCAAGGTTGACACACTGTGGGGAGGGGAGCTTCGTGTTGTCATGGAGAATGAGGTAGACATCAGTGACACCATGAAAAGGTATGGCCAAAAGGATGGAAATGAGATGGGTGATCCAGTGAGGTCACCAGCAGGTCACTCCACCCTTGAGTTCTACACTTCCCTTTGAACAGCAAGATTCTGATCCATATTTGGGGGAAAGGCTCGCATTTCATGCGAAGCATCTGTTTAAAAACCAAGTGTATCTCTGCAGTGGCTTGCTGCACAACAATAAAAGTAGCAAAAGACTACACAAAGCATCACCCATGAAGCTCAGTGTCATCAGGAAGAAAGAAACAAAGAGAGTATGCTGCGCGTTTCCATTTTCATGAAGGCCGGGAACGGACAAATCTTCACGTAAAGATACCAGAAATCATGGGAGAGGCTGGGCAGCTGACTGGATAAAGAACTGATAGAAACTTATGAACAGTTTTGGATGGTAGTTTTGCTAGTTACACAGGTAAACTGTTGGTATTCAACACACTGAACTCTAAAATATAATGCCACTTGAAGAATTATTCATTAAAAATAAATGATTAAATGAAACAAAGTCAAATATGGTTATCTAGGAAAGACTTTCCATCAAAAGCGTGGACTCTCAGAGAACTAGACGGAGTTTTCTTTTCTTCTTTTTTTTTAAAAGACTTTATTATTTATGCACACAAAAGTTGAAGTACAGGCCAGAGGTGTGGGGGGGCGGGGTGGTGGTGAGAGAATTCACCAGAGACAGAGTGGGGAGCAGAACAGGCAGATCCACTGAAATACACTGCTGAGGGGAGCAGCGGGTGAGGCAGGAGAGGTCTGCTGCACCATCTGGGTCCCCTCCCTGGCCAGGGATGGAACTCGTGCTGCAGTTGCTGCGGATACTTCAAAGTACAGTGCTCAGGGCCTCCCCTGGTGGCGCAGTGGGTTAAGCAACGCACTACGAAGCAAATCGCAGCCACTGAAGCACGAGTTCGATCCCTGCTGCCGGCCAGGGCGGGGAACCACATGGCGCGGCAGACCTCTCCTGCTGTGCCCGCTGCTGCCCTCAGCAGTGTACTTCTGTTGATCTGCCTGTTCTGCTCCCCGCTCTCTGTGGTGAATCCTCTCACCCCCTCCCCACACCTCTGGCCTGTGCCCCAGTGCTTGTATGCATAAATAAATAAATCTTTAAAAAAAAAAAAAAAAACAAAGTACAGTGCTCAACCCCTTGCACCACCAGGGAGACCAGATGGAGTTTTCTTATGTGATCCAACTCCATCCCCCTGGCAACACTTAGTTCTAAATAAACTCCTACTTAAATAGTCTCTGCCTCAGAATTTTCCCTCCCCTTTCTTTTCATGCTTCTCTTCCCCATCCTTCTCACCCCTGAAGTGTACATTTACATACATGAATATGTTGAATTCTATTTTCAATTATGTATTTGTTTGTTATGCATCTTTCTCCTTCTACAATATAAACTCCACAGTGGGTTGAGCGACACACTGTGGGGCAGACCGCAGCCACTGCAACATGAGTTGGATCCCTGCCTCCCGCTGGGATGGGACCCACATGACGCAGCAGACCACTCCTGCCTTGCCCCCTGCTCCCCTCAGCAGTGTGTTTCAGTCAATCTGCCTGTTCTGCTCCCCACTCTGTCTGGTGGATCCTCTCACCACCCTGGACTCTGGCCTGTACCCCAGTTCTTGTGTGGATAAGTAGATAAATCTTTTTTAAAAACTTTATATATATATATATATATATAAAGTCCTCAAGGAGACATCATCCAGTCCACATCCAACATTTCACAGATGAGGACATTGAAACCCAGACCACACCGAGAAATGCATGCTTTTTCCATCAAGAATCAAATATGGATGGAGCTAGAAGGAATTATACTCAGTGAAATAAGTCAGAAGGCAAGAGAAAAATATCGGATGACTTCACTTTTAGGTGAAAGAGCAACAGCTACAAGAAAAAAAAAATAAGAAGAGTAAGCTCAGGGAAATGGGCAATTACAAGCAAAAACTAACAAGCAAACAAACAAAAACTCAACCCAAAAGGTCAAAGATAAACCAAAGGGACCATGGGGGGAGAGGGGAAGGAGAATGAGGGGAGGGCAAAGACAGGGATGAGGGCAGAAAGAGCACAGGAGACTGAGATGATGGCCCATGAGTGAACTGGTGGTGGAAACTCCCTGGGGAATACAAATTATGTCAAATATAATTAAATAAATCTAATTAAAAAAAACTAGACCAAAAAAAGAATCAAAAGTCTCCACATTGCAGGTGGGAATGAACCCCTACTCAAATCCTGCTTTTTTCTCCTGAGTAAAATGCCAAATAACCCCTTCTTTGACAGAAATGATGGCTTTTTCCTGCACCTTAACTTTCTTTTCATGCATGCTTATGTAATTATTCAAATTTAATGAGTCATCAAAAGTAAAGAGCAAGACACAAAATAAACTGGCTTCTCATATTTGACTCTCTTACTTCCAAAATAAGTAATATAACATTGTTACTAATGTTCCTGGTAAATCTAGTCCGGAATGACATCATTTGAAACCTTTCTATATAAAGATAATTCAATGTCTGCTCTGTACAGAAAGCACAGTTGCCAGTTTCAAACTGAACTAATGGGGTATCTAAGAAAAGCAAGGTACAAGAAGAATCTGTGCCACATCACTCAGTTATTTAGGGCAAGCAAACGTTGGAACCCAAGTATCTCCTGCTCTTTTGCTATGTTACCAAATATGATGAAACCTTGAGCTAAGGAATGAAGACACATGTAAGATTCCAGGCACCAATCAGTTGTCGCCTTCCCAAAATTGCATCCTTTTGCCCTTGTTCATTTTCAAGTACAAGTTAAGGAGAGCGGACAGTTTATCTAGAGTGATATCATCAGATGAGAGAGGCTTCCGAGGAAGACCAGCAAGGAAAGAAAAGGGAGGAAACTAAGGAGTTGCACTCAGGAAATCTTGACAAATACAAGACAACGTGCTATCTCAGTGCCTTTATACGGGACTCAAGCCCCACCCGCAAGTATCCTCTACAAAGATACTTCAGTTGCCCCTCATCAGTTCACTGTCCAGTAGTTATCTAGAGCACACGCTGTGGGACAGCTCCCTCCACGGTGCCAATCACCCCAGGTGAACACATTATCACCACATCCTGCCCTCACTCCACACCCACTCCTCCACTTCCTCCACTCTGGTGGCTGTGGTCCACAAGCTAGCTAGGAAGGTGTGGTGCCAGGAAGGGGCACAGCAAGTTCTCGATGATTTGGGCAGACGGGTCAAGGAAGGAATCTTGGAGCCCTTTGTGACTTTTTTTTTTATTGCATCATTTTCTCAGAGGCAACCAGGTACATGGCAGGCAGGGGTGCCGGGAGGCAAGGAGGCTGATAGGCCTCCTAGCTCCTGGTACATTTTCCCTCTCGGCTGCTTTGCTGCTTCTTCTCTCTGCCCCTTCTTCTCTCGTTCTCTTTATTCTTCTTCTCTGTCTGCTGATGTACTTTTCTGCTGGCATCATCGTCGCTGGTGTATTTCGCTTATACGCCTGTGTATAAGCCCAGGTGCACCCACCTGTGCATGCCCACTTAGGCATGCGTGTAGGACCTCAGGTAGCCATCATCACACCAATGGCGGGAGGGCGGAAAAGCCTGATACTTTTCTCTGACCCTACAGAAGGGATGGCATTCTTCTCCTAAGCACACACACATACAAATATTTACATTTTAAAAGCTAATACTTGTTAACCCAGAAGGCTCTTTAATGTGGGATTTGGAGTAGAGAGCAAAATCAAATCAAATTACCCAATTTGGGTAGCAGAGGCAGTAGAGGGTAAGGTGTGAGAAATGAGCAAACAGCAGAGTATCTGAGGCTTGGTTCCTTCAATCAACAACTCTGATGTAATTTGCTTCTTCCTTAAGGATTTGCTATGAGGATGACAGTGGGAAGGAAGATAGGGAATCTGTACCCTGTGAATATGGAGGGTGTAGCGGCAGGAAGGGTAGCACAGAGAAGTACTGGATGGTTCTTAGCAGACGGGGGTAAAGGAAAGAGTCTTGGAGCCCTCTGTGGCTTTTACAGCTTTTATTCACAGAGGTGGCATCAGGTACATGGCTGGCAGCCCCCGGCGCATCTCACCCTCTTGGCTGCTTTGCTGGTTCTGCTCCTCTTCTCCCGCTGCTGCTTGTTGGTCTTGCTGCTTGTGTGGTTGGTCCTCTCGCTGCTCGTTCGTTGGTACTGGCGTCCTCACGAAGCCGCCTCTATACGCCCGTGTCCAGACTCAGGTGCGCCCACTTGCGCATGCCCACGTAGGCAAGCGTGCAGCCCCGTAAGTGTCCATCATTATACCAGTGGCGGGAGGGTGGAAAGACCTGATAGCTTTCTCTGACCCTACAGAGGGCAAAGAAATAAATTTCTGTATGTGCACAATTTTCAGGTGGAAGTTTTTAGGTCAGAGGTGACAGAAAATTTTTAGCTTCAGTTTTGCAGAAACTTTTTTGAGGACTGAATAGGATCAAAGAATTTAGCACCCCTTCTTAAGGGCTAAAGACTTGTGTCTTCTTTGCCCCCCGAATTCATATGTTGACACCCCAAGCCCCCATGTGGTACAATCTTTGAGGGAATAAAGACGTCCGGAGACACCAGTGTATCTTTGACACTCGCTCCTTCTACTTTTTTGCACCTGATTTAGAATTGACTCAAACTGCTCAAGTCCTCCCAGTACTGCAGCTAATATAGTGGGCTTGGTTTTTCCTGTGAGGATCCAAGTGTGGAGCTGACTGGCTGACTGGCTCTCAGAGACAATCCCCCAGAAGCTGCTCCCAGGTGAACTGAATTGAGTAGCCTGAGGGAAAATGTAACTTCAAGGAATTCATTTATCTCCAGCAGTAACCTTCTCCACCCCCAAACCAACTACAAACTAGGTAACTAGGGGAGAGTTGCCACTCTCTCCCAGGACCCCGAGTGTACTCCCAATGGGCTTAAACTGCTAAAACCCACCCATCTTTAGATTCAGATTTCTCACTGTAGGGTAAAGGTTGATCAGGTCTTTCCACCCTCCCACCATTGGTGATGGACACCTGAGGTGCTGTGAGCATTCCAGGGTGGGCATGCGCAAGTGGGCGCACCTGTGTTGGACACAGGCATAAAATGGGCGGCATCATGAGGACACCAGAACTGCGAGGACCAAAAGAGAGAACTGTGAGGACGGACCGAGAGAATCGACAGCAGCAGCAGAGAGAGACAGAAGAAGCAGCCGAGAGGGTGAGATGCGCTGGGGGCTGGGAGGCCTCCCGGCCCCCCGGCACCCCTGCCTGCCATGTACCTGGCCACCTCTACTAAATAAAGCTCCAAGACTCCCCTTCCCTGACCCGTCTGCCAGAACCATCCAGTGCCACCTCCATCCTGCCGCTACGCTCACTTAAATCACTAGTCTTTCTATACGTGTGCTTAAAAAATTGGGATGACATAAAATATAAACGAGGAGCCACACTATCATCGTTACCATCATGTTCATTTCTCAGGAGCTCCAGACTTCTCAGCTAGGACACTAATCCTGCAATATATCTTATATCTACACCTTTGGAAAAGGGATGCTAAATTTTATAATCATATTTTTTGCCTTGAACGGGAATCCAGGAGTTTCAAAAAGCACTAGACATGCTAATGTAAATGACCTGCTACATTAATATAGTTAAGAATCCCTAACCTTTGTCTGATCACAAAGATATACAAAGAACTCACAAGACTCAAGAAAAATAAAGTAAAAAACCCAATCAAAAAATGGGCAGAAGAACTTAAAAGACACTTC
>JAGFMF010011413.1:189054-221957 GCA_019455555.1 Galemys pyrenaicus
GGGACTGAGGTGATGGTGCACGGGTGAAATGGTGGTGGGTACCCCCTGGGGACTACAAATGATGTCAAATATAACTAATAATAATAAAAAAAATTAATGGAAAAAAAAAGAATCCCTAACCTTTATTGCCTTTCTAAAATATGCTGAACCATCTGAAAAGTATTTGAATATATAGATTTTTTTTTTCTTTCTTCATTCACCATGTGTTTGGAGTCTTCAATCACTGGTTATTCTCATTCAGTCAGTCCAGTCACAACCATTATTGCTGGCTAAAATATGTGTTCAATACTACCGGTTGCAAGAGTTTAATAATATCAAAATTTAGAAAGGGCCTCTGTAGGGTTAGAGAAATCAGGTCTTTCCATCCTCCCACCACTGTGATGATGGACACCTGCGGTGCTGCGAGCATTCCAGGGTGGGCATGCGCAGTGGGCGCACCTGAGTTGGACACGGGCTTAAATGGGTGGTGTCATGAGGATGCCAGGACCGACAGTACTGATGAGCAGCAGTGAAAGCAAGAGCAGCAGCAGTAGAAAGTAGCCGAGAGGGTGAGATGCGCCGGGAGCTGGGAGGCCTGCCAGCCTCCCAGCCCCCAGGTACCCCTGCCTGCCATGTACCTGGCCACTGCTGACAATAAAAGCATGAAAAGCCACCAAGGGCTCCAAGACTCTCCTTCCTTGATCCGTCTGCTAAGAACCATCCCAAACTTGCTCCAGCGACGCTTTTCCTGCCACTACGGCCTCCCTGGTAGCACAAGGGGTTGAGCACCACACTATGGAGCTTCTGCAGCTACTGCAACAAGAGTTCTATCTCCGGCCAGGGAGGGGACCCACATGACATAGCAGACCTCTCCTGCCTGGCCTGCTGCTCACCTCAGCAGTCTAGTTCAGTTGATCTGCCTGTTCTGCTCCCCACTCTATCTCTGGCGAATCTTCTCACCCCAGACTTTTGGCCTATACCCCAGTTCTTGTATGCCTAAATAAATAAAACCATTTAAAAAAATCAGAACTTAAACGTCCCACCACAGGGAGTTAATTAAATATATCATGGTCCATTCATAAAATGGAATAGTATGCATCAGTTAAAAGATGCGGGGTAGACTTAAATGTCTCAATAAGGAAAAATGTGACCCTACTATATGATTGAGTAGGGAGAAATCAGATTATAGAATGCCATTTCTAATGAGAACTTTTTAAATAACAATGCATGTGTGTGCATGCATGAATGTGCTCCATTCATTTCTATAAGTCTATTTCTATAAGAATCTGGAAAATATAAACCAAATTGTTCATTTGTTAACAGTGGTTATCTCTGGGGTATTATTAAATGATATACTTCTCTACTATTTAAATATTTTGCAATAAGATAAACCATTAACCTCTTCATCACATAGTCGAAGTTCCTTTTCTTGGGAGCCCATTGAGGAGTTACACACCCTAGGACTCTGTAGGGTCAAAGAACTATCAGGTCTTTCTACCCTCCCGCCACTGGTATAACGATGGACACATGCAGTGCTGTGCGCATGCCTAAGTGGGCATGCGCAAGTGGGCGCACCTGCGTTTGGACACGGGCATATAGAGGTGGTGTCATGAGGATGCCAGTACCGACCAACGCAAGCAGCAAGACCAACAAGCAGCAGCAGAGAGAAAAGTAGCAAAGCAGCCGAGAGGGTGAGATGTACCGGGGGCTGAAAGTCCTGCTAGCCTTCTTGCCCTCCGGCACCCATGCCTCCCATGTACCTGGCCACCTCTGACAATAAAAAGTGTAAAAGCCACCGAGGGCTCCAAGACTCCTTCCTTTACCCCCATCTGCTAAAACCACCCAGTACCTGCCCAGTGTGTCCCCTTCCTGCCGCTACAGACTCCTTGTGGTTGGGTTGCACCCTATGATTGCTTTTTCTACTGAATTATAAACAAAAATGACATGTCACTTCCAGGCTGGAGCATTTCATTTTTGGTGCAAAATCTTCTTATCATTTCCCCTCTGCCAAAAATCCAGCAATGTTTGAGATAGTGCTTCTTATATCAGCCTATATCCTGGAACATAAGAAAGCATGTGTGAAATGGAGAACCCAGCCAACCCACAGTGGCCTAGTAATGGGGCAAAAACATAAATTCAATATTATCAACCTCTGAGATTTGGAAAGTCTGTTATGAACATGATTTAGTCCATCCTGATGAGTGCAAGTAAGCCTATATTAACTTACCTTCAAAATAAAGATGTTGCTATCCTGAAAGGCAATCATGTGAATCTGTTATTGTTCTTGGCCGTGGAGATAAAATAGAAAAATGAAAGCAAATATATTGTCCTTTAGGATCTCAACTTGAAACATGTTTTCATGTTATTAACTTAAAAAAAAATTTTTTGTTGAATGAATGCTTTGTTCTTCTTCAGTATTGTTTTAGTTACTCTGGATTCCTTGAATTACCATATGGATTTTTCATCAACTTAATAATTTCTACAAAAAATAATGCAACTGAAACTTTACTAGTATTAAATCTGTAGACCAATTTGAAGAACATTACTATTTTAACAATAGTAAATGTTCAAGTCTATGAACATGAACTATCTTTTCATTGTTGAAGGGCTTCCTTAATTTCTGCCTATTATTGTTTTCAGTGTACATATCTTGCACTTCCTACATTTAAAATCTGTTCCTACGTACTTTACTCTTTTTTAAATTCTTTTATGAATGGAATTGTTTCCTCAATTTCACTTTCACTTGTTCATCACTTGTATATGGAAACAAAATGGATTTTTGTACATTGATCTTATAAGCTACAACCTTGCTGAATTAATTTATTTCTTTGTTCTATATTTTTGTTAGTATTTATTATATATGACTGTGTCATTTATAAATAGTTTTACTTATTTCTTTCCAAACTGAATGTCTTTGTTTTATTTTCTTCTTTAATTACTCTGGCTAGAATCTCCAGGACAATGTTGAATAAAACTAGTGCAATCAAATATTCTCTTGTTCTTGACTTTAAGGGGATATCATTTCGATGTTCACCTTTATACATTATGTTAGCTGTGGATTTTTCATAGACACAATTTAGTCGGTTGACGTTCACTCACCCTAGTTTATTGAGTGCTTTATTGTAAAAGGATGTTGTATATTTTTCATATACTTTCTCTGCATCTACTAAAATTATCACATGGGCTTCATCTTTTATTTTATTAATAAGGTGTGTGTTATAATAATTGATTTTTTGAATATTGAAAGAAATGTCTCATCCTTAGAAAGACTCAGTAGATGTATTTGCAGAAAAAAGTATGAGAAACTCAAAGTTTCATCTCTTGTACTCCTTGGTTCATTGCTTGTATTATTCAGACAGCTGGATTATGCTCTAGGACAAATGACTGAAAATCTCAGTGGTTTAACACAGACAAATTTATTACTCACAGACACAGAATCGCTGTAACTTACACAGTGGTCTAAAGTGCAACATTTCACCATGCATACACTGACTGACTCCCAGATCCAAGCTGCTCTGATATTAACACCAGCGCCTGCTCTCACTGCCTAAGCGGAATCAAGAGACTGAGACATCACACACTGCCTCAGCCCAGAAGCCACAGGTGTCACTCATGCTCAAATTTCATTGTCCATGATCAATCACACAGTCTTGTTTTACTGTAACAGGGCTGGAAAGTGCTAGATGTATTGTGCCCAGAGAGAGGAATAGGAAACGGAATTTGGAAACACATAGAATTTTTTCTGCCGTATACTTTGTATATGACTGAACAGCTGTTATGATTTTAATCATAACAAGCCCCCCCAAATAGGCTAAAGATCACAGTCCAGTACCTCAGAATTTCGCATTAGTTGAAAGTAGGGTCATTGTCCATGTATCTAGTTAAGATGAGGTGATTCTGGAGCAGGGTGGGCCCTTAGTTCGACATGACTAGTGTCCTTATAAGAAGATAGGAACTCAGGGAACAACCCTGTTATTCGGAGACAAAGACTGGAATAACAGAGCTACAAACCAAGAAAGGCCAAGGACTTACTGCTACCTCCAGAAACTTGAAAGAAGAGACAAGGCTTCTACCAGGCTCAGCGGTCACATGACTTTGTTGACACCTTTGGCTTGGACTTTCAGCCTTCAGAACTGTGGAAGAATAAATAACTGTTGTTCTAAGCCACCTACTTTGTGTTAACTCGTTTAGACAGATCTGGGAAACTAATATACTAGTCAAGAATATTGTTATAAATTTTTTACCCAGTCTAAGATAACTCAAAAGGTAGGACATGAATTATTCCATGGACACATAAGAAATAAAAAATTCTGGGGCCTCCCTGGTGGTGCAATGGGTTAAGCAATGCACTATGAGGCAAACCACAGCCTCTACAGCTCGAGTTCGATCCCTGCCACCGGTTGGGGAGGTGATCCACATGGCTCAGCAGACCTCTCCTGCCTTGCTCCCTGCTCCCCTCAACAGTGTGTTTCAGTCAGTCTGCCTGTTCTGCTCCCCATTTTGTCTCTGGTGGATCCTCTCACCCCCTACATCTCTGGCTTATACCCCAGTTCTTGTATGCATAAATAAATATTTTTTTAATAAAGAAAGAAAGAAAAAATTCTGAGAATTAAGCATGGCAACAATCCTGTGTGATGCAGAAATTTGTCACACCGTTTTAATGCAGGCAATATCTTTCCTCTATACGAAGAGACCTCGCAATTTTTGTGCCCTCAAGTGGCGTGCAGTAAGCAATTGTTTGACACATTTCTCAGTCATAACACACAATATAATCACTGCTACTTATGAGTTTATTCCTGTCTTATGCAGCATATAGCATTCATTTGTACTCTTGTGTATAAAAATACAGAATTCTGTTCATTCTTCCAAAATTGCTTCACTGATGTCAAATGTATGCCCCACTACAATGCTCCTCATTTTTTTCCCTTTTTCCATATATCGTAAACTTTCACATAGCAGCAAATTATAATAAATCCTGAAGAGTCTTTAAATAGCAATTAACACAAGAAGAAAAATGTGAGTATCTATGATGAAGTCTGTGTCTGCACAGGCAGTAACAACTGCCACCAAGTCAATAGCCAGTGGAAGACACTATCGATGTAAGACATATCCCAAATCAGTGTGAGAAAACGAGCCTCTTAAAAATCAACAAATTGTGGGAACATAACAACAGCAACAGCAAAATCAAGTCAACCAGCCTTACCAAGCCTAAACCTTTGTTCTATAATAGAACACTGGAAGTGTGGTCTGGAGATCCCTAGAGATTACCTGAGACCTTTTCAGCAAGTCCATGAATTCAAAAGTATTTCCACAATAATACTGAAATATTTTTCCATGTTCTTTCTCATTATCTCATTAGATTATAGTGGAGTTTTCCAAAGTATAAGATACCACAACAAATGAAAGGCAGAGGCAGATACAAGAATCTGTTGTCTATTATTCTGAATATTTTGCTGGTCTTTTTGTTTTAGAAAATGTATTTTCACTAAAAAAAAAAGGAGTATTATTTATGGAATTAAGAGATGAGATAATTGTTTATATCTTGATGAATTAATAGCTAAAATTCTCAGTTTTAATTTCCCATACTGCAAATATCAATAGTTATAATAACAAAAGTCCTCAAAGGATTTTTTAGATGTGTAGGGATGCTGAGATCAAAAAGTTTGAAAATCACAATTCTAGTAAAACAAAGTTTCAACTGCTCGTGATTGTAAAGATGTCTTAGTCCACTGGACCAAAAGTGCAGTTGAGATGCATCAGCACTTTCAGAAAACCCAAATCCTAAGAACATTATAATGCCCTACTCTGCCATATGTAATTCCAAAACAATACTATTAAGCCATAAAATAAATGTTGGCATCTCAACAGGATAAGTTTATAGAATAGTTTCTTAATTGAGTGTGTGGATATGTCTAGCTGTCTGTCCTTCCCATCCTGTCTCACCTACCTTTTGATGCCTCAGGCATGTCTGTGGCCGGCCTACAGCTTCAGCCATGTGCTAACATGACTTTCCACAGCCTGCACCCAAAAACTCCTGAGTTCCTTCACTGTCTTTCACAATCAATCTGCACAACTCTTTCATGAGCCCCTCCCCTTGCATGACTTCCTTTGAATGAGACGCTTGTTTTTTCTCCCTGGGGTTCAGACAAGGAACCAGAAAATGCATCGAGCCATCTATTTTGTGTCACAGAGCAACACAGACACATTCCTTTTCCGGTGCTTTGCAGTGACATGCTGGAGGCCTAAGCCTTTCCTACCAATTAGCAAAACTGTAACTGGTGGGTTAAATGTGGCATAAACTGTGGGTGAAGTTGTCCCAGGAGTTTTCGAGGAACCCCGACACCTGTTCTCTGAAGTGCCCTCCCATTCAGGCACTATGAATGGCCAAGTACTCCTTGCTATATTTTTATCAACGAACAACAGCTTCGGTAAAATCCTGTGGATTATTAACATTTTAAAGGTGAATATTAAGGATCAAAAAGTCATTAAGAACCAAATTAATTAAGCTGTCAGGTGGGATGGCAGGCGGCAGAATAGTCATCCTTCAGCAGACTGTCTTGTATATCTTCAAGTGTTAAAACTAACAGTTAACATGTTTACTGAGCAGGTACTACATGTCAAGCACTGTTTCGAACATTTTGCAGTAGTATCTCATTTATTCTTCACCACTCACCTAGCTGCTAGAAGGTCACAACTAACTGAGCTACTACTAGTAACTAATAGTAGCTAACCTAGCTAGTAGTGGATAGTTGTTATTATTATTACACCTATTTTCATGATGAGGAAATTCAGGCACAGAGAGGTGAAATTACTTCCCCTGCGTTACCCAGTATAACTAAGAAAGCCTAAGTTCATTTCTCAGTGTGACCTGAGTTCTGTGAATAATCACGAAACCCCTCCTGCCCTTGTGGGCTTGCAGAGCTGATTCAGTTTTTGTTTCTTATGGGAAAACCATTCACTCTAGTGAGTTCTTCATTTGCCTTGGTTCATACCCCTGATTTAAAACCTGCTTCCCTTTTCTTAATTCATTGTCCTTTTCTCATGAAATTTTTCAGGACTCAGCACCCCTCCACCCTTGAACCCAAAGACATGATCCCATTTGTTCCGCCTCTGGCTGGAATTCCTTTTGAAGATGGAAGTTTTGGCTTCAAAGAAATCCTTGAACAAGTACCTTAGCGAATCTACCGATCTCTTCCTGTCAACCACATTTTATTTCTTTAATCTTGCTGAAGTCTCTCAGGTCCCCCCAACCCTTACTTCAGCAACACCTATCCTGTAAAAAGGATTTAGCCTAAAGCCAACCAGTCACAGAAAGGAAATGGGTAGGTTTCTCCATGCTGATTCTCTTCATAGTCCTTCAAAACAGGCAAAGTGAACCCCCACCATTCTGTTGATGGATTAAATAAGAGGAGTTTGGCACAAACAGAATTAGCACTAAGTAATTTTCCCTTTCTTTATGTAAACAATTGCCTTTTAATATACAACAACTCTCGAGGTGTTCAGGTTACATGCTTATTTTAAGACCTTTTGTTTACTTTCTGATCTTCATAGGTCATTGACATCCCATTTAACCCTGGTGACCCTGTTTATACAATTTTGATATAAATTAAAAAGTGTTCATGGAGATAACATTAACATTCTTGATCTCAGTCTACCACATATGCAAACCATAGCCTTTGCTCAATCCTGTATATAATTGTTCAAAAGTCTCAATGTAGACTCCCACATTCAGACAAAGCAAATCTTATCAAACAGATTTACTTTCTCTTTATTTTAAGTAGGATGAGACCCCAACCTATGTAAACACCAGTGAAATATCTTATGGAAACTTTGGAGTCATAATTCTAATAAAACACTGAGTGGAATGTGTCAGGTTTTAATTAATGAGGAGAGACAAATCACTCATAGAAATAACAGGGATCTATTTCCACATCTTAACTTGAACTGTAAGTGCATTTCCTTTTCACTTAAAACTCTGTAGGTATTGCTCCTACGTTTTTTGATTCTCTACAAGGAGAAGAGTAGAATAATATTTGGGGAATTTTGGAAGTTTCTTTTGAACTTCTTTAATGACGAAAGCTCCAGGTTCAGTAATGAAGAAAACATCTTGGTGACTACACCCTTGTAAGTGCATATTAGTCTTCTGAATAATTGCAAACTGTATTTCCAATAGTCCATTCTCATCCTATTTGTTGCTCATCCATGACTAGACATACTTGAATGAAATCCTCATCCTAACTATATTTTATGAACAACTGTTACATTTCTGGGCAAAGAAACAAATGTTGGAGTACTTACAAATTAATAGGTCTGGGAGCTTGCTTAGTGTTGCAAGGGGTTAAGTAGCAGCACTATGAAGCCATCCGCAGCCACCACAGCATGAGTTCGATCCCCAGACAGGGTGATGACTCCTGTGGCACAGCAGACCTCTCCTGTTTTGCCTGCTGCTTCTCTCAGCTGTGTATTCTGTCAGTCCACCTGGTCTGTTCCCCAACTGTCTCTGGTGAATCCTCTCATCCCCTGCACCTCTTGCTTGTACCCCAGTTCTTAAATGCATAAATAAATAAATCTTTTAAAAAATTAATAGGCCTGTACTATCTCTTTTTCATGATTTTATCTTAAGGAAATTAGTGAGCATGTGTACAGAAAGAAATACACAAGGATATTGATTTCAGTATAATTTATGAATACAAAAAATGAAAACAACTTAAATGTTCACCAATAAATAGCTGTTTAAAAATATCACGCTGCATTAAAACAGTGGTATGCTTTGTAGCCATTAAAAACAATGATGTGGATCCCTATTTATTGATGTATGTAGATGACCCAGATATATTAAGCTCACTTCCAGTTATTAAACTAATCACTCAAAAATAGGTAAAGACTGTGCTTATGCACACACATGTGTGTGGGTATTGTAAAAAACATTTAACAATGTGTCTAATGAGGAAAATAAAATCTACTGGAATAAAGCATTTCAGACAAAGGACATTTGGAAAATTGCATTTTATCTCCTTCGGTATGAGCACCACAACACAAATGACTATGTTTAAGGTTTTGAGAAGCCCCACAGTAAAAGAAAACCTATTTAAGGGCTTTTAATCCAAATTTTCCTAACTTATTTTAGCATAATACTTTCTTTCAAGTGCCTTTAAAACAAATGTCAGCTACTTCTAGCAGTAGAATTAAAAATGATTTTTACCCTTGTTTTTGTATATTTTCTAAATTATTTTGGTGTAAATGTGTATTGCATTTGTAATTGGAAAAGAGAACTAGTTAAAATTATTTGTTGATTATTTGGTGAAAACACATTGACAAAGAGAGTCAGAGAGAGAGGTATTGCTATAAGACAAAACAATTTATGAAATATCATAACTGATGCTCTTTTATAAAAGCAAAAATAATTAGAAATTTTAAAAGAAAGGAAAAAGATAAGAAGGAAGGGAAATGTTGGGAGAACACATGTTCAAGTTTTATCATTAATATCTGGAGATAACATGTCGATCAATTTGTATCATTTTACTTCTTTGTTTTGAAGTGTTCTTCATTAAGTGAAAGAGTAATTACAATATCCAATAAGTTCAAAGGATCATAAGAAATTATTATGAACACTTAGATGCTCGTAAGTTGAACAACCTAGAAGAAATGGTCAAATTCTTAGAAAAATACAACTATCCCAAAATGAATAGGGGAGTAGAAAACCCAAACAGACCAATTACAAGCAAGGAAATTGAGACAGTAATCAAAAGTCTCCAAAAACAGAAGTCCAAGGGCAAAACTTTCAGAGAGGAACTAATACCTAGTCTTGTCAAATTTATCCAAAAATTAAGGAAGAGGGACTACATCCAGACACACTTTTTGAAGCTAATACCAAACCGAGAAAATTATACCACAGAAAAAAAGAAAACTATAGGTCAATCTCCCTAATGATCAAAAATGCAAAAATCCTTCACAAAATGTTAGGTATAATTTTTTTTTTTGCAATTAGAATATTTACAATAAATTCTCATGTTAGTGGAAATTGGAGTACTTACTTTAGGAGTAAGAAACATACCAAAGGAAAATATGCCCCACTATCTGAATTCAAACTTATTGGTGGTTACTTCTATTTCTTTATTAATACAAACTTTATCTTTCTCAAGATAGGTCTATTTTAAATAAACATAAACACAAGTACTGTTCCTTTGAGTATTTCCTCTCTTTACTAACCTCTTCTCCCTCACCACTCCCTGCCCCAGCCCTCTAGCTTGTTCTCTTCCAGCACTGGATCCCAACATTGAAAGAATAAAGAGTGATTCTTTTTGCCCTTTTATCTGGTCACTTCCAGAACACCACCCACAAAAGATAACATCATTTACAGGTATGCATCATTGTCTTATTGGACTGGTGAGAGTTCTGGAAATTAATAGCAAAATAGTCATAGATTTCTTATTTTTTTATTTAACTAATTATATTTTACATCATTTGTATTTCCCAGGGAGTACCCACCACCATTCCACCCGTGCACCATCACCTCAGTACCTTGTGCTCTTTCTGCCCTCATCCCCATCTTTGCCCTTCCCTCCATCCCCTCCCCACCATGGTCCTTTTGGGCAAAACAGTCATAGATTTCTTTGAAAGGAACACAAATTACAAACCCTGTGTCAGTATACATTTGTTTAAATTATCTTTCTAAAGGGAGTAATGGACATATTTTTGTAAGGTATGAATACAGTGTAAAGAGATTCTTATTTAGCTATATACATTTATTTGTATTTGTGTATACATACACATTTGTAGTTGATGTGGCATTGGTTTATAACATTGTATGTGACCCAGAGGCATAGAATCACAACTTATGGTGTGCATAAGCCACACCACACCCACCACTAAGGCATCACGTGTTCTCCACCAGAGTCCATTGAGTACCCTCCATACTTTGCTCTCCACTCTCTTGGTAAACTTAATTCTACAGACAGATTTCTACTGTTTGTTACTGGATTGGCTTTGGTTGACCTTTTTTTTTATTTTATATTTCATGTATTCGTGAAACCGTGTGATATTTGTTTTTCTCCTTCTGACTTATTTCGATGAGCATCCCTTCAGTTCTACCAATGTTGTCACAAATGCCACAAGTTCAACATTTTATATATAATTGAGGAATATTCCATTGTGCATAAGTGCCAAATCTTCCTAATCCACTCACCTATGATTGGACACTTAGTTTTTTCCATTAACTTGGTTAATGTGCGAAGTGTTACAATGAACATAGAAAAGCACATATCCCTTAAAATTAGTGTTTTTGCATTTTTCAAGTAGATATATAGGACTAGAATTGCTGGGTCATATAGTAGATATATTTCTATAATTTTGAGAAATTTTCACAGTTTTCCTTAAGGGCTACCACTTTGCATTCCTGCTAGTGTACAAAGATTTCTTTTCCCCACATCCTCATCAACACTTGTTTTGGGGCTCTCTTTTTTGGGGGGGCCATTCTCACAGGTGCAAGATGGTATCTCACTGTGGTTATAATTTACATTTCCTAATGATAAGTGATGATGAGCATTTTTTTCATGTGCCTGTTGTTCACCTCTACGCCTTTGGAGAAGAGTCTACCTGGCTTCTACACATTTTTGATTGGGTTGTTTTCTTTTTGTTAATTTGTATTAGTTATTTGTAGATCTGGATATTAGATGTCATATGTATAATGTCATATGTATATGACATATGTATAATGTGCAAATATTTTCTCCTATTTGGTATGATGTCTTTGTGTTTTAATGATAGTTTCACTGTGCAGAAGCTTTTCAGTTTGTTGTATTCCTATTTGTTTCTATTCCCTTTTGTTTCTCTTGCCATAGTAGATGAATTCATAAAGCCATCACTAAAGTCAATGTGATGTATTTTGCCTGTTTTATTCAATGTATTTTAGAATTTCAGGTATTATATTTATACCTTTAGTCCATTTTGAGTTAATTTTTATATAAAGGTGTGAGATGGTGATCTAGCTTTGTTCTTTCGAGTGTGGCTATCCAGATTTCCCAATACCATTTGTTGAAGAGACTCTTCTTTATCCAAATATACTCTTGCCTCCTTTTTACAAATTGACTGTCCATGTAAGAGTATGTTTATTCTGGACTCTCAATTCTGTTGCATTGATCTGTGTGTCTGTTTTTGAACAATTACTTTGATTACTATAGCTTTTATTATAGTTTATAATCTGGGAATGATACTGAAACTCTTCTTTTTTGTCTGGACTGCTTTGTCTGATTCTGATCTTTCCAGAATAAAGAGACTTTGAAAACAGATCTCCAATTAAATAAAAGCTGTGCTTTGAAAAAAAATTAGGAGGCAATATGTAGTTTGGTGATATTTCCATCACCTAGAACATTTAAAAAATCATTTAAAGTTAATTGTATTATTTTTTTAAAAAATCAATCCTTCTACTTTAACATTAAATCTTATATTTTAGCAAACCCCAGATTGAGTATCCCTTATTCATTGTGTATCACTTTCAACTGGTTTGGAAGTATCTCCAAAAATGGCTAAGAACCAAAGAAAAACAAAGTACCTGTTAAGAGTATAAAAAACAAAGTACAAGAAAACTACAAAAGTCCTATTACAAACAGATAATTTTTCAAAGGATGAGTTCCAACCTTAGCATTGATAGCATTAAAGTTGTGCATAAATAAATAAGAGATTGACTTCAATATATACACTCATGTATATATTTTAATGTACCCCCTTAACACACACACACACACACAAAGATAGATGATATTTTTAAAAACCAGTCCCCCCAAAATTGTGTTTAGCTTTGAAACATGATTAATGACTTCCAATCAGAGATTGACACACAGGTTAAAATCCGTACCACGAGAGAATCCATCAAAACAGAAGCAAAAGTTTCAGTCAATCATCCTGATTTACTAAAGCATAAAACAACAATACTGAGGATGAATCTTGCATTCCTTCCTTTATGATGTGGAAACCATGCTTTAAGACATACTACCCAAACTTATAATTTAGAGCTCTAGAGTATTCAATTTTGTGACTACTTAGAAACAAACTTTAGCAAGTATATGGGACCCATAAGCATCTTGCCTTTAAGCCCAGAACCCACTGGGATTAAGAACTATAACCATCTCTCTGACAGAAGATAAATGTTTTAATTTAGGGCAAAAAAATTGTGGGCCACTAATATCAAAGAAATTTGAGACACAAATACTTCGTTTGAAATTAATACTACCTAACCTAACAAACAATTTTATGCTTCTATCTTGATTCTTCTTTCAAATAATTTTTAAAGGGCTGTCCAATTTAACCTTAAGACATTGAATCAAGTTTTAAAGTACCAGTGATGGAATACTGTTTAATATTTTCCAAGATGGCAGTTCATTCCATTAAAAAATTTTAGTTGTGAAGGGATGAATACTTTAATTACAATAGCAGTTGGAAAACTACAGCCCACAGGCCAAAGTATATATTTGTAGGAATCTAAATGGTGTACAAAAAGCAGAATTGAGAAGCTGCACTAGAAACCTTATGACCAGTAAAGCCTAAATTATTTACCATCTGGCTCGTCACAAAATGTTTGTCAATGCCTGAACTACAGTACTATGTTTTCTAATAAAATAATTTCAAGGATTATTTGTCAATACAGTGAGTTCACAATTATTTTTCCATTCCATTGGCTAGAAAACTAAGTTTACCCACTGGTGCAAGATAAACATTAATGACATCATGTTTTCCAACATAAAAACCTTTGGGGCTGGTGATTTATTATCTCAGCCCAGCACCACACCTGCTTGGTCTAGATACACACATCTGTATCAGGGATACAGTATGCAGTTCACATTTTCTGCCGTTTTTCAAGAACAAAGCTTCAGTATCAAGACTTAGTCACATGTAGTATTTAGAAAGATATGTCAATATCATCAAATGAATTACAAATAAGACATCATGAACTAGTGTTTAGAATGGAAAGGGTATTTCTTACCAGGTGCTAATAATTTGAAGGTAGATTTGACTGCAGACTTACATAAGTTGATACAGTGCTCTCTTAATCAAAGGATAGTTAAAAAGACTATGAAATGAGCTGACACATTTTGACATGATTGCCGATTGCAGATCAGACACATGTGTGCTGCACATTGGGAATGCATTGGAAAGAGTTTTCATTCCCTTAAGTTATGGATTTTAAATCAGTTCCTGAGATGAGCATTTCAAGCATCGAAGCTTATGGCTCTCAAACACCCAAACCTGGAAAACGGAACATGTGCATGAAAGTCCTTCCCAGTCCTGTCTATCCCCATTTTACTTTGAATTACAAAGTAACCTGTAAGAGAATCAGAAGAAAATACAACTTTTGGTTGGTAGGCTAGGAAGACTATCTAAACATGAAAGCAAAGGAAGAAACCCAAAAGGAAAACAGATTTGATACATAAAACTTTAAAATACCTGTATATCAAAGAGTCATAAAAACTACAAGGCAAAAGAAAAATACATATGTGATATGAAGGGTTGTATTCTTAATGTATTGCAAGCTTTTAACATTTATGGAAAATAAAAACCAATATTTATTAAATTGGAGATTCAACACATTTTAATTGAATTCTTATCTTCACACTACTTGAGCATCAGTAGGTGAGCTTCTCTTCCAGAACACACTATGAGACTTGCAGTGCTAAAACCCTCCCCACGCAACCCAGGGTGTCAGAAAGACCTGGAGTCAACTTCCGCGCGACCTTCAACACTCCACTCCATGAGGCACAATTTCCTCATTTTAAAATGGTTGCTAATACTTAGTTCTAGGATTGCAGAAAGGGTTAAGCAGGAAACCGTGCATAAAGTTTCCAGACCTAACATACAGTACGTGCTCAATAAACGTGACTGACTCGATCATCGTGGTCATTAGCTGAGAAAGTCTGCTGCTTTCTTCTCGGTCTCCATTCTCTCAATTCTGTCTATAGAACTCCAGTTGTGGGGAAAAGTTAAACAAATACTGCCAAATTCCATGCTAGAAGCTATCAACTAACCTAGTTCTGGCCACTGAAGAAAAAAAGTAGACATTTTGGTTGAGACTTCCAAGAATTTTGCATAACACATGTGGCTGGGGAGGGAAGAGTTCGTGAAAGGGCAGATGTGACTGGTATGCGCATTTGTTCTTTGCTCTTCCTGCCTCAAACTCAGACCCAATACTGTACCCCGGTAATCCTCAGGGAAAGGGGAGGTTTCAGGTTTCCTGCCCTACTCAGGGAAGAGTGGAACAGAACAGGGAAGAGAAGCTAGAGAGTTTACTGCAGAAGGAAGGAAGAAGGATGGCGAGCAGAAGGAGAGCTGGAGGAGGTACTTGGAGCAGAGATACATGTGAAGAAGCTTGTTTCTTGGTTTTAGACTGGTTAAAACAGATATGGGTGAGAGACCTGTAGGGAGGTTAACAATGGCAGTTTTTATTTTGATTTTTGATTTTCTCTTTTCCTTCCATCTGTGCTGGGTCCCTTCTGCCCCTTTCCTATAGGTCCTCACCAGAAGGTGCTTTACGCTTGTGGCAAACTCTGGGGCCTCAGTAGCCCTGCTTTGGGCCAACTCTGGTTGCCTGAGCATCTACCCACGGGAGGATGGGTAACCTTGGGTGCTTGGTTTGGAAGCTATTTTGTCTATTCTTTCCATATCTTTATTGCACACGAATTGTGTTAAAGGTGTATGTCTTGTCTTGATGTGGCAGATGGAAGAACCTATTTAGAGCAGGCAGGTTTGGAAGCTCTGGGGCGCTACTGTCCTGTAACAATACTAAAACAGAGGCCATTCTGTGAGCCCCCCAAGGCTGATAACAACCTGCTACAGCTGGAGGGGTTGAAATATACATGGAGTCCATTTCTCTACCGGCATGATGGGGCCACTGCACTCATCTGAGATTTTCAACTTTTGGACTTTTCACTAAGTGGGTGTGGGGTGAGTGGTGGTTTGGGGGTATGAACCTCCAATTTGTTTAAAACTTGTTTCCAGTTTCCAGTTCACAACCAAACAAAATTCTCATTGTTATTAGACACTAAGAAAAACAACAACTTAGTTTTATAAAATTATATTTTATTGGTTTAGAGTGTAGCAATATAGGCAAGCGTCAAGGCAATTTAACAAAGAAAAAAATGCAAACATTGGCTAAGTCTGTACAAAATTTATTACATCATTATTATAATAAATGTAAATATGACAACATGTTTAACTGCCACATCCACAATAAAGTACAGAGAATAAGATTTAAAACACCATATTTAGCAATTAATAAAATGTAGCTATTATTTTTATTATGCCATGCTTTCTTCTGAGTCTTGTCAAAGAAACAAAATGCAATGGAGCGCCCTTTTATCTGCTTCCAAATCCATTCATTTCCCTCCCTTCCCAGATATTTAGTCAATATCCCAAAAATGCTGTGAATCCTCTCTGTCTGAATTTTTATACTTTGGTTACATAAGTATTGATAACTATAATTATGTGCCAAACAATAGGAAATATAACAAGTTGCATAATATTTTTAAAATTTTCCATAAGCATTTTAATTCTGTTCATATTCCTTCATAAACTGGTTTTTAGTCAATAGCATAATTTTTGGTTTTACATAAATATATACATACATATCTATTTAATTCATTTAGTGATTCTACTGTATTCAATTGCATGAGTACATTATAATTTATATATGAATTCTTTATTTATTACATATTTTTCAAAGCTGTGCTATTAGCACATTCTTGAATTCACATGAGAAAGCCCCTCGTTATTGTTTTAATTTACATATCACTGATTATATATGACCTTTAGTTATTTGGGTTTCCTCTTCTGTGAATTTCCTTTTCCTCATGTATGCATATTATTTTCCTTAGTTATTTGTAGGAGTTACAGAAATATCTTAAATAATGAATCTTAGCTAGTTATCTATGCTCCTTTATGATTTAGCTTTAAATTTTAACATCAAATTAATCACTTCCTTAACATTTTTTTTCCTTTTTTAGTTCAGATATAATCCACATAACATAAAATTCATCTTTTAAAATATACAGTTTGGTGGGTTTTGTAACAATCACCTCTATTTTAGTTTCAGGACATTTTCATCACCTCAAAAAGAAATCCCATGTCCATCAGCAATTGCTCCCCAATTTGCCCACACCCTAGCCTTTGGCAACCACTAATCTACTCTCCTCTCTGTGGATTTACCTACTCTGGATGTTTCCTATAAGTGGATTCATACAATATGTGACCTTTTGCGACTGAACTTCTTTTCCTTCATTTCTTTTCATGGCTGAATAACATTCAATTGTATAGATACTCCACATTTTGTTTATCTATTCATCAATTGATGGAAATTCAGATTCTTTCCACTTCGGAGCTATTATAAATATTGCTACCATGAACATTTATGTAAAACTTCTGGGGTGGACATGTTTTCAATTATCTTGGGCATGGGCCAAGGAATGAAATTACTGGGTCATATGAAAACTCTCAGTTTCAGGAACTGACAGACTGTTTTCCAAAGGGGTTATGCCATTTTATAATCCTACTAGCCAGGTCTGAGTATTCCATTTTCCCAGGTACTCCCCAACTTTTCACTGTTCATTTTTTTTATATTATAACCATCCAAGTGGGTATGAAGTATATCTTACTGTGCCTCCCACTTGGATTTTCCTGACAGCTAATGTTATTGAGTGTCTTTTCACATGCTTATTGTTTATTCACATATCTTTTTAGGTAAATATCTATTCAAGTCCTTTGCCTGTTTTTAAAATTGTTCTGTCTTTTGATTGTTTAGTTGTAAAAGTTCATTATACATAGTGAACACTAGTACTTTATTAGATATGTCTGCAAGTGTTTTCTCCCATTCACTAGGTTTATTTTTGCTTCCTTAACAGTATCCTTTTTTTAAAAAAAATATTTATTTATTTATGCATACAAGTACTGGGGTACAGGCCAGAGGTGTGGGGGGGAGGTGAGAGGATTCACCACAGAGAGCAGGGAGCAGAGCAGGCAGATCAACGGAAGTACACTGCTGAGGGGAGCAGCGGGCACAGCAGGAGAGGTCTGCTGCGCCATGTGGGTCCCCTCCCTGGCTGGCAGCAGGGATCGAACTCGTGCTGCAGTGGCTGCGCTTTGCTTCGTAGTGCGTTGCTTAACCTACTGCACCACCAGGCAGACCCCTTAACAGTATCCTTGAAGACAAATGTTTTTAACTTTGATGAAGTTCAATTGTTACTTGTGTTTTTGATGTTATATTTAAGAAACCATTGTCTAATCCAAAGTGATTAAAATGTACAATTACTTGTTTCTTCTAGAAAAACTTAACTTCATGTATTTAGTATTTTGCTGCATTTTTAGTAATCTTTTTTGTATGGTGTGAGGTACAGATCTACTCTCATTCTTTTGCACTCAGGTATCTAGTTTTACTTCTTTTTTTTTTTTTAAAGATTTATTTATTTATGCATACAAGCACTGGGGTACAGGCCAGAAGTGTGTGTGGGGGTGAGAGGATTCACCACAGACAGCAGGAGCAGAACAGGTAGATTCTACTGAAACACACTGCTGAGGGGAGCAGCGGGCACAGCAGGAGAGGTCTGCCGCGCCATGTGGGTCCCCTCCCTGGCCGGCAGCAGGGATCGAACTCATGTTGCGGTGGCTGCTGTTTGCTTCATAGTGCATTGCTTAACCCACTGCGCCACCAGGGAGGCCCTCTAGTTTTACTTCTTAAATACTTTAAGAAATCCTTTTGTAATATGACATAATATCTATCTATAATTTTCCCCAAAAGGTTGAGAAATTTTGGTTTTACTTTTAGGAGTTAATCTACATAAATTTGATTTTGCAGTTGGTGTAAAGCGGGATTCCTTTTTTTCTTTTTTTTTTCTGTATTACTGCATTTGACCCAGTGGAATGATCTGTAAAGCCATTTCTGTCAAATAACAAACCATCATAGGTGGCTGGGTATGTTTCTAGAATCTCTGTTCTGACCCACCATTCTACTTGTCATACCTTTAAGTTAGCATAGCTTTAAAAGTCATTGCATTTTTAAAATTGCAATGATTTCTCTCATTTCTGGAAGCTTTTTTGCTCTTTTTCAAGTATGCCTTTTCTTTTGCCATGAATTTCTGTTGTTTCTTTGTGATTTCTGTTCTTTCTTTTGTCTAGAAGCAATTAACATATTGGATATATAGTCTCATTAGATTGCTGCGTGATGTCCCATTTGGGAACTGTTCATCTCCTGTCTGTTATGGCTGCTGATTCTTTCTCGGGGAGGCTCTTATCTTTCTTTTGTGAGGTCATCCTCTATTGGAGTTACTTTATCAGGGAATCTGTGAGTGATAAGAGCATATTAACAGAGCAGTTTCCATTTGCCTGTGCTAGGTTTCATGGGTTTTGATGACTTTGCAACCTATTTGTAATAAGTTGACTTGAAGTCTCCACACCTGAATAGGAAATATTCAAACCCCTCTCTTCAAGGTTGTGTCTTGATTCCTCTTCCAGACTCTCTAGATAACTAAATAACTCTTCCAGATTCTTTTACATGGAGCCCAAGTATATGCCAAAATCATGTCCTCTTCCCTGGACCAGTGGTCCTTTTCTAAGTCCCTTTTGATGAATAAGGCACCTTTTAAGACTACCCACTTTATCGGGGGTTAGTATTGATACTGCTTCTTTTGGAATACAGAATCACAAAAATTACAAATATGCCTTTAAACTGAAATATAGTGAATGTGTACAGACATCAGTCTGAACGGACTACTACATTAAGGCAATATATTTATTTATATAAAGCCTTATAATGTTGTTGTACTTTCAAACTTGATTAAAAGGGAAAGAACAGGATATAGACCATCCTCAAAAAATGGGTTGAGGGACAATATAATCCCCTTTAACTTAAAGCAAAAGAGGCCATCATTCTGTCTCGCCACCCTAATAAAGGATTTCACACCACACAAGCTTCCCTGTTCTAAGTCACAGTTCTTCCTGAAAAATTGCATAAATCATAGGCATCACATTGTTTAAAAATAGATAACAGTTCACTGAATTTGGGGGCAATTTTATTTTGCAATTTACATATTGACATCTACTGGCATATGTCAGCAAACTTTCAGGAAGATTCTGATCCGCCCTTTTTATTTAATTTTAAATATCTAAAAGAGAAATGTTGTGTAGTGGGTTTAAAAAAAAAATTCCATTCATCAGTCTCCATCATTACCAAGTGAGTAGGTTTTAGATTATAACACTTCTATTTCCTTTGAGCAGGACTTATCCTAATATCATGTGTATTAGACATATAATCAAAGTGTTTTGATGGTGCAGGTGCCATAATGTACATGTAAGTCAAATAAGCCCTTATTGTAATTTTACAGGAAAATAAATTATGGAAATACCATGATAAATCTTTATTAAGTTAACTTACAAACTCCGACTTTATCAGAAAGTTTTTGTTGCTGTTTATTAAGCATCTATTCTTTTTTGAGACAAGGATACTTTATTTCACATATCCTACCAAGAGAGGAATTCCATGAGTAACTTACTAATAATTTTTAATGGATTAGTCATCCACAATTGATATGTGAAAATATAGCAATATAATGAGAATGAGTAAAATGGAAATAATTTCCAGCTACTAAAACGCATACGACCTAAGTTTTCACAAAATTACGTTTCATGAAATGCAATTACTAATAATTATCAGTAACACTAAATTACTTGTAATTATCAGCATATCGCCAATATTACTAATAACTATCAGTATATTAGGTTTCTTAATACAAGGAACTTGCTTGACATTAGCCTGCAGTAACAATCAACTCTGACTTTTCAAAGCAAAAGCTAATGCCTCCTTGAAGCAAATTCCAAACGCCAGAATGAGGAACCAAAACGTGATGGGGATATAAGACACATGAAGACACAGAGAATCTTGGAGTAGGTTAAATAATGCTAGTTAGGGGGAAATTTTTATTTTACACCATTGTGAGTTTTATTCAATAAAAGTTAATTAATGGAAACCAATCATTTGCCTTCCTGAATTTAAAAAATAGTAGATTTAAGTATATGCTAAAATGGACTTAACGTACAAAATTTATCACATTTTTAGAGCAATACATAGATTAGTAGCAAGATAATGGGCAATGAGTAACATTTTCTCCAAGCTATTAAATTCCTTTAATGTTCTATAGTACAAGGAAATGTGGATCTAATTTGAGGTTATACTTTTAAGGATTCTTATCTGTTATCTCTCCAGTGAGTTGTTATTTCATAACATTTATAATTCTTAGCAAAGAAATCCTCTCATTTTATATTTTTACAAGGTGGAGCCAAAAGAAAGTGTTTGGGTGTTTCTGACACTAAAAGATTTAATTTTCCTAGCACAACCAAACCATTAGAAGTTTGACTGCTATCCAATATACTGAAGGCCCTTTACATTTCCTGTTCATTCTGAATGGGAGCAGGGGAAATGAGACTGGATCATCCTTGAAGTCAGCCCCTTAAGAATTGAGGATTTAAAGCTAGAGATTGCACAGGTGTGATTTGCCTGACCCAGTGTTTATATTTTAGTAGGTGAAGAATGACTTTAACTCCAGTTCCAAAAACACATGAGATTATCCAGAGATGGGAGGTCTGAAACACGGGGACTCTTATTAAACCAATCAATCAAGACATATTTATAAAGTGCCTAAAATGTGTTTAGAGTTATGTTAGGTGAGTAACCATCAACTATGGGAGCAAAGGGGGTGAATGCTGAAAAGGCACAACATGATAACATATATTGATAACAATATAAGTTTAATGTCAAAAGAGAGAGCCAAAGAGCCAGGGGAATACAAATAAAACAAAAGTAAAAAATAGAAAAACAATAGAAAAAGAGAATTAGATATAAAAAGCAGGTCAAACAGCATCAATGAATAATTTTTGTAAAATGTGGTTGAAACTATGATCACCCTGGCTGGAAGGAGAGAGCGGAACTGACAACACGAATAAGTGGCAGGTGATATAATGTAGGAGTGGGGACTGGGGGACGTCAGGCCCTGAGCAGGTCCCTTCAGGAAGGAAGGCGAGGCTCCTGCCAAGGTCACACAAAGAAACAGACCTCACACTAGAACCACATCTTAGACTCCTTTGCTGCCACTTGCCATTCAATTCCAGTTCAGGGTCTCAAAGCAAAAGGGAGAAATCGTTAAAGCGGTGGCCATAAAGGGGAGAAAGGGGCTTGAGAACAGAAAGGGAGGACTTGAATGGAGGACACAGTAGCAAAGCATCGTTAGTGAGGCCTGAATTCTAGGGGGTCCAGCCAAGCAGAAGAGGGTGTGCATTTTATTCCCACAGGCCAAATAATTACTTGAGTTTTAAGATGCCCATTTACCTCGGACGCTTGACTTGATGGCCTGTGTAGAGGGACCCTTTGCTTTTTTTTCTAGCACCTACTTTTTGTTCGTTCAGAAGCACTGAAATACAATTTGAGAAACACTATAGCACACCCGACCTTTTTCAAATCTCCCAGATAAACTCCAAACTCACCCGCTTTCCCCATCTCAGGAGTGTGAAATCTTATTTTCCAGTTCTCTGCTCAAATTTAACAAGCCACCTCCTGCTTAACCTTCTTCTGTGAAACCTGAAAGCACTAGACAATTGTCCGCCCAACCCTTGCTCTTCTGAGCCCCCGACTCTCCCTATCAGGAGTCCACAGACCACAATCTCAAACCTCTGATAACAGCACTTTGCTCCCCAGAGCATGATGTAAGACGCTAACTTATATTTTGGCTCCTTAAATGCAAAAGCACGTCCCCAAGGTCCCCCCCCCAAAAAGGCAAGGGGAACATCTTTCTCACCACTCTCCCTCAGCCTATGACTTTAAGAGAGAAGTACTTGGACAGCATTTAATTATGTCCAAACCATCAAGGACTGATTGACTGAATCCATGCCGAGACTGGCGTTTTGTGGATGATATTTTTTTTTTATTATTGCTTTCTGGTGATGATATACTTAGTGAAAACACCACAGCTCTCAATTAGGCAGCTGGGTGACTTATAAATATATATTTATGTTTGAAGCCTAAGTGGCCATTGGCTTCCCTACTGTTTTACTTAGCTAACAAAACAACTCTATCAAAGTAAGTATTATTCCAAAACCCAACTTCCTGTGCAGAATGCTCCCATGTGGTCCATCAGTCTGGCTCTCTGATGAACTACATCGTTTCTTATAAACTGTCCATGGCCCATAAATTTTCAAGCATAAAGGCTATTACTGTGCTGTGCAAATCTGCTGAGAATTTGGTCCTTTCGAACTCCATTCTACCTGGTTGAAAATGAGACTGGGAGGGAAAGCCTATGTGCAAACTTCCTCCCTTCCCCTCCTCTCAGTTCCACTCCCATTTAACCACTGAGAAGCATTCAGTGTGCACAAGATTGGAACAAGAGTTTATGTTGACTAATATTAAGCAGCTTCTGTAGCACATGTGCATTTTCCTTTCTGCCAAGTGCTCCCTATCAGAGATGAGAAAAGAGAAAGTGGGGCAATTTCCTAATTAATCCAAGAAGTGTGGATTAGAAAACTGAAGGTAGCGAAACCATTTTCCCCCTCTATTAGTTAAATAATTCTAGGCGATAGTGGAAGAGGAATCATGGGAGGATGCGTTAGAATCCCAGTGAATGGCTAACTCTAGCTTACATCAATGCAAGTTCGGCTACTTGAGACTGTAAAATAATCAGACGATGTAAATCACTGCCAGACTCTAGTCTATAAACTTATAACATTGCCAACCATCATCACCACCTGTGGCCTCCTCGGCTTTGACATTTGGGACTCACAGTTGATGCTGGCTTTATGGACAGAACCTCATTTGATTTTGTGTATAGGCAAAAGGATTTAAAAGGACCAACGGGACACTGACCATTGTCCTAAGATTTCTTGATAACTCACCACCAACTCCACTCACGTTCACTCAATGATGCAAGCAGTAACGGTGATACCGCCAGTGGGTAGAATACAGTATGATCTGGAAATCAGGGTATCAGGAAGCATTTACTACAAAGGAAATGAAACCACTAACGGATGTTTTCCAAAGCTAAACTGCTTCAGATTTATCAACATTAAATCTGATGGTTTTGAGAGCAAATTAATCCATCTCAGTATTTAAAGCACATAGAGAGGACTTACCCAAAGGAAGGGTTGAAGGGACAGGTTCAGGGTAGAGGAGGATGGGGAAGGAGGAAAGGGCTACTCTTTATTTCAGACTGATTTCCAGGGTTTTTTCCTGTGCTACAGAGCAGTCTCAACCTAGAATCTAGCAAGCCAGCCTCTAACCTAGAATCTGTCTTTTCACCTTCACACTTCCATTCACATCTCATTAAGTAAACAGTGAGATGCTTGTGCTATTGTTAGTCTCTCTGACACAGAATTACAGTTTTGTTAAAGAATTCTTCCTGGCAACATAAGGAAATTGGGGTTGTTTGTGTGATGTACTTAGTGCAAAGTGCACTAGTAAATTCTAGGGAGAGAAGAGAGGCTTGCTTCCTTAATCACTTTAACACCATTAAAAACTTTTTTTCCCAAGCAGTTATAATCCTAATGTGAAAATACTCATCAAGTAAACTAACTGTATCTGAGCTGGAGACTTGAGGAATGAAATAATCTCTCAGTATCTGAGTCTGAATTTCCTTTCAGAGAAGTCTTACTTACTGAATTACTGTAGTATTGATAATAGTATATCATACTTATAATAACCTTCATTTCTTGAAAAATATTGTTTAATGTAATATAATATATAGTCCACTTCAATTAGGAATCAGCAGTGCCAGGGTTTTGTTTTGTTGGGTTTTTTTTCAGGAATTCTTCTGTTTATATGTAAGATTTTCACTAAAATTCTCTTTCCAGTGAAATATTCAAAATTAATAAATTTTGATAAAAGCATAACCAATACTTGCTATTGAGCAATTTTTTCCTACATCTTGATGTAAAAAATATAAACAATTCCAGGTGTCTGAAATAAGATGTAAAAACTAGCAAAGGAAGTTTTTATTGTTTACCCTGGAATTCCTTCACTTAAAGTGCTTATTATGTTGTATAAGATGAGGTTATTCTCTCATGCAAGTTTTCTTTAGAAAGATCATAAAACCTCACTGTGAATATTTAACTGAAGAGTAATAACATAGTGTCAGATACTTACACGGCATACTGTTGTAACACTTTGCATTTTGACATCTGTCCAGACAGATGTTTAAAACTTAAAATCTGCAAGATATTTTTTAAGTTTTATAGAAAAATACCATTCTTATACCAAAGCTACTTTGTTATAACTTCACTGTCAATAATTTAATTAATTAAAACAGAGACAGAAAAAACAATGGTTGATAAGGCTTTGTAAGAAAAATTTGGTCATACCGAAAAAAAATTGCAAGCAACTTTTCTTAAATCGTCAATCACCTTGTCTGTTCACATGGCTCACATGAACATATATATAATTCCTTATCTTGATTTTTTTTTACTTGACTTGAGTCAGTATAGCTAGTAATTTGATTTGAAAAGGAATCATTACACTTCAAAGCAACAATAACCATGTTTTGTTGGGTTGTATTCAAAAAGTAATCCTGAGTTATCCTTTTCATATTCCATAATGCCGCTGCTAAATATGAATGTGATATATTTCTTTTTAATTAAAAGTAGTTGCATTGTGGTGTGATTTTTAATAACTTCAGTGTCTTTGGATTTCTACATTTTAGATTCATGTTGAAACTTGTACACCACCACATGCTGATTGCAAAATTCATTAGCGCATAAATCATGTTTTAGTGATAGTCCTTTAAACAAAGTTGGTTTGATTAGGAAGTGCTTGCTGGTTGCCTTATTTATTATGAGGGCTTGTCAGGCAGAGCAGTTAAGTTAATCAGTAACCAATAAAAGATTTAAACCTATAGGTATGTCAGTCGATTTATTACTAACAAAGGTTTGGGGATTCTTAATAAACACTCATGAAAACATGTTGTAATGGTTACTTCAGTAACCTTATTTCCATACTGCATGCAAAGTTTAAAGGAGATTCCCTAGTTCCACTGAAAATAGAAAAGAGCTTAAATTATTTTCTCGAGTTTTATTATCTGACTCTATGTCTATAGAAGATACTTAACTTGATTTGCTTAGGAATCAATATGCAGTTTGCTATTTCTGTTTTTCTATATTGCTTAGAGTGCTATCAATTCAAATAGAGGAAGACTTTTCACTTAGCCAAGCCTCTTATAGGTGTATACTATTTGTAACTTTCAACAAGGTTAAATAAACTCAAGGTTTTGATGTAATAACCTTCCTATTACATAACTTATGCCAAGCATAATTAGGAGCAAATATCAAACTGATTGGCAAAAGTTTATTTTCTCCACTGGACCACTCTAGAAAATAAGCAAAAAGAGTGAAGCATTATGCGTTTAGCAATGTACACACTGTGAAACTTTGAAGAGTCTCTGGATCTCAGTTTCCACAGCTTAAAAGTGGTTCAATGGGAAGGGGGAAAGAACTGAAATAGATCATATCTAAGTTCCTTACAAGAAAAAAATGAGTGTATAATCTTAGAATCCGTGAAAGATCTTCACTTCACAGGGGGATGCATTTGCAAATCCAAAGTAAATGTAATGCCCAGGATATCTTAGGATGGAGAGTACTTGGTACTTCAGACCATGTGCTCCAGACAGAATTAAGAAAAACTTTTGTGGGCCTTGGTGGCAGAGGGTTGAGTGCTGCACTGTGAAGTGTTGGTGGCACAGCAGCGCGAGTTTGATCCCCAGTCAGGGAGGGGACCCACATGGACCCACATGGTGAGGCAGACCTCTCCTGCCTCATCCGCTGTTCCCCTCAGCAGTGGATCTCAGTCGATCTGCCTGTTCTGCTCCCCACTCTGTCTCTGGTGAATCCTCTCACCGCTCAACGCCTCTGGTCTGTACCCCTGCTCTTGTATGCATAAATAAAAATTCTTTAAAAGAGAGAAAGAAAAACTTTCGTACTGTTGTCTAGGAAAGTCAAGTCACTCTAATCTATGATGGAACCAAGCAAACAAGATTTAAGAACAGAACAAACATTCTCAAACTTTTCTGGCTGAATTTTTTCAGATGATTGCTCAAATTTCCACTTCCTTTTGCCAGAGTCTCTAAATATTCTCTCCTTATTTGTCTCTATCAGGCTTTGGGGGTAAAGTTTGGGGTTTCATTTTTCTGGTCTATTTGTTTTAACTCTTTTAGTCAACAAAGGATATATGTAAAATATTTTTACCAAAACATCTTATTTTTAAGGTAAAATATAATTATAAATGTAGTAACCAAGATACCATAATATTTGGCAGCCTTTAAATGAATTACATTTAAGTGGAAAACTCATTTCCACTGACCCAGGAACTCAAGTATAAAGTTATATCTTCCAAATGCATCTCACACTTGTGCCCAAAGTTCAGTCCATCAGGAGAACAGGACTGTGTTGTGTCAGTTTGTGCTTGATGTTAAAATAAGAATAAGGGGAGGGGGGATTCCTACCTGGAGTAAATTTTGAGTTCTGTTTGATGTAATATTTCTATTACAAATTATTCTGTTGTAGCTTGTGTAGCCTTAGAGGAACAAGACCTTAATTTCTCCCAAACCTACCCTTTTATGAGTTAAACAATGAGAAAGGAGAAAACACTAAATATACCATGAGTGATCTTTAGCTGCTAAAGGTGTTGTAGCCCAAAAATATATTAAAGGATTTAAAGATCTAAAATATTCAACTGTGATTGTATTTCCATGATATCTTGATAATGTGTATGTTAAATCAAATTCAACTAAATGCTGAGCCAGTCATCTGTTGTGCAGAAATCCCCAGGATATCAAAATGTGCCCAAAGGAAGCCAAGCATATTTCTGGAAAAGGTAATTAGAATTACTTGTTGCATGTAATATAAAAGTCCAAAATAACAGAAACAAATAAGAGGAAAAGGAAGATTGGGAGGAAGGGAGGGAAGAAGAAGAAAGGAAGATAGTTTCCTTCTCCTATAAAAATAGAGGTAGGCAGCCTAGTTCAGGTAAAGCGAGTCCAAGGGTCATCAATAATCCAGACTCATATCTTTCTGTCCTACCATTCCTACCATGTGTTTTCTATTCTTAAGGTCAACTCTTGGCTCATGATAGCTGCCAGAACTTTAGTTATCACCTCCTAGTTGATGTCTAACAAAGCAGGAATAACAGAGAGGCAAAGGGTTTTCTCCTAGCTGAGTAAACTGTTTAAGCAGTTTTCCCACTAAGTACTTCTGCTTAGTGCTCTTTGCTCAGAGCTCAGTTTCATGGCTGCACTTAGCTGCAAGAGAGTCTGAGCACTATCTCTGTTGTTATCTAACTAAAACCCAAGTTTTCTTTAAGGAAGCAGGGGAAATGGATGTTGGGATAGACAAGAATCAGCCTTTGCTATAATAATGCATTAATGACTGGGGTACATGATTTTTTAAGAAATATTCCAAGCATTTTTTTTTCCTGAAAAAGAGGAAGATTTCTGCCATTGAAGTCTCTTCTTAATTCCAAATTGTGGCGACAGGTGGCGATGGTTGAAATACTGTCAGTCATAAGGGCTAGACTTCATTAGAGTCATAAACTACAACTTCTGAGCAGAAAATGTCCAATAATTGCCAATTTTTTTCAAGTTACTGGAGATGTTATGGGGTTGAAAATTGGGATATGGCAGCACCAGGCACCTAGAAAATTTGTTGATATCTCTGTTAACACAGGAAGTGGCATAGAGGGATGAGAATATTTGGGATTTGATATCACACAGACCTGGTTTGGAACAGGAAGTCTGCATTCATCCTCAGCCTCCACGATCCTCAATTTCTTTACCTCCAAAATAAGGAAATAAGTATTTCTCAGACGGTTTTGCAACTTTTAAGTAGGAGCTTACTATTAAAATAAACTATTATCTTGCATGTTTTTAAGCTCTGGTTTAGAATAAGGTGATAAAATGCACCACTCGAGGAGTCTTTGTTTGTCTGCTCAGTGTCTCTCTCACTCTCCTATACTCTTTTTCTCCTGTACTCTTAAATATGTTAATTTCTCACCACGTTTTTAATTCCATCTTAACACAACTTAGGACTCTCAGCTGAATCTACTTAATGGAATCAACTTAATAACATTGTGTAAACCCATGAGATACTATTTTTGAAAAGTGCATGGTCTAAAAGAGTCCTGATAGGAGACTGGAGACGTTAATAATTCAGAGCTTGGATTCTGGCACTGAACTTGAAACCCCAGCACTAGTACTTGGACAAGAGTCCTTAACCTCTGGAGGTCTCAGTCATCTCATCTGTAAATAGGAAGTAATTTCTCTCTCACAAACATGGAAAGCACTGAGATCAAAGTCCGGTGATCAATGAATGAAAGGTGGTGGTTATTATGATGTTAGAAGAAACAGGAGGGAAGAGGAGGCACTCTCATTCCAGGCATATACTTTACAGAAAAGTTACACATAGCTTTTATTTCTGCACTGATTCTACAAGTCATCAACCTTTCTTCACGGATGAGGGAACTGATGCTTGGAATGATAATGGGACTTCCCAAAGATGAAAAGCGAATTAATAATAATGTGACATTATTTGGCCTAAGGTCTCTATGTCCAAGGGTTCTTCACTCATTCTCCAGGAAGAAGCGAGCATACCAATTACTTTTTTTCAATTTTTGCATAGAAAAACTGGGGTGCAGGCCAGAGGTATGAGGCGTGAGAGGACTCACGAGACACAGAGTCGGGAGCAGAATCTACCTATTTACAGAAATACACTACTGAGGGGAGCTAGGGGCAGGAGAGGAGAGGTCTGCTGCGCCATGTGTGAGTTAGCTCCCTGGCGGTAGCAGTGATAGTGCTGAGACCTCACCCCTAAGCCACCAGCGAGGCTCCTAATTCAACTTCTTGATTCACCAAAGAGGCAGAGCAAATTTTAAGACATGGACTACAAGGATTACTTCAGAAATGAATTGACCTCAAAAGAATGTTTCCAGCTTTCGATATGACTAAGTCGTCTTTAAATACAGGGTCGACCATCCAATATATTCTGAATGTCAAAATGGCTTCATTACAATGGAATTTTAGAAAACCTATTTTTAGTGTAGATTTAGAATTTTTTAACTTGAATGCTTTATTGTGCCCCCAAACTAAAATGTCTTTACAGAACTGCCATTCAAATATTACACATGGATCTGAAACAGTTAAATATATTGAACATTATTTTCTTAATGATACCTCTCATGTAAGAAACATATGTATTTATAGATCTTCTGGTAATTCTCTACATTAATTCCTTGACCTCAAACTGACCGGAGAAGGTCAGCAGTTCCTGTAATGTTTCTGAGTGGTACATTTTCATCTCTAACTTAGCTGAAAAGTATATAAACGCTCAGGCTGTTAGAAAGCACCCAAACAGCTATACAGCCGAGATGACCCCAAAACGCAAGTTAATCCCTCCAAGGTCAATTGTAATTTACGTTCAATTAACTGGCTCAAAAAACCTGTTTTAGACAGAAGCCAGAAATTAGGAAAACTGTTGCTTGACTTTTTTGTAGGAAATGTTTTCTGTGAAAGCCACCATGGGGACCCCAAATAAGAGGCTATCAACCGTCCTTCCCCCTAACTGAGCACGCTTAATTCTCCTCAGAGCAACTTGGCTGGCCACACTGACTCACTTCAGGGATGCATGGGGAGCTTCAAGGATTTGGACCAAGAGTGGGTGGTTTCTGTGGCTACCGCTACTGTGCACATGGACAGGCTGGGGCGAACTTGCCCTCCTCTGCAGCATGGAAGGTACCAAGCTCAGACGCCTTCTGGATAAATCAAAAAGACCCAGAGGCAGCGGGAGGAACTCTCACTAACTAAATTTGAGAAATTTGAGCAGCAACATAAAATGAAAGCATCATGAAGCACAGCCCATTAAGTAAGAATCCATTAGTTTACTCTGATAGAAATTAATTAAACGAAAAACTCTTCCTTAATTAACAATTCAATGTCAATTAGGAAGCATCTTAAAATGATAGAAAATTAGAAGATCATCAATGGATACGTAAACTTGTGAATAACATTTTGAAGCAGAACAGGATTTTAAAATATGCTTAAATCTACCCCACTTGGCAGACAACACTTGAATCAAATGAACAAAGTTAAGTGCTGAGCCAGTACGCTGTGTTTTGTGGACTTTCCTAGGATAGCAAAATGCAGCCATAGGAAGTTACACCTATTTTTGGAAAACAGTTAGAATTGCTTGGGTAATGTCACCAGTACTACAACAAACAACCTCACTACAGGCTGATACCAAGCATAAGGGAACCTGGTCTCTTCCGGTGTTCCCTCTAAAACGCATGGCCTGAATCTTATCACAGGGAAGCATCAGAGAAGCCCCAACTGACAGACATTCCACAAAATAACTACCCTGAATGCTTTGAAAATGTCAAGGTCAAGAAATACCAGGAAAGAGTAAAAAATTGTCTATTCCAGATTTAAAGAGACTAAATAAAGAGCATTAACAAGCAAATACTATATATGATCACAGATTCAATTTCAACTCGGGAAAAATTGTTGTGAAAGACATTATTGTGGCAATTGATGTTATTTGAATATAGACTGAATTAAATAACATTGGTCTTAAAGTTCCTGATTTTAATAACTGTTTTGTAGCTATATAAGAAATATCTTTGTCTTAGAATCTATGCACTAGAATATTTAGTAGTAATGGGAACAATGTCACCAACTCAATAGCAAGTGGTTCAGAAAAAAATTATGGGTTGTATGAACATTAGAGAGAGAGAACCATAAAGCAAAAGTGAAAATGTATACATTAGTGATATTTGGGTAAGGAATTATAAGCATTCCTTGTAATTTTGCAACCTTTCTCTACATTTTAAGCTCTATTATGATGTTATTTTAAGCTCTATTATTGATGTTATTTTTGGAAAATTATAAAATTACAGCTAAACAAAATCATGATTAGAGGTACACCTTGAAGCTTTTGAAAGTGAGATGATTTGGTGTTTGATTTACAATATTCCAGGAAAAAAAAAAAAAGGAGGGAGAAGGAGAGGGAGGGGGAGGAAGAAGGAAACCCAATAAAAGAGAAGTAGCAAAATGTTGACCACTTTAATTCTTGAACTTGGGAGATGGATACAGGGAGATCATTGCACCAGTCTCTCTACTTCTGCAGATCTAAACTGATGCCCACCTTCCAACTCCCAGGGCGATTACAGTCATCCTTCCCCTCTCCCCACACAGACATTCCAGTGTGGCCATACTCTTGGCAGTCAAGGTAATAAAAATCTGGATGGTTTAGAATAGTATCCAGATAGTACTTTGGATTCAAAAGCAGCATTTTATGGGAATTATTTGACATTTACCTATGCAAGAAGTGAAAACATTACATTTCTCTTAATTCAGTTTAGTGATAGAGTGACTTCGATTTAGATTTATTTTTCTTCTATTCAGAAAAAAATATTCTCCAGCACAAGTGGAATCACAAGCTCTTGGAACCGGCCAAAGTTTCAGAAGGAGTCGTAGACATTACTAAGCTAATTAATAGCTTTTTCACAGATTCTTAAAGGTAGTCTATGGAATCGTGTTATCAGAAATAAAGTCAGTTTTATTTCTTCCTTTCCAAAAAAAAAAGAAGAAGAAAGGGCGTCATAGAGGAAGAGTCTTTCCCACCACCACACTTTGGGATGACACCTTCCCACACATTGCAGAAGCCTGATGTTAAGTCTTGGAAGATTTCCATCTGAGGTAACAATTACATTTTTGGTTGATTATTAAAAAATTAAGTCTTGGGCCTCCCTGGTGGCGCAGTGGGTTAAGCGACGCCCTATGAAGCAAACCGCAGCCACTGCAGCACGAGTTCGATCCCTGCTGCCGGCCAGGGAGGGGACCCACATGGCGCAGCAGACCTCTCCTGCTGTGCCC
>JAGFMF010011413.1:226590-244090 GCA_019455555.1 Galemys pyrenaicus
TCCCCTCTCTGGCCGGCAGCAGGGATCGAACTTGTGCTGCAGTGGCTGCGGTTTGCTTCATAGTGTGTTGCTTAACCCACTGCGCCACCAGGGAGGCCCCCATCTAAGTTCTTGATGTTGGTCACCACCCTCTGCATTTCTGGCCAGCTCCCTCTCCCATTGTCTAAGGTGCTATTAACATGTAGACTTACGCTCAAGCTCTTGTCCTTTCCGACACGTAGGGCGACCAAAATTCCTGGCTTGTCCATGAACAAGGTGGTTCCTGGGATACAGAATCTTTAGTGCAAGACTTGGTTATGCTCCCTCTTCTCTCAGCATGAAATGACATTGCTAACCATATCTCAAAAAAGAAAATGAAAGTGAGCAGGTATGAGATGAACATTTTGCAAATTCTCCCTCCACCACCCTCCATCTGGACTTAGATCCATATCCTTTACTTGCTTTCAGTCTTGGAAGCTAAAGTAGCCCACTGCTGAGTCAAAGCTTAGTCCACTTTATGCTGGACCTCACCAATATTTAACACCTCTTTCCTGCCATTTCAACATTTCCTCCTTTCGCATTATGCAAATATGCTCTCATCTGTCCATCTTCAAAATGAAACAAAATCAGTTTCCCTTTATCAACAATCCTACTCCTTGCCTTTCCTTCACCATAGACTTTTTAAGATCCCAAAGAACCTACCCTACTTTTCCAAACTTCTCCTCTACGCTCCAGGCCTCTACTGAAATGCAGACACCTGCCTTCATCTTCCCTCTGAGTGTCTCCATCTTGATAACCAAAAAGTCTGAAACTCAAAATGTCTCAAAGTTACCATCTTTATAACATCCACCCTCTTCTTAAATTACTATCTCATCAATAAAATCACAATCTGCCCAATTTCCCAAATCACAAACCATGCCATTACCCTCACTGCTCTTCATGCTTCATGCCCCACACCCGGACATCTTCTCTTATTCCCCCTCTCACTCTTAATGCCCTCTACCACAGCAACAGTCTCTTCACTGGTTCCCTCGCTCCCTACTCTAGTCCCACCTCCCTTAAACTAAACTAGGTGTTGGACTGAACTATTCAAATCATATAGAAAGAAAATCTTTGATTTAGCCTCCTCAGGACTATTGAACAATTTCTAATTTGTTCATGAAAATGACTGGATCAATGTCTCCACTGGCTTTGTGGCTGATTCTAGTAACAGTATAAATTAACTGAAAATAGGCAAGAGGGCTGCCTGTGCTCCCTGTGGGAGCACCACTTACTCCTAGGCAGCACCATTTACTCCTGGGCAGCACTGCCCCTCTTTGGAGACTTAACCTATGTCTCCGTTTTCGCATTGTCACCACCTCTGATCTGCATCAGCCTGGACTCTGGTTGCTAGTTGGTTGAGCAGTTAGAGAAGCCACTGGTTGTTACACATCCTTAGTTGTTGCAATTTTTAACTAACATCTTCTAATATATGCCTCCTACCCATTTGTGCTGGTCAAATTGGCAAAGGTGCTATTTTTTAAGTAAGTTACTTTGTCCCCAAATGACTTTCCTGTTGCACCCTTCTCCTCCTTCAATATTCTCAAATGAGTGTCCTCAAAAAGTAAGGAGTCTTTTCATTGGAAGAAATAAAATAAGACCATTGGGGGGCAGGGTTGGGCTCTAACTTCTGCCTAGAAGCTGTGTTAATGCTGAAACTGTTTGCCTTCAAAGCTACTGCTTTCCTGCTCTATATTGCAAGAGGGCTGATCTTAGATCCCCTGGGTTGAGTGTCAGAGTGTCAGTTGTTTTCTTACGGGTATAGACAAAAAAAGAAAATGGTAAGAGATGACAGAGTGAAAGAAAAGAACGCTTCTCCCTTGCCTATCTCCTCCATAGCTGGAGCTCCCATTAGACATGCCTGCTGTGGTTACATCTTCCACCAAGTGACCCCACCCTGTAGTACACTGGCCTCTTCCCTCTCCCGTCCAGGCTATGGTGGTAACAGCTCCCGCCACTGCTCAGCTCTGGGTTGCCTCACTGCCACCTGGCTGGTTTTCGAAGATTCTTCTGTTTCCTATGTAACGAATTCCTTGCATTAATTTTTTCCCCTTGTCTATCTTCAGAGCAGTTTGCTTGCTTGAACTCAGCTCTAAAAACATCTGCAGATTTCAATTCCCTCTCACCTCAGCCTGTGATCACAACAGCTTTTGGGGATCCCTTCCTCCTCACTGATTTTATCCTTGTGTTCCCACAGCACCTGAGTATACTGGACTGGGATTATGGTTTTCCTGACAGCTCCACCACTGGTGAGCTCTTGAGGGTAGAGATAGTGCTTGGTAACCTTACCACCTCTATATCCGGCTCACAGCTCAGCGGACAGGAGGTGCTCAAGCTTTTAACACAGGTGCAAAAGGACATCTACGGATTTTTTTTTCAAAAAAAAATATGCAAAGATTCAAGGCAAGATTGAGACTAGAAAAGACAGGTTTTGAATGAAGACTAGTAAATCAATGGATTTTTCAAGGTAAGGAAGAATGGGGGTAAACTGGTGGGAAAGTTTTAACTCTTCTCTTAGAAAAGAGCATGTTGTTTCTCAGTCCGCTGGGTCCCACTTCAGTCACTGGTGGAAAAGTCACCTTTTATTTCAGTGAGGCAACTTAATCAATAAAGGTATTAATTACTCTCAGCAAATTCTTTAGCGCAATAAGGTACCATCATTTTATTTCTGGCAGCCAGGCAGGGAAAGAAAAAAAAAAACCTTAGAATTCTAAGAGACCCTTAGAATTTGGGGGACAGAGAAATATTTCCTTATGAGCCAAGTCTCCTTTGGAAAAGTCTACAACTCTTTGAGAAAGGGATTTTATTATTACATTAGTGTAATTTAAAGCAATTTCTGACCACAATCCACAATGCAAAGGGATGTAGAAAACAAAAATATATTAATATCAAATAGAAATTAGGCAAAAGGTACATTGAAGATAAATTACATGTTATATCAGAGATGGAATTGGGATTACTCATCAGATCACCCAGAGGTCTGTCACTGACTTGGTAGCACCCCAACATCACCACAGTTCATTCAAGAATCCCCCTCAATGTGGGCATAGGTATGGATCAACAGTATTTGTCTGGAATGGATTATTATAGACATCTTGAATTCAATGTACCATAAAATCCTTAACAATTAAACTTCGACATAAAGACATTGCAGCATCTATTCATATGGCAATATTTTTACGGCAGGAAAACCAGAAAACTGACTTCTAATCATCTCCTGAAGTCTGCAGAGGGATGTGCAAAAAGAATTCACTTCTCTTTAATCATCACAGCATATTTCATATTATAAAATGTGCCTAGAATTGACTTCCTGCTCTGGTGTGAAGCATAGTGGTGGCTGTCTTGGCAAGGTATGGCCCATGTGTTGTGGGAAATACTGCAGGTGCCAGTTGCAACAAAGTCACCATTGTCTTTCTGTAATGAAGTCAGTTTAAACAGCTAAGTGTCCTAAAGTGAATCCAAGTGTTCCTGGTGTCCAGAAGGTCAGTTATTACAGAGTGTCAGACAATTGAGATTACATTGCTGCTAGCCAGGGCGTTTTGGTTTTATGTTTAATAATGCAGTGTGAGTTATTAAAATATAAGAAAATACAGCAAACATTGACTCTGATATTGTAACATAATGACAGTTCGAAATTGCCACAATTTATAACATTCCACAACAACTCTGACCTTGAATCACGCAGAAGTTTTAAAATACAATTTCCAGCCAACTCCAGACTTTTGATTTGGCTTTCAAATTTTATTTGAAATAAATGGCTATATCTTAAATAATTTTTGTTATGTTGAGATTCCACTTCTTGTAATGATCATTAGAACTGATTCCTATTTTTTGTGCTGAGGATAGTAAATACTGAATTAGTTCACATTTTTAAGTTTTTGCAAAATATTTCTAGAACATTGATTTCACTTCAAATAAGATGTTAGTTACCTCTTTGGATTTTCACATGTTTATTTGTTATTATTCACCAAATATGTTTCCTGCAAATATCTTACTAGTTTTGAAATTCTTCATGTGACAATTAAACAGGATTTCACTAAAAAAAGAAAAGAGCCATCTTGATGGAAAATATATCACAATACATTAAGATATTAATGTAAATAAATAAAATTATTAAATATATAAATGTTTATTTAAGTAAATGTAATCTATTTTGCTGAAATTTACAAAATAATTCATCACTTCCTTTAAAGTCATACTTTTTCCTTTAGTGAATGCGGTCTTATTTAGGGCAAACCAATTTTTTAAAAAATGGCAAACATGAATTGAAAAAAATTCTGTTTGAACTTAGTATATTTGAAAAGATTCCTAAGCATTTTAATCTAAGGGCGAATGAGCCTATTTCTCTGTTGAAAATCAGAGAAACTCAACCTCAGCATTCCCTGACATGAATTTTATTGCCAAGCACCAAAGTTTTTTTAAAGGGAAAAATTATTTAAGGTTTTTTGTTTTTTGGTTTTTTTACTTTCTCTATGGAATTCTAAAAGGACATTATTGTCCTATCTAACATATTTCTACCAATCAAGCTGAATGATTTTAAAAATTAACTTCTAAGGACTTAGCTTGATAGTTACAGATGTTTTAATCTTTGGAAGTCATTACATGTTCATTTTCCTTTTCAGCATTAATTATACATAATGACCTCCACCTAGCACATACTGTGGAAGAAAACTATATGTTTACATTTCCAATGTTCTTAAAAATAAAAATAACTTTACAATTAGCAATAAGGACAGAGTTTTTAACTATTGAAATCTTGGCATTTTGAAGACTTGTCTCTGGTTATTCCAACTAGAAGTTCTATGGTAAATAAGACTGTTACATAAATTCCTCAAATAATAGCTTAATTACTTATAAACTCTGGAAACAATTAGCGTATCATCCTTTGAAGTAAGTAAGGCAACTTGCCAGGCGGAGAGCAAAATACTTGTCACTTTTTCATGTAATGAGCTTAGTTTCTTTTTGCTATTTTAGATTATTTGGAAAAGAAAACTCAGTGGAATACACTTCAATGTTCAGAAGATTAAAAGTTGAAGCGTTCACTTCATAAATGACCTCTGCAATAACACTTAATAAAGTACCAAGAGAAATATTGAAGGCTCTGAAGATTGTAATTTATGTGCTTATGGAAATCATAGAAACAGATATTCTGGCTCAAAATAAAGTTGTGCTTGAATGACATCAATATTGTAAAAGATTGAAGAGGACTACTTCTTAGCCTCCTAACACCATCTCTCACACAAACCACCAAATCAGAGGAACAACCTCTTTTCGCCTCAGCTGGCTCCCAGCTTTCACTCCTTGCCTCATGCCCTTTCTCTTGGCATTTCCACTTTTGCTCCCTCCAGGTCTCTATCTCCCCCACACACCTTTCTCCCTCCCTCTGCCACCATCCGATCGTCCCTCCTGTTTCCCCAGAGACTCTGTTTTTCAACACAGTTCACTGTCAGGTTGTCAGCTCTTTGGTTGTTTTTCTTTTCCCCTCCTGGCCGAACATAGATCAAAGGAAATTGTGAATGAATATAAGTGGTTCTGGTGAGATTGAAACACAGTATATTTGAGTATTAGCCCAAACTGAAGAAGAAAAAAAGACGACGGGAATAGGATGCTGACTACCTCTTGCTCAGCAGGCTCGGCTCCCCGAGGTGCCTGTCGCAGAGCGCAGGTGGGGGGAGGCGCTCAGAGCAGCCGGGTGACTATTATCGCGGCCACTGCGTCAGAAGGAGCCAACACCTGAGGCCTCCTGCTCGCTTCCGACCTTGGCGGTCAAGGAGCAAGGTCAACTGTAATTCCATCACCTGACTATAGGGTTGTTTACCAGAATCGGGAAAGTAAGGATCCAGAAAGGCGGACAAGTCCCCAGAACCAGGAGACGCCCCTTGGGATGTGTCTATTTAGTGAGGGCCCATACCAGATCGGAACAGCAAACTTTTTGCTCCATTTCGCACACTTCAAAATGATACTACCATTCTTCCTATATCGCCCCCCTACTGGAAGTCATCCTTACAACGTTCCCTTCCCTTAGTCGACAAGAATCGCTTTAAGCAGTCCCAGCAAATCAACCTACTTTGGGGATGCCTTTTGCATTTGTCATTTTGCACCTCATCCCTCCCCAGACCTATACGTCAAGGCATAGGGAGTTGAGACATGACACATTAATGTTTTTATCAGGGGACGCTCTCTGCTCCCACAGAAAGGGAGGGAGATGGAGAGGAGCAGAGGGCGACAGAGAACGAGAGGGAAGGAAGCACTCGGCAGCTTCGCGGAAATTCATATTCCGCGTTTGTTCCTCTCTCACCTGAAATAAATCTGCAGGCCTACCCACACAAACCCAGCAGCACTTATTTATTTGCATGTCATGCTTATAATATGATAGAAAGCAAGACGGATCTTCGAGGAGGGGAGGAGATGAGGCTCACCTTTCAGACTCACTCTCTTAAATAAAAAAGAATTGTCCGGCTAGGCGCCTGAGAATTTATCTTGAGTTTGTGGTCATTATCTCTATTATACAGCCCCGGCAATAAATAAATCGGGTAGTTACTATCCAACAATAAAACTGTAGTGTATGGGACACCTTACTATTACTTTCTTAATAATCTGCCGTTTCGTTCACTTTAAATCTCCCCAGTCTTGTCTACCCACTTGTCTACATGGATCTATCTTCACCCCTTGAGGTACCAGACCGCTTGGTTCATTTTTATATTTTGTGAACACAGTAAGTTTTCCTGTCTAGACTTTCTGTTTTTCCTCCTATTTCTAGGCTGCCTAATCTGCTCCAAGACAAAGGGTCGCCGGGATCAAATGTCTTCCCCCGCCCCCTTCTATTTTAACCACCTTGTGAGTCCATGTTAATGAAGACCTCCCCCCTCTTGGCAGCCGCCCTGGGGTCTCTAGGAGAAAGGGAGCTACGCGGATCCGGAGTGAGGGGCCCCGGGAAGATGTTTTGTGCCCCCGCGGGGGGCACGCCCTTGGGTGCGCTCTGAGTCCCGGGCCAAGATGGAGCGGTTCTGCCCGGCTAATTCTACTTCTCAACGCCTTCACCCCAGTTTCTTAAAGTGTAGGCCCATTTGGGGGTTTCGGCGGCCCGGGCGCCTTCTCTGACTTCTCCCCTCCGGCTCTCCCTCCGCCCCGGCTCAGAGCGCCGCTGGCGGACGCCTGCGCCCGCGCGGGACCCGCCTGCGAAGTCAGACCTCGCTCGGCTGAGGCTCCTCCGCATCTGCGGGCATTAAAACCCCATCCAGGGGACTCGATCCCCGCGCGGGGGCAAGGGAGGGGGGTCTTAAGAGAAGGCGCGGAGAAGGGTAGGGGCTAGCGTTCTTTCGGATTCCCAGGGGCGCGGCTGGCGGGAAAGCCTGCCCACACACCCAGCCGGCCTCTGCTCTCACACCTGGGGCTCGTCTCCTCTGCGAGGCAGTGAAGTGCGTGCCGCCCACCCCAACTGCGACCCCCAGCCAGGCGGGAGGCGCAATCTGTTCCTGGCCGCAGCCTTGCAGAGCCTCAGGGGTCCTCAGCCCGGATGGTAGGATAAGCCCAGCAGACGTCCGGCCCGCGCCTTCCAAAATCACCGCCGCACTTGCTCTCACACCAGCGCGAAAAGTGACGCGTACGGGCAACGTGGTCAGCAAATGACCGTCTTATCCGCGGAGCCCGAGAAACTGCGGGAGGAAACGCGGGGAGGGTGCGAGGAGAAGGGGCAAAGGGCGGTGGTAGGCTGGGGAAAGAAAACAAACAGACCTTCTACGCACCCCCTTTTGTCTTTAGCCTGCTTATCTCAAGCTACCAACTTAACCACTGCAAACCCCCACCAGGCTGATGTTTGTTTGTTTGTGGACTTAGAGCACAGCTAGAACTCCAGACAATTCTGAGAGTGAGGGAGAAAGAAGCCATAGCTACTGACAGGGAAAGGACGGTGAACTTCTCACCTTTCTTTAATTCTGTAACACATCCTTTAAGAAAATCCACGCCGTTGTGTGTGTGTGTGTGTGTGTGCATCTGTGTGAGGGTGAGTGTATTTCGCTGTTAATTGCATTTTGCTGGGATGATCTTTTACGACTTGAAAACAAGCGGCTGGGAAAATATTCACGTTTGGGACAGAAAACATTTTTTATTTATATCTTTGACATTTAAAAGAGTAGAATTAATTTGTCCTGTCCACATTAGCATTGAGAGAAAGTTTCAGAAATCTATCGGGGGAGGAGGGGGGAGGAAACAAAAAAAAGTGAAGAAAAGATAGGGAAAAAGAAAAGCTAGGCTTGTGTTTTCTTATTTCAGATCTGTAATCAATCATTGAAATAGAAGGCAGCAAAATTGTAAAGATTCGATAGATTAAAATGCAAATGAAAGGTAGAAAAAGAAACATTAACATGGCGATCAAAGATTTAATAACCGTAAATCAAGTTTTTTTTTCTGTTGCAGCTGCAGTTTGTGTGTGTGTTTATGTTTTAATCATGTTCGTTCCATAAATAAATAATTTCTGAAACGAGACTAATTTTTCATTATTTTAACTGTGGGCTATAACACTAAATATTAAAAATAGAAAACGTACACGATGCCAGATCCCCAACCAAATAAGAGAAAGACTTGTGTTGATTGGTTAAAATCAAGGTTTCATTTGTGTATTTTGAAAATCATAGTATTGTGCTAAACATTTCTATCTCAACTGACAAAAGCCCAAAGTTTTATTTCCCTTTAATATTTTATGTTAACGGCAAGATACCATTTATATTAAATAAATGCGTGGCTGCATATCCATTTCAGTTTGAGCACTTTCAAGGATCGAAAGTGCCAGAATATTTAAATAATACAAAACATAAATTATTTCAAGGTGACTTGACAGAATTCCTGGAAAATAACACTTTTAGAAGAAGCTGCCTTCTAGAGAAAAAGTGACAGTTTGACACAGTTAAAACTTTTTAAAGCTTTTATCATTAAAGTACTTTTCCCAAATGGACTATTTCAGCCCTTTGTTTTGTTATCATTCGATTTAAGGTTTTATGTCAAGCTCTGTCAAATTATCGGAATACTGTTTCACGTAAATACTCATTTTCTCATATGATGAAGGCATTCCACTTAGACCATTTTATTTAAAATATTCATTTATATTGTTATTTTAGAAATTATGTGTATAATTGTTAAAGCAGACATCTAGACATTTCTTTCTTTTTTGGTAGTCTTATTAGCATAGAAAATTCATCTTCAGAGGATTAGAAACTTTTCTTTTTAAGTACTACTACAAACAGCATTTAAAATATTTTGAACTTAATTTCATCTGAGAAAGAGTTATTTGCCATTATTTACTGAAATGATGATTTAGGATTGTTCCAATTCACCTCTCTCCACAAATTAAAATGATGACCAAACCTTGGGTACATGTTTCCTTTCTAAAATCTTTAAGTCAAATATGAACTAAGTTGATGTCCACTCCCTCTATCCCAGCCACACATTCACATTTTCACTGTGACAGTCCAATAATACATTTAGTTTAAAATTACACTTGGACCTTGATGCCTTTGTATTTTTTCATTTACTTCAGTGCAACAAGATGACTTGATTTTCATGGGATTACACGAACTCCATTCAATGTTACTGGCACATTTCTACTCAACTAAATACTTGCCTTAATAGACAAATGAACTTCTTTTTATTTGCTGGAGTTTGTAGACGGTTTTAGATACAGAGTGTTCGACTGATTTAGTTATTGTTGTTGTGAGAATCGAACTGGCACAAAAGTCATTTATCTAAACGGAAGAGATATGACTCTGTAAAAGGAAGAAGCAAGGGCAGAATCGCGGGGAATTATTTCGGTTTATAGCTCTTATTAATTAAACCGGATGTGATTTTATTCTGATCTTTTAGTACCGACCTTGTTAAATGCTCCCAGATACCTTTTTCCCCTTCGCTCCCATTTTTTTCATTCATTAGATCACTTGGGTGCCTTATGGGTGTCGCCTTTTCTACATTATATCACTAAACAGTTGCAGTGTAAAATCGTATCTTCATTTGATCGCAGCCCTCCCAAGGGAAAAAAGAAAGAAAAAGAAAAGAAGAAATGCTTTCCCATTCATTTTTAGCATCTTGTTTCGTTGAAATGCAAGACAGGTACTTGATTTAGCATTTAAGCAAAAGGTTACACAAACCGCGTTTTTAAAAGTGTTGGGATGTCCGACAGGGTCAGCCCCAGATCAGATCATTTTTTGAATGCAGACCTAAAGATAATGAGTACTTGTTGTATTAAAGGGGACAAACAGTACTTTGGCTTCCTCTGACCCCAGAATGCACGGCTCGGTTTCATTGATCATCCTCCTTTATGAGATAATGCAATTACAAACATCAATAAGGGGCTGCAAGGGGAATCATTATGCGGTGACAGTGATAAATGACGGTGCAGAAATAGCATGCTTTTTCCCCCCTAACAATCCAGGAGCCCAGGGGCTCCGAGGCTGAACACAGTCGCCAAGGAAACAGATGACATCCCAAACGGCACCAAAGGAAAAAAAAATGAACAGTCTTTCTTTGCCTTTCACTCTTTTCCGTCTTCCAAAGAGTTAGTTTTGGCTCCAGCAGCAGCTGCCACACAGCCATTTCGTTATTTCAGACATTAAAGACTAGAGCGGGCAGTGGGAGTCTCCTCCCCTTCCATCCCCACCCCCACTAGATAACACACAAAGCTCGCTGTTCACAGTTTAGGACTACCTGCAAATGCACGTCTCGAAAAGCAGATTGGGGTGGAGTGGAGTGGGGTGGGGGCATCGGGTAAGTGAGTTTACACAGTCATCGCGTTGTGTTTTCTCCGGCTTTCACCACTGTCCGGTGGAAACTGAGTCTCCAGAACAAGCTGGCGCCTCGTGGGTCTGCCAGTAAGGGACGGGGGCGCGTGGCTTCCCTCCATCTCCATCCATGTGGTGCCAGACGCTTCTCCATGCCAAAGCGGGGGGAGGGGCGGGGAGCAGGAGGCTGCGAGGGGTGTACAGCGCTTTGCTGGGCTTCTTCAGAGATGGAATTATCAATGGACGTGGGGATCTCCCCTAGATTGAGGAATCCGGTTATTTAAAGCCCCAGGGTGCCCTCAGGAAGTGGCTTCAAGAGGGTCTCGCTGAGCAATCCCCACCCACCTACCTACGTCCAGGATGGTAGGTGAGGTAGGCGGGCGCCAGTTCCTCCGACTGCCGCGTGGGACCTGCGGAGTGGGGGTGGGGGTACATGGATCGGAGAAACGGGGGTCATTGGGTGGAGAAGGGGAACTGGACACTTTTGGTAGAGGGAGGAGTAAGAGAACGCTGAGGTCCGAGGGTTTCTGCAGGGCAGGGAGGAAGAACGCAAGCGAGTGCAAACCCACCCTTCGGGGAGGTCGCCAGCCCGAAGAGAGCAGACACAGGGTTCCTGACCCCGGCCGGCCGGGGACAACCTAGATCCGAGCGAGGGACCCTTGCTCAGCGCGTCCAGACACACAAGGCCCCCGCCCTCGGGCGCTTGAGCAGGTGACTTTATTCACTGCTCCCCCAATTGGCGAGGTCCGGGGCTCGTTTTCCGCCTGGAGATTAAGGTCATTGCTCGAGTAATGAACTTAACGCTGTAGGGTAGAGGTGAGTACGTGTGCGAGTGGGCAGGGGTAAGAATTACCGACCCGATCGATGGGAAACTGGCTTAAAACTAAATCCTTCTCTCCAGGGTTTCACTTCCAGGGGTTCCCCCGCGGTAGGATGGGTGCCCCGCGGGTGGAAGGTGGTTCGTAGCGGATGGCCCCTCAGGAGACGCCCGCCAGAACCGAGACCCTAAAACCCCTCCAGTTCCCGCCAAGACCCTCGGGGTATCCTGTCTTAGAAGTTCAAGATTTGGCGAACTGATCGCTCAATATGTTGTTTGTTTTTCCTTCCAGCTCCACCTTGAAAGAGAAGGTTACAGACGCGTTGAGAGCAAATTGGGTCCCCGCCCCCCGCCATCAGCAGCTTCCCAAGAGGGTTGATGCCCCGTCCGCCCTCTGAGCCCTGGGATTCCCAAACTCTTGTAGACGCGGCACCTGGCCATTGTCCGCGCTACGGGCTGCCTAACAGTGGGTGGGTGGGGGGGAGCAGTGAGAGGGAAATGAGGCGAGGAGAAATGTCCCGCCAGGCAATGCGCCCCACTACCCAATTCCATGCCACTGCACCCCGCGCGTCCAAGTGCCTACCGAGAGCTTCGCATCAAATCTTGTTTGTGCCGCATTCATAAGGGCCGCGGCCCTGCTGGGATCCGAAAGACAGAAAAAGTTTGCAGAGGCTTCAAGGTGATCCGAGGAGCGCCTCCCTAAGGTGTCCGTGCTGCCCCCAGCTCCCCGGCGAGGCTCTCGGGACCCCGGCACTCGCGGCCCGATTGACTGGTGCGGCCCAGATCCCAAATGCCCCTCGGGCCCCGAGCTCCTGCGCTCCAAAGCTAGCCCGGGATTCACAGAGAGTCAATCAAGAAGCCTCTAGGCCATCTCCGAGCGCCCTGAACGGTTCCGCGGAAAGCCCCCCCCCCCCATCGCTCCCACCGGGGGGTCCCCCAAGAGGAACCGCTCCAAAAGCATCCGCGTAGACTCGGGGTCTCCCGGTCTCCAGAGAAGAAGTCTCAGTAACCCCTTCAGACTTGACTTTCTAAGTTAGACGGGGAAGGAGGTAGGATACTGAAGGTACCGAGACGCCCCCAGGTCTCGGCTCCGAGCAAGAACCTGTCGGCCATGCACCCGGCCGAGGCCAGGCCCCCGCGCCCCGTGGGACTCCCAGGCCGGCAGCGCTCGGGCGGGCATTCCTCGCGGGCTGTCGCGCGGGCCACTAGGCCGTCCGCCTCTCCCCTCCTGCCCGGGCCAGCAAACATGGGGGACTGGGGGTGGCACTGCACGCTTCCCGAAGCCGGTGCTAAGGCTGCGAGCCGCCTAGGAGATACCCGAGGGAGGAGGCGGGCTAGGCTGGTGTTTTTCTTTCAGAAACTCTCGACTTCACTACCAAGTTTCCTGGTAGGCGCCTCCTAGCTGGGGTCGGAGCCTCCCACCGCGGCTTCTCCTTCCTGCTCCCTGCCCCCACGAGCCGCGCTAGCCGGAGCTCGGCCCGGGCCTGGCGGTTTGCTTGGTCCCCCGGTCCGGATCCTGGCGCCCGAGCACCCAGCACCCCGTCGCCCTGGGCCCCGGGAGAGGGAGAAGGGGTGTGGGTGCCTCTCCCAGGGGCCAAACTCGGCGGCTGGGATCACTGCAAGGAGACACCCGCTGCCTCCCGAGGAACTCCTAATACCATCCATACTGCTTTAATGCGTTTATAATTCGATAAGTGATTTCAATTTGAAATTGTTAGTAACTAATTTTATGGGTAATTTTTCCACATCAAATATTTAAGCATCAGATTAAGGGAGCCAGTTCCGACACAGGATAATAAGGGGGTTCCCCCCACCCCCCGCGCCTCCGCCTCCCTTCGTTTCCTACCGAGTAGTTTTTCCAAATCCCCAAAAGATGGCAGTCGAAGCCGACGTTCTTCTTTTCCGCCGCTCTGCGAATGGAGGAGGAGCAAGGGGAGGGGGGGAGGGAAAAGGGGAGAGGGGAGGAAGGGGGAGCAAGAAGGTGGGGGGGGAGAGAGACAGAGAGAGAGAGAGACAGACAGACAGAGACAGACAGAGAGAGACAGAGACAGAGAGAGAGACAGACAGAGACAGACAGAGAGAGAGGCGAGAGAGAGAGAGAGAGAGAGAGAGAGAGAGAGAGAGAGGAGAGAGAAACTAGACCTTGCATGGACTTTTCAGATTCTTTCGCACATTCCGAACACATGCAAAGCAAGAAGCAATGGAGAATTTCCTGGAAATGTCCCGTCAGAAAAGATATCCAAAAAAATAAGTGACTTAGGGAATCAGAATAGGAGATGCAGAAACTAGCACTTTCAAACTAAACCCTCTATTCAGAGCAAAAAGGGGAAAGGAACAGAGTGACTTGGATATTTCTTTGTATTTTAACATTATACACAAATGCAACATATCTAGTAACGTGTTTCCTTCCAGAACAAGACTACGCAAATTACTTCAAGTGGGGAGCGGAGGTAGGGGTGGGGAAAGGTGCTGGGTGGGGGGCGAACTGCTCTGGGCGGAGGCGAGGCTGAGGCCAGCAGCTCATGAATTACAGACCAGTTGCCAAAACTTTTTTTCCCTGCTGCTGCTGCTGTGGCTGCCTTTGCTGCTGCCTTTGCTTTGAATGTGGGTAACTAGGAAACAGCAAGCCTTCTGAGAAGACGGAATTTCCAACGTGTAAAATGTTCTTAACGGAACCATTGAGCGAGTGCAATAAGGCGTGAGGGGGAACTAATCTTCCCATTTAAATGTTTGTGGCAATTTTATCTAAATGAATTTTAATGCTAAACGAGGGTAATTCCCCATTTGTAGCGCGTTTACTTCTCTTTCCTGTGCTTCTAAAGCAGTCGAACATCACGCAATGAACAATAACAATAAAAATACTGTCAAGACATATTATTCATTTTGAATGTGTTATAATTACAGCTGATTAAATATGAGGGTAAAATATTTTTAATTTCTTTGAAAAACATTTAAATCGCTCTAAAAAGTAGTATCATTCAATCAACGCCCTCCCCCCATAAAAATAAAAAGCAGGTACAATTGTGTGCCCTTGTTTCGAAGAGGGCGTTTTGTTTTTCCCTTTTAAGAAACATCAAAAAACACTCTCAGCACCTCTATTATTTCCCACTTTCGGATAAGTGTCCTCAATAACCTCCAAGCTGTCTCTGAAATTTACACGAGGAAAAGCTAAAATAGCATTAACGGGGAGATGGGTTGGGGGGGCGGCGGAAAGAACTGCAAAGAGCAAGGCTCTCAAAACCTTTAGAGGGACACTGGGAAAAAAGTTTGTTGGTTTTTTTTTTCTAATTCGATGGGCACTAATGATCTTCATTCTTTATATTCACTAATATTCTCTCTCTTTCTCTCTCTCCCCTCTTCTCACTTTTTTCCTCCCCCTTCCCTTCCCTCCCCTACCCCATCTCCTCCCCTTTTTCCCCCGCCCCCGCACCCCCACTCAGCAAAAGCTTCCTCCAAGAATAAAGGCTGGAAATAACCAAATCACCCAGGCATGTACTGGGGAGGAGGGGTAAGGGGATGGTTAGTTTATAAAGTTTATTATTAATTTTTAAAGTAAATAAATGGTTGTTAACTGCTAGTAACCACCTATCAAAAGAGAATTATTTCACTAATATGGACTATTTATGTAGTGGGAGAATTGCCACCGAGTCCAAATGGAAAACTTAAACAATCCCATATATGGAGTGGGGGTGGGGGAGGTAGTGGGGGCGCTGCGGGGGTGAGCCTGCAGAAGGTTGAGTCACGCTCTTTCTTGCATCCACGTGTTTAGAAACAGGGCCCCATAAACAAAAGGTGAGAGTAAGCTCTGCTGCTCCAGCAGGTAAGTCAGTCAATCACACATCACCTAGTAAAGCCAATACACAGCTGGTTTTTCTTTTCAAAGAGAAAATGGAATTGTACAGGGCGGGTTTATAAGGTGGCATAGGTCTGAGTGAAAGATTTGAGTTTAAGGCTCTTTGCCCTGACCCATCCTTTGTTTACAAAGCAATCACTACTGAAAGGCTGATTTTTTTTTTAATGAATTTGCCTTAATTAAAATATTTGTATCTTTTCCTTAGCTTTGGGAAGCATTTTTTATAGCAGCAATTTTATTCAAATAAAATTATAAGCTATTCCAACTTAAACATGTTATTTTGTACCATTTAGCTGGCTGCCATGCAGAAATTCTGTACAGCTGTTCTGGAAAATTGGTTAATAACCAGTTTTATCCAATGAGAACATAGAACATATTTATAAAAATTAGATTTTGAAGTCTGGTCTCTTCAATTCACATAGTTAATTTCCTAATAAACATATACTGCTCATCCTTGGTAACATCCTTACTAAAAGACTTAACTGTACTTAGGTTTGCCATTATGTGCAAGAATAATTTTCTGATATTAGATGAGTAATTCTGTTGGATGTAATCTGAGCTTACAGTTAGTTTAGTGCCCTCAGGTCTTAAATTTGCTGATATTAGGAGTTCATTAAGTCAGTGTAAAGAAATCAGTGACTACTATTAAATAATTTACTTTGTGGTTAAAATTTTAAAATACGTACATGTCTTTGGGAGTTAAAATGATTTTTTTATATTTACTACATTAATCATTAAAAATTTAGGGGGCAATAAACAAATTTTTCAAGCAGTGGAGTCAGCATGACAAAAATAATCTTGTTTTTATTTTAGATTCAGATTTCATTACTGCACTCAAACGACTACAACTGGGCTTGGCGTTATTATACAATCCAAACTGTTTCCGTCAGAAACGCTAAGACTCAGTGTGCAATGATTGTTATTAATAATTAGCTCCTTGGTTTCTTGATAGAAAAAGGCTATCAACAAGCATTTGTTTATCCACAACAAAAAAAGTATAATTAGCTTATCCCACTTAGTAAATCTTGTATGCATGCCAACTCATACCAAACTGCTACTTTTACAAAAAAATTGCAATAATACAGTTCATTTTTCCAGTCCTTTTTGCACAAAATTTATTTACAATGTCTACATAAATGCTCCAAGGTGGGACTATGGAAAAATACACACATGACTGATGCTTTGCTCAGAAATAAAGTCAACATATTAAAAATAAATCTTCAGTCTATGTTTTTGAGCTGCATAAAACAGGAAGTGATGTACAAGGTGGTGGTTGTTGCATGGGGACAATGATGCTTGATGTGACAATTAGGCTTCTAAACACACGGCCTTTTGGTTTCCATGCTTCCTCCTACCAGTCTCCTTAAGACACTGCCTGCAACAGCTGATTAATCATTGTTGATGACTGCAGTTTTTCCCATCCTTCCCGATTTACATCTGTTCAGGCCAATTCAAATATGGTGAGTAAATGAATTAGACATGCAAATTCAAGCCCCAGGCTAGAGAGAGGGAAAGAGGGAGAGGGAGTGAGGGAAAAAGAGAGGGAGGGAGAGAGGGAGGGGAGGGAGGGAGGGAGAGAGAGAGAGAGAGAGAGAGAGAGAGAGAGAGAGAGAGAGAGAGAGAGAGAGCACGCACATGGANGAGGGAGAGAGAGAGAGAGAGAGAGAGAGAGAGAGAGAGAGAGAGAGAGAGAGAGAGAGCACGCACATGGCTGAAATCCTAGGCAAGAAGAAAGATTCTTCTGCCTGATAGTTATTTTAATGCTCTAAAAATCCTGCAAATCAGACCTTCCTGTCCCTTGCAGGATAACTGTAAGGCTTTTTAATGTAAGGAGGCTTCTGGAGGAAGTGAAGAGCTATGGAAACAACACACATAGTGTGGAAAAATTTCACATTTTTTTTAAAAAATCTATAAGAAACAACGTAATATGGATAACAGTATAATAGCATTTACAATATTTCACTCTTTGTTCTCTTAATGTCTTATATAGTTATTTAGCATGTCCCCCAAATTGACTTCGGTTGGTATTTCCTGCTTTTTAAGAGT
>JAGFMF010011413.1:249090-310975 GCA_019455555.1 Galemys pyrenaicus
GATTTTAGGGGTACAATTTCTGTAGGCCCTCAAAAAATGGCAAGCCATTGAAAGGATTTTTTGAAAATACTTAATACAGACTTTCCAGAGTCATGCTATTGAAATTTCTAACTCTTGAGATCAGTTTGTACTACATAAGACTAACATTGCACAGCAGATACAGAAAATGAACACCATATATTAGATTCTGAAAGAGTAAACTGTTTTTAGCGCTCAGTTCATATCTGAAGATATTAAACATGAGCATCACATAAAAATACAATGAAAAGTTTAGTAATGCATTATTAATAGTTAAAGTATCCATAGTCCAGTGTGAAGTCTAGTTTGTAAGTCTGCCCACTTGAGAAGGAAAATAATTCCTGAAAACCAAACCATTAAACAAAGTAGGACAGACATTTAAAATAAAAACGCACAGTTCATGAGAGTTTAAGAATCTCAGTATCCTGTATTCTTATGTTCTTTCATTATCTGAGAAGTAATTAAAATAAGTAATGAGACCATAATCTAACTAAAGGACAATGTTGATGCTAACTCTTATTGGCAATATATATTAAATCAGTTCTTGTATATGAAGTCCTTGAACTGCTAATAAAAATATTTAAAACACAGATCTCCAACAAATTGTGTTGCAAATCAGGTTATCATTATCTTGTATAAACCATGAAAATTGGAATCATGTGAGCAGAAGGTTAGATTAATTCTCCATTCTCATTATAAGCACAGGTGTAGCACAAACACCATGTGAAATAACCAATTAAAATGAAAAAAAAAAATCCGCCTTTTCATTAGCTGCCTTCACTGCATGACCAATTAGAAAATTATTTAATATTAATATTCTGCATATACCAAAAGTAATTTTCATAGTAACTAACATAGGTAGGAGTGCAAAAACATCTCTTTCCTGTGACTGTTCATAATGTGCAAACTCTTAGAGGGAAGGAACACTGATAACTTTAAAGTCCTTTAAAAACAATCTTTTATAGATCTGATTTATTCTATTTATCTAAAAGTAGGAAGATTTCCTTTTAACAAATGAGAATCCAAGACTTAGAGAAATTAAGTAATTTATTTGAGGTCACGTGTTACCCAAGACATGTCAATACTTTGCTGAATGACACACAGCTGACAAATGCAATCTCCTGTCTAACATCCTGACCAGAGCATGGCTTCTACTGTGGCACTCATCTAGAATAATCCAGACTAAATAAATGTCCAAAATTTAATTGATTTTCAGCCAAAAACCATAGGCAAATCCTACTGTTGAGTCCAGGAATAGCATGAATGAACCTTTTGTAAACTAGAGATTTTGATGACTATATTACATCTATAAATAGACAAAGATAAGATTACACATAAGAAAATTTAGCTATTTGACTTATCTATGCTCAAAGCTTGTTTCCTTTGTACTCATATATTCAGGTTTCCAAAGACGGTTTCCTAAAATCTAGCTTAGGTTTGAGTTTATGACTATTAATCCCAAGGTATCATAGAATAACTAAGGGCTTTAGTCATCACCTAACTTGGTGACTGACATGAATCCCATTCTGTTATCCCCACCAAGTACCTAGGTAGCCTCTGCCAGACTGATTCCTACATAGCTCCAGTCCTCTTACCGGCAAGCATACTCCATCTGTGGACAAGACAAACTGCTAGAGGGTTCTGCTTGACTTGACTTAAAATCCTTTCTCTAGTACAAATCTTTGGAGTAATTTAAACAAGTCTAACCTCACTTCCTCAAGGAAGCCTTTCAAGTATTTAAACTATAGCCCCTAGATTAAACATCCAGGATTCTTAACAAGTTTCCTTTAGAATGTGAGTCCTTCTAGGATTTTTGAGTCTCATCATCATTTGTCCACTCTGATCACTGTGCTGAGGCTTGGCTTTCTCCATCGGAAAGTCTTCAGTGAAGCAACACTAAATGCAGTTACTCCAGGTCTGCTCTGGTTCCCATGTGGAGAGTCAATTCCGCATCAGTCTCTTAGCTAAAGAGTCACAGGTACTCAGTGCTATCTGTGTCAGTTTGGTTACAGTAACTATTGGTTGTAATTGACAACACAGTTGTAAGCTTCCTATAGGACATATAGATAGAAAGACAAGAATCCTTTCATTAAATAAAATTAAAGGACACTGAAAACCTAAGAACATCTAGTCACTTTGACCACATTAATTGTTATACTTGGAACTTCTCACTTTTGAAAACATTAATTACAACAAGCTTTTTACTAATACATGTAAGAGACAGTAAGCTCTCAGAATGTTACTGACTTATAATTCCTATTCTTAAAAAAAAAAACAATATTTTTATCTGAAAGGGCATTTTTTATCCACTATCTATTATCAAAATGGACATCTTTATCCAGGTACTGGATAAATAACTAGGCAAATAGCAGGATTATATTTATTAAAATAGTATCACCTTCCAATCTGAAAACCATCTAAACAATTAATGTTTAGTGTTCAGGCCATCTAAACTCTTTAGTGTATTTTATCATTATCTTAGGCTCTTTTAAATATACTCTCTTTGGAATTATGCTACGTACAGCAAAGAAATGTGTTTAGATGGCTTTTGGGTAAATTCACATACAAAAACATTTTCCTTCTGGGCAGAGTAATAAAATGACATTCTTGCTCCTCCCACTATAAGTCAAACAGAGGTCAGCTCCTCCATCCCTGTATCTGTTTAAATAAACTGGTCCAGCTGTTTGTTTCCAAAATGCCCTTTGACCTTGTATCTCATCCTCCCTGCTTTTGTGACAGAATGCTTTACTTTCCATTGTGGAGCATTCTAAATTATCAAGAATTTTCTAAATTGTGAACCAAAAAGGCCTTAGATTTTATGTGAACTCACATGAACATATTCCCTACTTACAGTACTGTATTGTCAAAAGCATTAGTAAAATTATTAAGTTTGTGTGTCTGTATATTAAACCTGGGCATAAGAAGAAACCATGTTTTCAAAGAGAATGAGAAAATTCTAATTTTGAATCTACAATTAAAAATACATTCTCCAACAACTAGAAAAAATATATCCACAAAATATACACAATCTTAAGATTAATCTGTATTAATTACACCTCTTTTAAAACTTTGTTAGTTTAAAGATGTAAGGGAAAACTTTTACAAGTATAAAATTGATGCTTAAAATTTATAGTGCTTAAAACTCATATATTCAATAGCAAGGACACAGGGTAACAGAACAATTTTTCTTACTTATTAAAATAGTTCTGCATCTTGGTTTAATAGGATGTAGCTCGTATTTGCCTAAATACAGGCATTTGAAATGATAACCCTTTTAATTAAGTGTATAGTAAGGTTGGGAATTATCTTCTTTGCCTCTCCATGTTACATTCTGCACATCATGGCATATACATGTAAACACACACATATATACATATATCTATTCCATTTTGTTTTGAAAATACAATCTTTTTTTGTGAAGCAAATTCAGAGAACTGGACACCCTATAGATGATGGAAGACAGAATTTTGGAAATAATTCTCATATTTCCTTTTTTCATAGAATCAATATTCCAACTTTTGCCTGTGAACAATCTATCTCCTTTCTCAAAACAAGAGGTTTTACAAAGGAAAGGAGATAATTGACTCTATGGAGATGTACTTATTTTTATCTAATTATCTGTATAGGACTCAAGCCCTAATAAGAGGGAAAGAAATAAGTGAAACAGGAGCAAAATCTTCAAAAATCTGAGAGAGGATGATCTCAGATTTGAATTTTATTATGAGCGTTTACAAAAATAGGAATCAGACAAGGAGAATGGGAGGTGAATATACGGAGCTTTGCTTTGCTCTTTTTTTTCTTTGTCCCCTTGGATGTTTATTTCTCAGTAGACTTTTTAATTTTTCATCCTACTAATTCCACCTATCTGTTTTCAGTCCCAGTCTTTGGATACTGCATAGTTTTCTGAATAGTTTTCTGAGCAATATCTGGTAGAACAGCTTTGTAAAGTTGACCTTTGTCCTTTAGTTTATCCTCCACTCCTTGCCCTGGTTACTTCCCACAAAACTGGATTGCTAAGTTTAGTTTCCTCTTCGTGAGAACCAAAAGGCGTGCAGAGATCATAGTGGGCATCCACTAGAACCAAAGCACAAGCCACACTTCCCCCACTCCAAGGGCAACGTTTTCTACAAAGCTCTGCCCTTTTACTATACTCTTGCACCCTCTGCCCTCCTTGTATGGTAACTATAACACTCACAAAAGCAAAAAAAAAAAAAATTACTTGTTCACTTTTAGAAATTATATTTTCACATTTACTCAATTCTATTCCTCCAGTGTGTATCACGCTACTCACTCACTGAGTTAAGGGGAGCCCACATTTCCATATTTAGCATGCCACAGACAACTTAGTAAGTCACATAAAACCAAGATACTGTTGTTTTTGAAGAACGATATGACTCTCTTACATCCCTATAGTGCTTCTTGCCAATTAGGCATAAGTAGATAGTCAGCAGGAAGTCAAATATGAAGAAATACCATTTTACAATACCCTCCCATGCCCAAGAAGCTAAAATTATCAACTTTTAGGAAAGGATTTCTTAAAAAGCAGAATATGTCAGTAGAGATACCTTCTATACCTAGTAATGAAAAGTATTAATTATAACTTCGGTTGATATTTATGTATAGCTAGGAATACCTACATGCATATTTAAATAGTAAAAAAAAAAGTAATACCATGCGTTTCTAAGTGTTAGTACTGGCAATTTCTACATGCCCTATTCTTAATTCAATAAAAAAAAACAATGTGCACGTATAATACTTAACTGACATAAAATTCACACTAGGTAATTTCTAGAAATATTTTTATAGACTTGAGCCTTGTGAAAAATCTTTAACTATAAAATGACACATTGGAAGGGAGTTGCTGAATTCTAGGATTTTGTCCTTTTTATTTTCCATGAATTTCCTTGATGTTGCATGTCTTCAACTTTATCACAGTCATTTCAGTAAAACTATATGTATACTACATTTTTAAAAGTCAGCACTTCTTAATAACTTTAAGGCGTGTTTTACAAACAAACCCTTTAGGGAACGATTTCTAGCTATCTTCCAAATAGCTCTGCATCTTTGTACAAGAAATCAACTTCAAAATCTTTTGTTGGAATTTTTCCTTTTAGATTTACATTTACTTATTGGATTTAATGACCCATAATTGGGAATCACCAGAGTCCAAGTCTTCTCCACTCCCTTTCTTTGTGAAATAAAATTTCATGAAACATGATTTTGAGATGCACAAGAAAGTTGACTCAATCTCAAGTCAAACTTTATGAAATCATGTTTTTGGCCCCTTTTTCTAGTTTCTCAACCTCCTCCAGGATCTGACAGTTCCAGGACTGCAATACATCATCTGTGTGTCTGGGGGTGGAGGAGGTGAATGGACAGGAGGGGAGAAGGGAGTACACACTCTGTTCTCCATTTACTCTAGACACATAATATTGGAATTTGCCCAAATCACAAGACCATCAGTCAACAGTCTGAGAAGTCTCCCCTTCTCTAGCAGTGACAGGCATATTTGTCAAATTACTCTAGAAAGAACTGAAGCTGTCTACGACAACTCAAGAATTTAAACACATGTAAAATTTTCTTCAAAGAAGCTAGCGGAAAAAAAAAAAAACACAAACACTAGTTAGTTGGAAATTATAATGCAAAGTAGTAAAAAAAAAACCACGCTTGCTTTGGACTTCAGAGGTTGAAATAACTTTCAAATACTTCATCACTAGGTGTGTACTATAGAAAGTTTTCTTTGCGCCCAAATTGTAAAATGACTTTTTTATTCTACAAGAAATATAAGCTTACTAAACCTTCTAATTTCACCTGAATTCAAAGCACAAGTACCTTCTTTAGTTGGTGGTGTCTCCCTCTATCTGCCTGCCCACTACCTTCTAGATCACCAAGTCTCCAAATTCAGGGGAATGATTTGTGGGGATATTGCATCAAACCTCACATAAGTAACACCTTAAACTAAGTATCTATTGACATAAAAATATTTTAAGTATCATGGACAAGTATTCACGTAAAGCACAGGTAACAAAATGGCATTTATAAAATATTTATTTAAACGTGATAATTTGCCAAATTTGAGTTTGTATAACCTTATAAATGTGAAAAATACTGACTTGATTAAAGCATATGGAATTTAAATGATTATTAGCACAATGTATAAGTAATCAGATATATTAGAATAATACAACAAAATCTCCTATAGCTGTAAAAAAAAAAAAAAGAAAACCCCAAATAGCTATCATATCTTCAAAGAAAAGATCTGTCATTCTTAGGTCTAAGCTGAACCATTTTTCATATAAACTCTTATTTTCCTATATTAACAAAAAGCCAATAAAATTACATATAACTAAATACCCCTAAAATTAGATAATAAATATATTTATTTTAAATAAATTTTAATTTTCTACTAATCTCCATTATAAATAAGATGATCAGATAATCTGTCATCTAAACTGGGATATTTCGAGAGTAAAGGGCACTACTGATAACTATGCTAGATAATAGGCATACACTATGAATGCCACAGATAATTGGGGTGTATGGTGACTCTAATAATCAAATATGCACTTCCCCCCCAAACAATACACCACATGAGAAATGCAACTCTCTTGTGACCAGTCCCAGCACATGAGGAGGTGTCAGAGAATCCCAGCACCATCCCAGTCTCTGAATTCTTTCCTTTCTCTAGGATCTCTCATTTAGTTCCACCAGCTTCTCAATTTTCACTAACCAAGAACTTCCTAGGTCTGGAGTCTCTACTCATGCAAGGCAGGACATCTCAAAACTTAACCTGCTTTCTGCTTTCACTTGGTCACAGATTGTCTATATAATCACATAACAAAGTTCGTTTAATTTGAATGGAAGCCTAAGCCTGTGCTACTCCTTAAAATGTTCACACTGTAACTTCTGTTTCAGCTGGTGAAACTTGAACCCTAAACTCTAATAGACTCTAATATATAGACTCTAATCTGTAAATAGTTACATTCAATGGTACCACTTATTCTAACAGAAAGAAATCTAACAACCAAGGAATGTGACAAATCTTTCAAATGAGGAAAATAAAACGGACAAAATGACCCTCTTTCAGATCCTCTCAGATCTTGAAAGAATGTTTATCTATCATACAGGGCAAAGTTTGGAGGATGCACATTTCACTTCTGAGTAGTTATTCTTTTCTTTGACCAACCTCACTTGTAACTATCACAAACAAAACATTGGCTCAGGGCAGAGAGACTTGGAGCGGTGTCCAGTTAGCAGAAGTATGGAAACTGAGTAAGAAAATGACCATTTACTGGCTCTGAATTCATACCCTCATTAAGGTGCTGGAATTGTGATGATGAAGTGAGTTAATCTTTATGAAAAGAGCTTTGCAACTTGTAAAACCTAAGATGGGTTTGTTGGGATACTGTCATGAGGATTCTCAAAAATACTTAATGGTACAAAAACTTGTATGTGAATTCTTCTAGCCACAAGGTAAAAACAATCCCAATGTTCATCAGCTGATGAATGGATAGAAAAATCTGTAGATCCCCACAATGGAATATTAGCCATAGAGGAATGAAGCACAATACTACATGCTACAATGTAGTAGAACTTGAAAACACTGAGCAAAGGCAGTCAGTCACAAAGGCCTTAAGCTATGTGACCACATTTGTAGGAAACATCCAGGAAAGGCAAGCCTGAAGAGATAGAAGGTTACGAGGTACTGGTTAAGTGGAGGGCGGAAGAATGGGAAGGGATGACAGCTAAAGATACAGAGCTACTTTTTGAGATGATGAAATGTTTCAAGATTGACTATAGGGATAATTGCACACATCTGTGACTATGCCCCCCCCACTAGTAATGTTTTAAATGAATTGCACAGTATATGAGTTATATCTTCAAAATCTCAAATTCTTTTGTTATATATGAGATTTCAAAAGAAATAGCATGGCTGAAATCAAAAGTTAATTCAATAGGCTTTTTAAATACTAACTTCACTCAGAATGTTTCTGATGGACCTTTTCTGCATTGTCTCCCCCCACCCTCCTCATTCCCTTGCAGCCTCAACTTGGCCCAGAGGCTGGGAATCTCTGCCATAACCTATTGTACTTTCCTTTCTATAAACAGTACTGCCAGGTGACCGGCTGTGGGGGCTGAGATCTGACATCTTTGGAGACATACAACTCTTTCCATTAGCTTTTCAACATCCCCTACTCCCTGCCCTTTCCAAATACATCTGAACTCTGACCCAAACTAGGAATCAAATAAAAAGTCAACCAAAGCAGATGTTCTAGTGATATAGGCCAACAAAACCTTTCAAATGGACAAAACTCCTCAAAACTACTGGTTTACATTCAAACCAGCTTCCTAACATAGAAAATAGCAGAAACTTAAAATATTTATATGTAGTAATTTTATATATTATGTTAGTTATATGTATATACATATATGCATAGTGCATTTAAGCTGAAAAATCAATATTATGTTAGATAGGAAATTTATTTTTGATCTACATTACATTTAGAAGGCAGGACCGGTAAGCCCCATGGACCACAGAGAGTTAATGTGCTTGAGAAAGGAAATATTTTTTCCCTTCTTTAGTGATGGGATTTAATCTTTTGAAGCATTAGGTCCTTTAGTCACATTGGTTAAGTGGGTATAAAGGAAAAGGTAATACTCATGGATGGGAACAGATTAAGGGCTTTTTTGTTGTTGTTGTTTATTTGTTATTGTTCGGGTGTCAAGAGACCAGCAGAGTTATTTGAAATATTAAGGGGCCTAACTTTAAAGGCTCCTAAGAATGGAAATAAAATAGAAAATATCAGGCATTGAATAGGAGAGCTCAATATTTGCCAATTACAAGCACCCATGCTGACAGAGGACTTTTTTTTTTTTAATGTTCTCTTCTCTCTTAAAAATTAAAAGAGGTGCAAAGCAAACCCGCAGCATCTACACAAGTTCTAGGCATTCACACACTGGAGCAACGCCGACCGGATCCAAGACGTTTGCCCTCAGAAACATTTCCTTCCCCCACACCTTTGGCCCCGCTCCATTTTTGAGAAAATTGTTTTATTCAACAAGGAGGCAACATTTGCCCCATTTTTTAATATTTCAGGCTGACTTTTTAACCACTCAGAAATGCTGTTTGTTTTATGTAGGCGCAGCCTGAAGCAAGATGATGATGTAAGTGAGAGGAGAGAGAGTCTCTGTGGGCACAGCTCAGAGCTTCAGTGCTCAATGGTTAATCACCCAACACCAGCCTCAGCAACTGTTGACACAAAATAGGTGGAGATCAGGTCTGTGCAAGCAGAAAATACCAGAAAGGCAAACTATATGTAAACACACTTAAGACAGATTTGACAAGAATAGACCTAAACCTGACTTGCTAGGGAAACTACTAGTGTCTAAAGCTTCAATGTCCCTCTCAGCTGAGCTGTTTCCCCTTACAAAGTTTCCTTTGAGAAGAAAAAGAGTAACGTTTGAAAAGTAAAATAAGTTTACAGAAGACGTGGAGACATTTGTCCCCTTGATTCACACTGTGTGAGTTTCAAATCTGCTCCTACATGCAGGATTTATGTAATGTAATACAGTTCTTCCACATATCCCTGGAGAGGAGCCAGATGAGAGAGAGGGGAGGGGGGAGCAATGTGCACACACAACCACAATTCAAAAAGTTATTTCTCCTGACCTATAAAACTCATGCAAAGAAGCAAATGGATAATGCTTAAACAGTCTTTTAATCTTATCTAACTGACACCTGACAACCCATTACTTATAGATTATTAATGCACCCACTAAAAAGTTTGTCATGTACAAAATTACTAGAGAAAAAGATTGAACGCCTGAGGAAAAAACAAATTTTGCTGTACAATAACTTCAGAAATTTCAAGCCTATTATCTGTCATGCCCTTCACAGACCCAGTGCACTGCTAAAAACAACTGATTTATCTTTATTACGAATCCTAAAATGACAGCACACATGTTTTTCATGTCTTGCGATAATGTTTAATTTCATCTTGTTTTTATTTTACAGTGCTTGTTTTGCTTAAGATGAAGAAAAGTAACAACTTTTTAATTAATTTTCCTGTGAGTCTCTTTATCAAAGGACTTACTATTTTTTCCCCACTCCTAGTGTAAAGCTGGAGTGAGAGTTGTTCACGTTATTGGAACTGGAAGACGTTTAGTGGCCCACTAATTAGTCCTCCTGACTATTTTAATGCTGTTGTACATAGAGATAAAGAGATTTGACTTCAGCAAGGACACGCATCTAATTGGTGAGGAGCTGGGAGGACATATGAAATCTTTCCCTTGCTCATTCTCTCCCCTTACTCGCCCGGAGTAAACTATATGTTGTCATGAGGTTTGCAGGGGGTTTCGTTCCTTAGCCACCTGTGGAGCTGAGGCTCTTCCCCCTTGACCATGGTGCCTTTCAGCCCCCTCACTTCCCATGCTCTCTGTAAGCTCATGGGAGTCAGTTCCTGCTTTGCCAGGTGGCGTGACACATAGGGAGTTCTTTCCATTCTCTGGCCACATATGTGTGCTGAGACACTGAAAACACCAAATCTGGCTTAATTAGGACTTGCAACAAATGCTCCTGACCCCCACACCACATTCAGCCAGCCACCCAGCCACCAGCTGCACCGCCTTGAAAGAGGTCGCAGATCTTCAGAACTGTTGAGTACATGATGAGTAGTCTCGCCCAGCTCTCTCAATTCCAGACTGCACTTGAACCCCCAACCTATGTGGTCCTCAAATGCTTCCTGCAGGCTGCACTGACACTCTTGTCCTAAGAAGCTCAGAAACTGCCTCGCATGCATGGTTGGAGAAGAAACAGCAGTTACAAACCCACTATTTGGATTTCAAAATCCGCCTTCCTACACCCCGCATCTTTTCTGTTTCTCTTCTCACCTAGAGATAGGTCGGTAGTCACAAAGACACGCCTTTTCCATCCAGTACAGTGGGCCAATGAGTACCCCTACCTAAGTGTTTTTTGTACTTTCCCAGCATTAATGATGTGACTTAACAATGGGGGTGTAAAGCGCTGAGTACACTTACGGTGTAGAACTAACAACAAAGTATACAGAACAGACTGCAGAGTCATTTTCAAAAAGGATTGTTTGCCAGAAATTTTTAAATCTGCAGACAAAAGCAGTGTCTCTGTTGAACTCCTAAGACTCCCTGACATGACAATACCTGAAGGTTTCTAAATTCACAGCTCTTTTCCCTGCAAGCTATTTGCACAGCTTGCCTAATAATACCCTGCCTGGTTGGCATCTTGCCAGCTCTGTCTCAGGCAATATGCAAGCTAAACATTTTTTGACTGATTTCAATATTTTCTTATGAGCAAGTAGACAGTATTTTATCTAGTGAGTATTACTGATTGGTATAATCTAAGCCCAGAGTAAGCGCCTGTAAAGGTAATATTATTAGAATTGACACTCAAGGTGAAAAGCATAGCAATTAACTGTGGCTTAGAGAACAACACCCCTTCTGAAGCGTGCTGGAGAGTTATTCTATTTCTATTTCTCCTTCTTCTTTCAAAATTACTGCACCTGTTACTCCATTGATCAATTAGGAAGTCCACCTTAAATATAGGTTACACTTAAATTCTGAAGGGAAAAATTAAACCACCTGCTTAATAAAATTACCTTTCGTGTGTGAAGTTGTTCCATCCCTAGGTGATTCTTAGGCAAGGAAAATCACTATACATCCTGCACTTTCATTCTGGAGTTGAATAGCAAACAAATGACCCAATGCCTCTTGCATGGTGCACTTTTTTTTTTTTTTTTTGCATCTGTTTTCCTTGCTTTTGTGTCATGTCTCTGTTTAGCTTTATTGACAAAACAATCTGTACCTAATGTTTAAACAACATCTGTAAAATGTATTATTAAATTATGTTGGAAGAAAAAGCAGAGCAATTCTATGAAACCCTCTGACCCCCTATTGATTTTTAGATCACAGAAGTTGAAAGGATAATTTGTGAATGTTTTAACATTTACATCTACACAGGTACCTTATTTATAGAATCTTTGATTACTTTTATAAGTATTTGCCACATTATTACCATAACTCAGAAAGAAACTTGACCTTTAACAGTTGAATCTGTTTATTGTAACAAGGGAGATCCTATTTTTTAAAAATCAGTTTACATTTTTACCTGCCAGTGGCATAAATCTCTAAGGATAACATACTTTCTCCCCACTAGTAATAAATGGGAAGTGATGCCTGAATGCTTTGCAGTTTTGAAGGCAATACATGAAGAACTAAGAAAATATGGAATATGTAGTAAATCTGAGCACTGTAGAGCTGCTAAGTTCAGTTAAGTGTCACCTCTGATGTTAGGATGCTCCCAGGAATTTTATGTTCCTTATTGATGGAGAGTGATTTTTCTCTCCACATAATACCGTATTTCACACACACTATATACTTTGCACCTAAAATCCATCTTGCCTTGTTGGAGCATATAAGGATAATCGCTTAACATTAGGTCTTAATGAGAAAGTGTTAGGACTAGAAGTAATACAGCCAAGGCTAGAACTCGGCTGAAGTGTCTGAAGCATACTGCAAGTAAGATACAATCTCAGGCTCAAGTTTTCATCACAAGAATTCCGAGGTCTGCAACCTTGCTATGAACATATGAGGGGCTCTTGACACTTACATATTCAATATAAAAAAAAGGGGTTGGTTTATTGAGGAAGGAAAAAGAACTGAGTATTGACTTTATATGTATATGTGTATGTGTGTGTGTGTATTTTCTATGAAGATATTCTTCAAATAATATCTACTTAGATATTTAAAGACCTAAAAAATTATCTCATAGCAAAATTTAAGATGCTTCTACTTAAATGACTAAATCATTCAAGTATTAGTAATATTTTCACTTCTGCTATAACAGAAGTATTTGTCCCAACCGCAGAAACATTTTTAAAAAGGGGGGTGGCTCCCAATGTTATTATCTATAAACTAGGTCCTAATTGGAAGGGAGCAAAGGAAAATGAATACATTTACAGTATATATTTCGAAAACTAGTATAATCTAGCATGTTAGATTGAAATATTCAGGCAATAGGCAATAAACTATACAAGCTAATTTTTAAAAAATATGTAGTTACCTCAAATACTTAGATAATTTAGGTAGAAATTCTGTAACCCAAATTATTTGCATAATTGCCTCACTTCTAAAGAAATGTATTAACTCAGATTTATCTCATTTAATAAACTTCTCATTCCATCTCAGGGTCCAGTTCCCAAAGCACTAATAACAAACATTTTCAGATTCCTCCTCTTAGTTTTCATTCTGACAAGTAGACCAAACATAAGAGTTACAACAGATATTACTTTTAATCTGAGTTTTCTCTTCATCAAATCAATCTAGCTGTTTTGCACTTAAATTCCCCATTGCTCCTTCTCCCCCCAGATCCCATCTGATCTGTCTTTTCTTAGTTGTTGTGGGGGGTAGTACATATCACTGATGTTGCATCACCTCTGTGATGGAACCAGAGAACTGTCACATCCTCTGATCGAGGACTACTGGCCTTTCCGTGGTGGGCATGCCCACCAAATGTAGTAACATACATTTGAAAATATTGGAATGTATACTCCCAAAATATACATAATTTTGAAGTGTGTGAGAATATAACATCTAAATTCTAGATTGGTGAAAACCCTGAGTTGCAAAGAACTAATATATAGGTACATGAATTTCATAGATGTGAGTATGCAGAGGTAGGTAGATACTGAAAATAAGATTGTTCTTTGGAATCATGTTAAACTGTTGCGTTGTGACTGGAACAATAAAGTTTGCCTTTAAGTCATTACATTGCACATTTAATGAGTTAAACAAAACTAAATACATATACTATATATAGTGCTATAAAACAATGATAACTCAATAAAAATAATTTAATTTAAAAAATAAAGGAGCATTACAATGCACCAAACTTTTCTTGTCTCATTTCTCAGTCAAAACCTAACTTACAGCTGCACTGGCCAGGGTTTCTATGATAAACTAACAACTAGACATGAGTTTGTATTTTTCACTTACATACTGTGTATTTTGATACATTATGTTGCTGCCAATAATTATGACTGATCTGCACCCAACCTGCCCTTCAGCATTTTATTAAATCTCTTCAGCAGTGACTCATAGTTCATACAAAATGTACATGTGTGTTAACAAGTTTTAAGAAATCCAAGAAGTAAAACAACTTTTTAAGAGTTGTGGCTAAATTAAGTGAAGGGGAAATGCTTAAATACTAATAAAGATTTTTTTTAAACTGTTATTTTCAGAAGGAAGTAACTTGGGCTGGTTCTCAGTACAGGACAAATGTTATTAACAAGGACTCAAAAAGAGCTTTGTGTAATTTTTTATTACGATAAGGTAAGATGAAAACCACTTCATGGTTATGGTTTAGTCTTCAAGTATATCACAGTTTAAGATTCTCTGACATCTTCAATTTCAATACAGTACTGTCTAATTGTCCCTATTTTTGTATCATATTTCCTACTTAAAGCCTAAAAAGAACAAACTCTATTATCAGTTCCCTAAAAGAAACACATTTGTACGAAATTAACAAATGGATAAACCTCAAATCAAATATGGAATATGGAGAATGTCATTATTCATCAAATTTAAGAGAAACCATCTTTCTCACAACTTTTAGTTACTTGAGAGAAATTCTCTTCCACAAAGTTGTCAGAGTTGAACCAGCTGCCAAATGCAAAGCCATGAGCTACAAATAAAAGTCATTTCTAATTTCTTCTAGAAGTAGGAGAACTCACACTGCCCAGTGCCAGTTGGGAACAGAATTATGTTTATGATTCACATAACTAAGTAAAAAGGGATTTTAAGTTCTATATCTCTGCAAAGCTGAATCTCAGTGTCATGACAAAAAAGCTGAAGAAAACGCTAGCATATGCTTTGGGTCAGTATTTTATGCTATGCATTATAACTTTTTTCCCCCCTAGAAGACCCTCGATTTTCCTTTCTAATTGCTAAACTTGGCACGTTGTGTTATGATTACTGGCTGTGCCCAGTCCCAGGAGGGGACAACGACATCCTGCCTGATGTCTGAGAAATGCCTGCCTGCCCCTGCATCCACAAGCAGTAGCCCAAAAGGTGGCCCACCAGTAGTGAGCAACTTGTTTTGGAATTTGTTCTCTGGTAACAATGTTTATGGATGGAGTTTGCTAGCAACACTGTGGAGGAAGAGATGGCAGGTGTGATAGATCACCTGGAAGGCAGAGCTTTGTCTTCCTTAACTAGAGAATTGGCCCTGCCACTCCTTGGCTCTGAAAACGGGAACACTTCCCAAGGAAATACGTTTGTGCAGCCTCCTTCTTATTAAAATTGCCTCCACCATCAGTTTAACTTCGAGTATTTTCAATTTATGGAAATTCAGGTGTGCATGCAAAATCGGTGGTTTACTCCATAAAATCATGCATTACAATTTGAAAAGCTAACGTCAAACATGTAGTATCCATGATCTTGATAGCAAGTGAAAATAGGCACACCAAAAATCTCAGCAGCAACACAACTCCTGGTAACATTTAGATAGAGCAAGTCTTCTGTTGGTTTCCTATCCACTTGACAAACAGAGCTGCAAAAATTGATCTCCCAAGGCTGTAGTAAGGTCACAGAAATTGATAACCCTTACAAGAAATGCCTACGTGAGTCTGTCTGTGTCTTGCAGATAGTGCACTTTGTAAATTAATCCTCCAAAGGCAAATATATTGTAAGTAGCTTGTTATCTCTAAAATACTAAATTGAAGAATACATGGGATTATATTGACAGAAATTACATTTTCTGTAATGGGGTTTAATATATCTGAAATCTCTCCCAAAGGCTCCCAGGCTTTCTAACAGAGAAGAGTCTGTTAATGTAGGTGCAATGGACATCAAGAACAAATTTATTCACCAAAATGGATTAGGCCATGTAATCAGAGATTCTATAATATTAATCTTTGACACTTATTGAACAGCAAGAAATACTTCTGTCCACAAACTAGCATCCCCAGTTCTCTTCTTTCCCCAACCAGGCTTTGGACCTTCTCTGGATTTTACTTCAAAGAGGGTAAGGTTTCCCCATGATAAACACTAATCTAAAAATATTGGGACAATTAATTAGATACACTTAGCTTTTGAGGATATTGGATTTCCATACCCTTCAAATACGACTCTAGCTCTGGGTGACTGTATAAAACCTGGCTTTCAGCACATTCACAAAAGGTAATAAATCATACTTCCTCAAAGCCTCCTGCCACATAGCCATACATTAAGTCAGAATATCGTTGGCTTACTTGGTACATAATCTTAGCTTCCCCCAAATCAGGAATTTACACATTTATTTAGAAATAGCACTGCACTGCCCTGAGACATATGAGGGTTGGAAGAGCTGCAAAGTAGAAACGTAAGTAAGTTCTTCTTTTCAATAAATGGGGGATAGGAAGAAAGGGGAACCCTTCTTGAATACACAGCCCTAATGAAATCTAACTGAATTTAGTTATTCAACAAGTTTAAAACCTAACTGAAATGTGATGATGGATCTTCTTGTTTCTCAGAAAATAGGGTGATGCCACTCTTTGCGTCGGTTATCTTGAAGGGGAAAAAGCCCCAAAGAGAGAAACATTTACTATCCCTAGCAAACGTGAATTAGACACTTACTTACACTATACGATCTCCCCAAGGCCTTCCTTGTTGCATAGGGGGTTGAGCGCCACACTGCAGCCGGTGCACTGCGTGTCCTGGCCCTCCCAGCCAGGGAGGGGACCCACATGGCTCAGCAGACCTCTCCTGCCTCGCCCGCTGCTCTCCTCAGCAGTGTGTTTTTGTCCATCTACCTGTTCTGCTCCCCACTCTGTCTCTAGTGAAGCCTCCCACACCCCCACAGCTCTGGCCTATACCTCAGCTCTTGTGTGCATAAATAAATAAATCTTTAAAAAAAAATAACCTGTCCATTTATAAAGGAGGTGGAAAGAAATGCAGTCGCTCCCCCTTACCTGGGTTCAGTTACCTGAAGTTAAACTTGGTCTTAAAATATTACCTAAAATAAGATTTTTTGAGAGCAAGAGAACACATTCACCTGACTTTTATTATAGTGTATCCTGTGACAATTGTTCTATTTCATTACTAGTCATGTTAATCTCCTGGTATGCCAAGTGAGAAATTAAACTTTACTACAGACAGGTACGTAGAGGAAAAAGCACAGTGTTCACATGGACTTCTATGTATAGACTTCTGTTCTATCCTTGGTTTCAGGCATCATGGGGGCTTGGAACATATTATACCTCATGGAAAAAGGGAGAAGAGCACGGTACAGTGCTTTCTTTCCCATGTTAACAGGCCTCTCTTGCCTATCATTCGCCAGTTTGTTTTCACTGTTGTGCTCACAGGGGAAAACAGCAACAACTGGGTGTGTCTTCCTCATGCAAAACATTAGTCTCAGGTTGCCAGAAGAGAAGCCGACTGTGTGCACATGAAGCCAAGTGACTTACCAATTGTTCACTTGGAGGATGGTGAGTCCCGTGTCTTGTGCCAACTGCTTTTTCTGTTCTTCAGAAGGGTAAGGGTGCTGAAAGAGAACAAAAGAAGATATGTGGATGCATAAAGACTTTGTGGAAAAGATGTATACGTCATGTAGGTGATTAGGACCTGCCACATGCCAGGGGCCAAGGATTCCACAACAGACATGTATGAGTTGCAGAAAATGAAGTGTGTGTCCATCACACCACATAGAGGCTCTTTTGTCAATAACCTAAATGTCTAGTGAAGTCTATAATTAAAGGTAAAAATGCTGAGGTGTGTCACTCTTATTAATGGAATACTACATCATCTAATTAATGGCAGTAAAAGACAAGCCAATTACAAAGATTAGTGGAGTGTATAAATAGCTACTTAGGATACTTGCAGAACCTTGATACTGAGTTTATCCTTTAACAGGTTTATTTGTTGCAAACACAAGAAAGTTTAGAATGATCTCTATTATGTTTTCTAGGATTAAAATAAGTCCTTTTTGACCATAGATAAGTGTACCACCTTGATGTAATATTTTTACATCAGAAGCATAGTTTTTTTAAAGCTGTTAGAATGATATTCTCATTCTAAAACACGAGATTGCCGGATACAAATATCAAAATTAAAGTGGGTGTGTTTTTTTTAGCCACTATTCATTTTAACTCTTCTGCATAGCACAAACATACGAAATTCAACCAAAGTTGGCTTCATAGCTGAATGTCAGCACATGCTGGGATGCTGAACTCTGGCCAATAGAAGGTCAAAGATCAGCATATTTTGTGTGTGAAGAACAAGCCCAGCAATGTTCCCCATGAGTTACATAGATAAAAATGTATAATAGGGTTAGCTACTAAAATGAAATCCATACCCACTCAAAAAAAGTTTACAATTCTACAAAAATTAGTTTTAGCACAAATACTTTTTGTTCAATAGTAGCAATACCTATATTTGAAATAAACATTTCTAAGGCCCACAAGAGAAGCTGAGGACATGGTTTCCATATTATAGAGTCATTGACTAATTTGAAACAAGCTAGTAAGTTATTAAAAAAAAAACCTATTCTGAGAGTCAACCCTCTTTTCTCTTATGAATGGGAAAGGGCACCCCGAACTCTCAATTTAACTCTCTGTGCCATTGGAAACTAAATTCTGGTCTATTGAATGTTAATTAACATAGCTTTTAATCTCATTAATAATGTCTGATTAGATGCTAAGAAGGCTCGTTAATGACCACTTCAATGCTCTTACATGTAAGCTGAAATGTTCTATATCTATACACATGGGATTCGTTTGTGGAAAGCAGAGATGCAGCAATTTTTCCCATAAGCATTGTCTTTGATTGTCACTTAATCAATAAAAATACAATTAGAATAAGACTTTGCTTTCATGGAATATAGTGCCTTTCTCTAAAGAGGTCTGAGTATATTACAGGCAGGATGGTAATTAATCCCCATTATATCCCTGTGAGAGACCTAAATGGAATCTATTGTCCCTCCTGTTTTACAGGTGAGGAAACTGGTCAGGGGAAGGCAGAGTCAGCAGTGACACAACTCAGTGCCATTTCCTGCTTCCCTCCCAGTGTCTAGGCTTCACCATAACCAAAAGATGTGACAGAAGTCTTTCATGATCTCCACTCACATCCCTTGATGGAAAACTGCAGACTGTTCACCCTGGCGTGCGAGGCCCACCGCCATCTATGCCTGTCTACCTTCTAGGGCTTTATGCCTTCTCTCACCCCACCCCACTCTTCTGCCTACCTGCACATTTCCCCCAACTCTCAACTCGCAGGCATCAGCTCCTTTGTCACATTCATGTCTCAGCTCCAATGCCAAGCCTCACCTGCCCACTCTCCACAGCCTGCCTTTTCACGCGCATGTTACCCATTTCCTTTTTTCCCCTAATAGCAAACACCACTCTCTGAAACACCTGGTCCGAGTATTTGTTTCCTTATTGATGTGTCTCTACCCACTCACTTCCCAACTTTAAAGTCATTCACCATCCTCCAAGCCCAGAGTAGCACGTAACAGGAAAACAGCCAATATCTGTGGAACAAAGGAATGGCTATAACTTGCTGCATAGACTCCCTCCCCTCAGATGCAACACAAAAATGTATACTACTTTTTTTTCTTTCAAAACCCACTGGAAATATAAACAGTCCAATTTGAGATCCACAACTCTACTTCCCTTATTTCATTTCTAAAATTGATGTTGACCCAAAGTTTTCAAATGAAAGTATATAAACCTCATAATAGAATAAGATCATAGGTACAATCACCCTACTCAACATAATGTTCACAGTCACAGGCAAAACCTCAGGACTGGATACTGAACTAAAGGCAATCCACTACTCTAAAGTTTAAAATATAACTCCCACTGCAGGAAACTTTGTCACACAATACAAACCAAATGAATCTTTTATTGTGTGATTTGATATAGTAGTTCTGTATCTACAATAGCTAAAGAACTGTACATAGGTAAATATGATCCGACTAAATTGTGTGTAAATTATGTTGCCACTCCCCAACTATGTGACTTTGCACAAGGGACAACTTTTCTAATTCTCAATTTTGTCATCTTCAGGCCAATGACCCAGCAAAGATAGAGGTTACATAACCAAGCAATTCTTACATGCTATACATCTGATCTTGAAATCTGCAAATTTGAGCACCCAGCTTCTCCGGCACTATTTATCATATGAAATTGTAGACTGTGGCACACAAGTTGTTCCTAATCTATGTAGCATTTTCGGTGATAATATTTGCTTAAAAGTTTGCAAGACTTTTGGAAGTCTCTTTCAGTGCGATTTTTCAATAGACTAAATAGCTATGTCAACATTCTCTTCAGTATAGCTGGATGGCAACACCTTTTGCTCTGTCTTGTTAGTCATCTTAATATTATGACCAGAAGTGGATAAAGATTAATATTTAAGCCATTTACTTTTAGTTAATTTTGAAAATTGAGATGTCACAGTCATTTATTTGTCTTGTGTTTTCAAGACTATTTTTGCATGCCTGTTTGTGAACAAGTTTTACATCCAAGTTTTGCATGCCTGTTTGTGAACAAATTTTACATCTTATAAAACAAAAGGAATTCACATTTTTATTTGTGCCAGTGTGTCAGGAAAATTCTTTTTGAGTCATTAGAATTACCTGAATCATTGGGCCTCCCTGGTGGTGCAGCGGGTTGAGCGCCTCACTGTGAAGCATCCACGGCACAGTAGCACACATTCAATCCCCGGCCAGGGAGGGGACCCGCATGGCGCAGCAGACCTCTCCTGCCTTGCCCACTGCTCCCTTCAGCAGTGTACTGCAGTCAATCTGCCTGTTCTATTCCCTGCTCTGTCTCTGGTGAATCCTCTCACCTCCCACGCCTCTGGCCTGTACCCCAGTTCTTGTATGCATAAATAAATCTTAAAAAAAAAAAGAATTACCTGAATCATTACAACTACAAAGCACAATCATATGCCCCTCAAAATTTCAGTGCAGATTTAGGTTATTTCTTCACATCACGCAGTCTCTGATTTCATAATTTAAATATCAAAAAAATAAGAAAGTTCTACCCTTTTTTCTCTCTGTCACTTTTCATGTGATCTGATTTTAAGTAATTGGAACAAACTGTGTCTAATTTCATGCAGGATAATTGCTAGGCTGCCTCAAGCTATGCAGACCCAGAACTCTGTCTCCATTAAGCAATTTTCAGTTGTTTAGGAGATTATATATGTGTGTATGTATATGTATGTATGTATATATGTATGTATGTATATACACACATGCATATGTATGTATTCACACACACACAAAAGCCTGGATGAAATTAAATGTTATAGTAATTTGGTCGCTGTTACGGGTGGAAAAAGGTATCAACACAATCTCTAAATCCATGTCCATAATAGTTCAGCTTAATGTTTTTCTTTTCCTCACAGGTCTTGGTCTTATTGTCCCATGAACTTTCAATTCTCTGGCAAAAATCTTTTATTACTAGAGTCACGTGACGGCCATAACATCAGGCAGTTAATCCATAGCCAACGATTCACAAATCAGTAGACTTTTTTACTGACAACCAACATATTTAAATATCTTAAATTCTATGCATCATTACTAGATAAGCTTTTGCAGACAGTATGAATTGTTCCTTTGTAGATTCCAAAAAATTGACTTAACAAAAACCCGACATACCACACAAGCAAGGCTGCTGCAAAAAGATTCAAAGCCCTGTTGCTTTCTTCCCACAGGACCACTGAGGCCATGGGGGCAGAAAAGGTAAGTGTCATTTTACAAGAGATAAAGAGAAGTGCCATTTGGCGAAGAAAGTGAGGTATTCATGCTAACCATCGCAACTAAGGGCCTAGGTGAGCCCTTGCTGAACAACTATTTACCACTGCATCTAAACACCAAGGACAGGAGTTTAAGAAAGATGGGTAGGTTCTTGTGAAGCCAAGACAGACTGCACTTGCCAGATATACCAATCAACCTCATCACTTTGGGATATCAAAGCAAATTTGACAACAGTCCAATAGAGAGTGACAGGAGACCTCGCCTTTGTTGTGTACATTAGCCTCATGCCATTATCTCTTAAAAGCTTAATTATTTGCAAACAATTGATCAAGATGGGAATTTGAGAAAGGATATGCAAGGGCCATTGGGAAAACTGCAATGCATTAAGAGAGCAAACAAAATTACCTTTAGATCTTACAATAAGAATTAACGATTGAGACGGGAGAGTTAGGTAGTACAGTAGCTGCCAGGGCTCTTTCGAGTGTTTCCCATTTGATCTGCATTAACACCTCAGGAATGAGTGAAAGCCATAAAACAGTGATTATGTAGTAAAGCTGACCCTCCCTTCCAGCATTCAACCTGCACACCTGTATCAGGCTGGCTTCGCTATTGGGAGAAGAGATGCTGGACTCAGAGGAGAAATAAGTGACCTGTGGGCAGTGAACTCCCAGCTAAAGGGAATAACTCATAAGATGATCATCTTTATTTCAATTATCAACACCCTGGCTTCTCTTTTCCAGTATAAGACTCTGGCTGAAATACAAACCATTTGCCACTCTTACTGTTTCTGGATCTGATGTGTGAATCCTAATAATGACCTAGTAGAACAGTGATTGCTTAATAATCCCATCAAAGAATAAAATGATCCCCAGAGTATATGTCCTGCGTAATAGAAATAGTGAAAGTAATGTCTGAGAAAAATCTAAAAATAGCTTATGTAAAAGTGAAGTCTGAACTGTCACTTTACCATTCTCAAAGAATAGACAGTGACAGAAAGAAAATGGCAAGTTTCTAAAGAAAGTTATCTCTGCACAACTCCAATTTTATTTCTTCAGGCTGGGATGAGACGGGGGTTTGAGGTTGGTTGTGTGATATCCGCAAATTGAGGAGACATTGGAAGAAAATTTATTTATGTAAACAATCAAAGCAGTCTCTTTCAGATGAGCATCAATGAGGAACGGGGAACTCTTCATTACTCACAGATGGAAAATGTCCAGCCTTATATCTTAAAGATATCCTTGACCAAATGTACTCCTTTCATCAAATTTTCCACCCCTGACTGCAAATGTGGATGCCAAGACAGTGATGAACTTTATCTTATCTACCCTGGTAACCAAGTTTCAATAACGTTCCCTCCCTCACTGTCTTGCCCACTCTAACAGTACATTGTAATGGCAGAAGAAAATTTGAAAATAATCCTGTACAGAGCTCTCTGGTGAGATAATGGAAGGCTATGCTGCCCCTTCTCAAGCCTCAGATTAGTAATTTCTTGTGACACAGAACTGCCTCTATACCGAAACTGCAAAACAGCTATAACAAAGCAATAGAGGTGGAAGCAATTTTCAAGCAAAATGTTACATGCTATACTTTAAAAGGTATGGGAATAGGTACCGTGGGAGCTGATCTAACAGGAGGAATTATGGCAACTGTCCAATATAACCCTTATCAAGGCAATGTTCTGTTGCTTGGCCGAATATGTTGGAAGAACAATTTCGGAACTTCTTTTATCCTTTTTCCTCCAGCCCTTTGCCTCCTCCACAGCTAAGTTTAATGCATTAATATAAATTGACCTTGAGCTAAACTCTGGTATGTGATGGAGAGATACTCCCTCTAAAGAAAAAAAAAAATCTACCATATGACTTTTAACCATTAGCTATCAGTGTTCCTTTAAAACTTCTACTAAAGTCTTGTCTCTAAGAGAGTCTAATTTAATTGCGTGTCTAAATTAAAATAATCAGCTATATATTTGATCTTAAAGAGGATAAGCAGAAACTTGCTAGCCAAATATATTTATATTTACTTAACCCATTTTTTGCCTGTAAAAACTTCTCCCACTTTAAATACACTTGCAGCTATTTTCTCTTATGCATTGACTATGAATAGCTTACACTGTGACAATTACATTGATCTAGGATACTTTTTCCCTTTAAAAAAATCCATAATGCTCCCCTATTGTCTTTCAGCTTTATGAATTAGTTTTACTGTTTCAGTGAATGCTTTTTTGTCTTCTGACTGCACATTATCAAAGAGACACTTTGTGCCTCCCATTTGCATTACAAAAGCAGTGCACCGTGCAGTCGAAGAACAGAGCCTGAATGCATAGTAGTTGGGTCCTCGTCCTCACACATGCTGGAATCAAAAGAATGGCGGTGTCCATCGGGCTAAGAAGCCAAACATATCTGCAGCACCATGGGTGAAGTCACAGAATTTCAACCGGCTTTCTTAATTTTCCACTAACTTCCCAGATTGCCTAGTTGCTTAGACGAAATGTGCCACGTTTACTGTTCAGCAGGCACTTTGTCTGAAGTCTATTCAAGTCATTTTCCAAGTAATCCTTCCGATTTCTTAGCTATCCAGCAAGAGTTATAGGAAGTTTCTAGTGGGGGTATGCAAGTAGAAAAGTCAGGCAGAACCTCTAAACTCCATCTTATCACATAAAAATGGCCTAAATGTGAAAAGAAATGTTCAACACGTAGCAATAGTGCGATGCAATCTTTTCTTTCGCACTAATGAGACTATCTTCATAATACACAACAGTGAAAACATTGTTTGATACTCAAAGAGGCTAATACTAAACCCCTTGCTGTCTCACTTATCTGATCTTTTTATTTCTTGTAAATATCAATTAAACATAAAACAAAGAATCAAATTAAAAAAATAGATGCTTATCTTAAGAGATTTCATAATCCTTTTTATTGAGGATTTTTAAAAAGTGACTTACAATTCTATATTAATAACAGTGTTTTAGATCTAGTCCTTATTAGCTAGATATATGTTACAGGAATATTTTTAAGTGTATGCATTAAAGATATAAAATTTAGACTCTAAATTAGCAATTACTTATATCCTTCTCCCTAAAAGTATTAAAATTCATGAAGAGTGCTAAAATTATTTTGAACAGTTATGATTATTAATGAACTCCTGCATATTGATTTCTTAGTAGAAGACCACGGTTATAAAGGGAAACACAGAAAGTCCAATAAGAAAATCAGGGTGACAGGAGCAGGGGGTAGGAGTGGGGATGGAAAGAGGAAGAAAACCCACGCTGCACTTCTGTGTCCTCTGAATCATTTTAAGTAAGAGTCGACTTGAACTCTTGCTGACTGCTGGCAGGACAAACACCTAACATGCACTACCTCTAGGAATCTCGGTGACCCCTGACAGTACAGGCGATGCTGAGCTCCATTTCACAGGGGAGGAAGCTGAGGCTTGGCTAGATCAAAAAACACACACAACAAGCTCACAACTACTTAGATCTGGGGCCAGCTCTGTCCTCTCAGGAGTTTCTCTTCATGGCTGCACTCCCACTGATGGTTCTTTCCCATGTCTCTGTTCCTTTTTTATTTTTTTAAGTTTTTTTTCTAAGATTTTATTTATTTATACATACAAGAGCTGGGGTACAGGCCAGAGTCATGGGAGGTGAGAGGATTCACCAGAGAGAGAGCCGGGACACTGCTGAGGGGAGCAGTGGGCAAGGCAGGAGAGGTCTGCTGCGCCATGTGGGTCCCCTCCCTGGCCGGCAGCAGGGATCGAACTTGTGCTGCAGTGGCTGTGGTTTGCTTCATAGTGCGTTGCTTAAACCACTGTGCCACCAGGGAGGCCCCTCCGTTCCTTTTTTAAGCTAAGCATTTTAAAGCCAAAACATAGTATAGCGAAGCACAAGCAAGGTTACTGATTGTGATGAGCAGTGATTAAAACTCTGCAGTTTTCACACTCTTCTTCTAGGAGAGAGTCGCTGCTCTCCCGCCCACCACACACACCCACACGCCTAGGGCACATGCCACCCGCATGCCACACCCTAGGGCAGATATCAAGGAGCAGGGGTGAAAGTTAGATCACTAGAACCTCCCTCCACTTTCTCCAGCATCCAACCAAAGAACTCTACTAGCAGTCGCTTAGTAATACCAGTAGGAGTGGGAAGAGTAGTCATGGTGGTGAGTACCAAGACTGCACGTGGTGTTCTTCCCAATACTTCACACGCACTGACTTGCTTAATTGTCAATAAACCTTGGGAGATACGCACAACTCATTCTATAGGCGAGGAAACTTCAGCACAGAGAGGACAAATAACAATCTCATGTTCACACAGCTCGTTAGTAGTGGAGCTGGCATTTGACACTTAATCAGAATATCCAAGTTGGGAAAAATCATTTCCAAACTATTTTGAAATGACAGGTAGAACAACACTGCTCTTTTCTGATAACTTAAGCATGCATATATATGATGATTACTACTACTCATTTTAGACATAAGCTATTATCTTAATGTGTGTGTTAACATGTCTTCTGTTTCTGTAACTCAGTTCTGGTAATGGAAATAATAGTAGATTTTGCTAAAGGATATAAAACTCAATGAAAACTAATATATCCATCACTTCATTAATACTTGTAGCACTGCTTACCAATACAGGAAAGACGGTAGGTTACATACAAGAATACTCTTTAAGGGTCATAGAAACAAATGCCTGCCATTCCCTCTAACTACAGTGCAACATGCCTTTAATTGTCTGCTTGGAAATAATCTGTGTTTTTTGTTGTTTTGTTGCCTATTACCTGCATTTCTTATGTGATTCTTAATCAAATGTCAGTTAAATTACATTTGGAATCATTTCAATTTAGTAGAATACTAATAAAAACACATGAATATTATTCCTATTCACAATGCAACTCACCCAGTTCTGGACCCAGTAAATAGTTGTTGTATGACTGATGAGTGTCATTGAAGTTACAGATACCCCAAAAGCCTCAAGTAGCATTGATACATAGATTACTTCACATACACATGAGAAAATTAGCAACCCATTTCAACAATTATTTATCCTTTTCACTAATAGTTATGTGATGTTATATATTTATATGTATATCTCTATATATTGATATAATGCTTATTCTGTGCCAAGCAATGTTAGTAATGTTTTATAAGTATTCACTCATTTAATGCTTATAATAAGCCTATGAGGTGTTTTTAAATCAAAGATGAGGAAACTGAGGCACAGTCTAAATTACCTGCAAGTGAAATGGAGCTGGGATTTGACATTAGAAGTCTAGTTTTGCAGCCATGGCATTTATTACTGTGTTATTTGATTAGTCATTCTTGGCATGTATAATTTTCCCCGAAGCTTCTCCAAAACCCACTCCAATTTATTTATTTGTTTCAAAAGTTCCTTATCCAGTCACCAACTGCACTGTAATGAAATTCAAGTTCTCCATCTCACGGGGCCTAGCACAGGACTGAAGAAGGGAGAAAGGAGACTGTTTTGACATCCAGGCTCTTCCCCAAGAATTTCACTTTAACAAATAAATCCAATAGTGGCACACCATTCTGGATCACTTTTCTGAAAAGAAAGCTCATGACCAATTTATACAATAAGCTGCAATGAAACAAGGATCTTTTGCAAACTACATACAGCTCATGCTTTTTCAGAGAACATGCCAACTAAAAGGAGACCTATCACCAACCTGGAGAACACTTTTCCATTTAGAAAGCAGAGTGAAAGGGTTCTGAAAGCAGTAAGAGAAAAGACAAGAAGATGAAATACAACGATAGCAGTTCGGAATGAGTCTGTTGATGGTAACCACGACTGCCTTTACAGATGCCCTGACTAGCATTAAATATTCAGGAAAAATCCTCATATAAAGAATAAAGTATCCTAAGTTCGAAGCAAAAACAGTACATTTGGCGAGATTTTTTTTCGAAAAAGGGAGAAATCTAGAGATAGGGAGAGAGCTGGAGAGTTCATACTGTTCCCAATATGACTAAAGACCCCTGGAACTGGTACTCATTCGCTAGTGCTAATTTTCCCACTTAAATTACAGTGATGGTGTAGCCTCATCTCATTAGAGATCATTGTCCCCAGTAGACAGTTGTGTTTATGGGGGACTCTGGCTGTTCCAACACCTGCTGATCAGGTTGCTATGTGATCAAGGCTGCATACAAACAGCAGACTCGAGCTTGCTGGACTGCGACTGATGAGCCCGGGCTAATTCAGGGGTGATTATGTAGTTTACTGGACCACTAAACCTCTTTAAGCTTGTAATTACTGCCTATTTGAGTAAAGAACATTCAAAAGCAATTCACTGCATCATGCCTGCCACAGCTGGAAGCAGGCTGCCAGCAGTCTGTGGGGACATTAAAATCTACAGGGACGTGGATTGAAGCCCAGCGAGCAGACACTGCCATCAGCACCCGCAGCCAAGTGCGTGCACATTCCCGCTCACCTCTCCCGACCAACTTACCATTAAAGGTGCAATGAAAACTATAGAACAGCCATAAAGATGACAAATAGTGGAAGGTAATGGTACAAACTACATTTTAATGATTTCCCCCTTTGTAAAGCTAAAATGTAAAAAGTCTTTTCACAATGAGAGAGAGAGAGCTTTAAATAATACACACAGTTGAGGTTTACTGTGTCCTTGCTGAAAGTTCCATCCGAAAAATACCAACTTGAAAACAAAATGCCCACCTCTTATGCATTCTAAAGGAACTGAAATGTGTAGTCATTTTAGATCTCTTCCACCCACTTAGCTGCTGTGTTTATAATCTTAGCTGGGAAAATATTGTTTAGCTCGTTGATTGACATTTTCTAAAATCACATGTGTAGGTTTTTGCTGCTAAAGAATTAAAATGCCGCTCAGACACCTGAGTGAAATTTACTTTCAAGAGTCAGAGAAGATTTAAGAAAAAAAAAAATATATCAGTATTTATCAATGTTCTCATTTTCTTTTGCTGTCACCTTAACAACTGCAGTTCTTTTGTATAACAAAAGTGTAAAACATGCTTTGCATTGCTGCGGGTGTAATTATTACTTGTCTCTAAGTAACAAAAAAAGACTGGAACTTAATGAAGGGGGATTAAGTTAATTTCTTTTTTAGCTAACAGTTTCCTGTCTCTTAAAATGCAGGCCCTGGTGAACATAACGTTCAAGGAAGGAAAAACTAAGCTTTTTATTTCACTAAAATCTCCACTTTGGAATATTTATATTAAAATATTAAGATGATGTTTATTCTTTAAAAGTATGTAAATTTGGTATTAAATAAAGCCACAGAAATCCTCTCTGACTACTCCATCCAAAGTCCACAGATCCAGGAGGTTTATGTGTTATCTAGACATCATTCCTATTAATATTCATTAGATGGATCTGCTTGCATTTTTATAAGCTGTGAGAGAGGCAAAAGAAACAATCAGAATTCTTTAACACACAGGCATTATCAATTCAACATATGCCAAATAGCAGAGCACCCAGATCTGAAGTTAAGATTCAAATGCAATTTACCTTTACTAAGCTAATTTTCATGAAAACTCTTTTTCCTTTACTCATTGTAGTCTAAGCTATTTAATTATCTCTATTCTCTGCAACATACACTTCAATTTTTAATTTAAGAGATTATTCAGCACTATACTTTATCTTGGTTAACAACAAAACCCTTATCTTACCATCAAACTTAGGAGAATTTCCCCTCAAGAAAAAAAGCCGAAAAACTTTAAATTGTTTTAGTAATAAGATTACCTTTATCTTTATGAACCTTCTTAAGCAAACCCTTCCTAACTCCCCAAAGCATTTATTGATGTGAATTCACTGTCTGTCTCCAGAGTGGATTATAGAAGGAAGAGTCTTGGTCAAAATTTGGGTGGGTACTAGTATTTGTTTCCCAAATTATGTTTTCTTAATCGAGTCAGTCTAAACAGAAATGCTAGTGGGGCTGCAGACTCATTCCTGTGGTGCTCCCCCAGATCTCAGGAAACATCCTAGAGTGGGAAAAAGAGCCAGATCTGTCACCAGCAAGAAGGCAAGATAAAGCAGCATTAATAAGGTCATTCATCAAAGTTAACTTGAAGACGAAGACCAGTTTGGACTTTTTTTTTTTAAGATTTTATTTATTTATTTTTGCATAAAAGAACTAGGGTGTAGGCCAGAGGTGGGGGGAAGGGGTGAGGGAGTAAGAGGATTTTTTTTTTAAGAATGAGCTTGGGTGATTCCTCACAGCCCTAATATATGTGTAACTTTCCATTTTCAGAGTTTTTAAATTACAGTTTACCAAAGTTGAGCCTTCCAATCAGTTGGTCAATTTGGAAAGACAGGTAATGCTGCCCTCGTTCTATAGAAGGAAAAAGAAACTCAGAGCAGACATCTGGCAGGTTTGTGACCAGGAGTCCAGGCCTCCTACTTCTCCAGTCAGTTCTCTTTACAGTCTACTGAAGCTCATAGTTTATCTCATTCATGATAAAAGAAAAAGCTGGACCCACAACTGTCAGAAACCCACTGTGAATGGGTGGGCCCAGCTTCTGTTTTTAATGGGTAAATATGCATTGCCCTAGACCCAGGGTGAAACTGGACTCAAGCTCAGACCAAGCAAAGCAGAACACCTTTTCAACTGACTGTCAACATGTCTAACAAAACTTAAATAGTAATCTAACAGGAAAAGCTGAAAAGTCCTACAAAATGGCATTTGGGCTCTCTAAGACAGGCTTTGGCCTTAGCCACTAACCTGGTAGACTCCTCTTGGAAACCACGAGACTTAATTTTATTTAGTGTGTCTTTCTTTCCTGTTTCATGTGAGACATCAGGATGAGAATTACATGTACAAGGGGTCTAATTTTCCCCCTCCCTAAATCATCTCGGAGGACAACTTAGGCCTGGGAGAGCAGTCATCAGCCTGTTTCTGCTTCAGGGATGTGGTTACACATTGACAAATGGCAGATCTGAAGGAAAACATTTAAGAATTACTGGCTTCAGGAGGAACAGCTAGGTATGCTGATTTAGTCAGATAGCTGAAATTTTTGTCCTGGAACCCATACCAACTGTGCAAGCTTCCTCAAAGCATTTCAGTTCTCTGAGTCTTCACTTCCTTATCGGTAACGTGAGAGTGACAAAACTGAAAACAGCCACATAAGACAACTTATGCCCAGCAGCTGAACAGAGTGCTTGGCCTGTGTCTAGCACTTAGTGAATAGTGGCTGAATCTGAAAAGACTCTCAAGGTTGGGCTAGTTTATGTAAACAGACATAGAATATGTATCATTTCCATTTGAAGAGAAGATGACCTGACTAGGCAATCTTAGTATTTTTTCCCCCGTTGTTTGTTTTGTTTTTTTAAAATATTTATTTATTTATGCATACAAGGGTTGGGGTACAGGCCTGAGTCACGGGAGGTGAGAGGATTCACCAGAGTGGGGAGCAGGAGGTGAGAGGATTCACCAGAGTGGGGAGCAGAACAGGCAGACTGACTGAAACACGCCGCTGAGGGCGGAGCAGCGGGTGAGGCAGAAGAGGTCTGCTGCACCATGTGGGTCCCCTCCCTGGCCGGCAGCAGGGATCGAACTCGTGCTGCATTGGCCGTGGTCCGCTTCATAGTGTGTTGCTTAACCCACTGCGCCACCAGGGAAACCCTTTTCCCCCATTGTTAAATTAGGTTTTAATATTTTCTTGCAGTCTCTTTATTTGGACACATCCACTTCTAGAATATCTAAAGGGAGGCCAGGCTCTAAGGTCAGTCACAGAAGCCTCCCCACCGAGGAAGGCCCCACTTCTGGTTTGATGCACTGCTGTCATCATCTTGAAATGCTCTGCAATTCTTTCAGGAAGCCCTGCATTTGTTTGTGTGGAGAAAGCCCACATCCTCCACACATCCCATCGCTGGCCCTGCTGAAAGGAATAAGGTCGTGTTTTTCATATCAGACGTTTTGTACTCAGCTATGACCCCGCTTGCATTTGTGTGAGCTTCACAGAAGTAAATAAGTACCATGTTCTAACTGAAAGAGCGTAAGAAAGAAACACTAAAAAAGCAAGCTGTAGGAGGCGGGACTGATACTGGAGATGTACTCAGGCCTCAGACAGATGAGTGAGGACACTTAAATGACCCTCCAGTGGCCTTCAAGATCACACGCTCCTGTAAGTGCCTAAGTCACCCTTGGGGACTCACTGTGGCACTGAAAACTATTCCATATTATAAAGTCTAAGGGGGGGGGGGGGAATCAATAACCTGGAACCCTCAAGGTGCAAGGCCCATTCTGGCTCACTGGACTTTGGGTGGTTGAGAGTCTTTGTCTTTGTGGCTGGAAGTCAGAAGTGGCAATTCGCCCACCTTCCTTGGCAGGGGATGAGCGGCACATTTGGCAGAAAAGTGTGCTCTCGAGAAAAGGGAGCACAGAATCTTTTGGCCTGGGCTCTAGTTAGGATAGATCAAGAGTGAGAACTCACCCTTGCATGCCAACCAAATGCCACTGTAATTAAAAACAAATCTTTGGAAATATAGTATTTGGAAATTATTTCAATTTCAGTATGTTCACAATATGAAGTCATCGAGAATTAACAGTGAATTCACCCTTAATTTTTAATCTTTTGCAACAGAATTCTACTACATTCTAATGAAAATGAGCAACCTAAAGAAAGCAGTATACACAAAAGACATCAAGTTTTAGAAACCTTCAGTCCATTTGGATCTACACCTTATAAGAAACTTTCAAAGAAGGCAGCATTAATTTTTAAAAAGTACAAAACTCCATCATTTTGATGATGCCAAATGATGAGCTCAACTATTATATGCATATATTTTGTTTAATGGCTTCATTTATTTTAATAACAAAGGGGAAATGAGATTTTACAGATGAAAGCTTTTTTTTTTTTCTTCCCATGGCTCCAATTCAACTGGGATTTAAAAAATCTGTGATGTTAACCAATATGTGATAATGGCTGTTCTCTGGAGCCCTATTTAATGGCATTTTATGCAATGGAAACCTACACTGAGTAACTAGCCCCAGAGTACTTGATTTTAAGAAGGCATAATCAGGGTGTCACATGTCTCTTGATTGCCCCCAGTTTCTTTTCTCTGAATGGATACATGTTCAATAAAGTGTTGGCTGTGGAACTGCTGGAGCAATGGGTTAACTCGCTAAAGATTTATAAATGAGGCAGGAAAGTGCTGTTCATGCAATTTCCCCTGAAATTACATGCTAAGAGACAACTGCATAAGAAATTGGATAAGAAAACAATTGCATAGGCCTCTTTTTCCTCTATTCAGAAATCTGCCTACAGAGTTTAATATTTTGTTGAAAATCAAAAAAAAAAAAAAAAGGAATCACAGCAAGTAAGTTTAGTTTAATTCTTGTTGAATATTTATGGTGAGACCCCAAATTTCATCAAAACCAATTGTCACAGCAACAAAAGATGCATCACCTCAGAAACTCCCTATCAGCCACTAAAACTCCCCCATTCATTCACAATGTATAGCTAGTTTCAGAAAAAAAGAAAAAAAAAGGACATGTGACCCACTAAAAGTTCTGGTGAGATGACACAAACCAAAAGTCCACAGAGTGCTGTTTCTTCCTCAGAGCCCCACCTTGAAACTCTAGAATACAACAGATGCCACTTGCCAGTCACACACAGGGTATGTAGTGATTACATAGACACTACCTTGGCCCAAGATGGCAGCTGGTGATTAATGGCTGCGTCATCCTTGGCCCTGCTGCAGTCGGGCCTGGGGTCTGATCCTGTCACACAGACCCTCCATCCGGAGCCAATCAGCAGATGTAAGCACACAGGCCCTGTCAGGTTGACATATCATTCCTTCGACAATGTCAGTTGAGTATTAATGTTCAATTACCTGTCCTAGAAATGACCCTCGCCTTTATGCACTGAGTGCCCATGGCACTCTGGCAATCCCAAAGACAAGGGCCGAAGTGCCCTCGATCATCCTGCTACTGGAGCTGGCTTTCCAGTGTTGTCTTGACAATGCCTTGCAGCGCTATTAGGAGACTTTAGTTCCTTACCTACCACATATTTCAAACATCAACAGTCATTGATCTGTCTATCAATCTGTTATCAATCTATTATCTGTCTATCCATTTTCCTTTTAGCAAGCTGGTGTGCCAGTCAGTAGTGCTCACTATTCCAACATGAGACTACAAATGAGTCATCGTGTGACTTGCAGATCACAGTGAGCCAACTGTTCTTTATGTATGACAATGAGCTGTTCATTATGTGTGGGGTGCCTTTTTATTTCGTGCAGCCAGGTGTATATCATTTACCATCAAACCAAAATGACAATAGTCGTCTCTTCTGGAGCAATGTCAAGATCAATTCAGCTTCAACTTGGGAAGCTAAAAGAATCTGTTCAAGCTACGCATCTCTCCTTCCCACTGTTAAAAATGAGTCCTCTCACAGAGGAATGATTTAAGAAGCATAGCTGAGATAATTTTTCTTGTGAACCTTTATAGTTGCTTAAATATTCTTACATATTGTGTTGATTTGCTATAGTTAAATTAAAAATCCCCTCTTTCTATCATATGTCATGGTATGAAAAAATTTTATCTGAGCAGACAGCTGTATTTGCATGGTTTTCGTTGAACTCACATTCAAAGGTTATCGATAACAAGTTTGCAAACTTCTCGTACAACCAGCACTGAAAGATAATGTACAGTAATTGCATGATAACTTCCTCCAAAACTGAGATAAAACCTTTAATGCAATCTCAAGTTCACCAACTTATATAAGATAGTACAAACTTAAGTAGCTCAGATTGAGGCTCACTACTTTGCCCCATGATATTAATTTTTAATGAATGAAAGATCAAATTATTTTTCCTGTAAGAAAACAATATAATTTTTTTGTTTTGCTTTATTTGTTTAAAAAAAATAGATGGGTCATCACCGTGTGGTGTCCAACACTATTTCTATATGTAGACTCAACTACAATCAATGTGGAAACTCTTATTTATTTGTTCGTTTATTTATTTACTTATTTATTTAGGTCTGCCTACTACACATTTCCAACATTTCTACTCTCCTCTAGCAACCCATCCTACTCCTTGGACTTTCACTAGTTCACTATGCCGCCCAACTACTAAAAGATCTAGGCGAATAGCACTCAAAACTCAACCTCTTCTCAATTTCTACATCTCTCTGCCTTCTCCTGGCTCACACTTAGTTGCTAAGCTCTTACTCCGAGATGCCTTCTCATCATTTTCCCTACTCAACCCCTCTATTGCCAGCTCATTGTTGGTTCTCGCTTTTACTTTCAAAGGCCCCTTTCCTATTGCTTAAGTAAATAATTAGGCCATGCATTAATAAGTAACAAGTAACATAGTAGTAATTCCACAAACACTAGCTGGATTCTACCCTATGCTTGAACATGTTCAAATGCCCCTTCTCTTAAATGAAAAATAAGGACCTCTTCTTGCTCCTGCCCAAACGGTATCCTTTACCTCAAGCAAGTGCAAAAGGATTTACCCTTGTTACCTCTATTGCAGGATCACCCACACACCTCATAACACAACTTCTTTCTCCCCCAAAGCGCCTTAAATGACTTTTTCAAAGGCCACTGGTGATATTCTAATCCCTATACCAGGCCATGTCCCAGTCCTTCTCCTTCATGAAACTATAGGCGTTTTTTGCCTCTGTTTGGAAACTTTGCTCATTCATTTGGCCACCAATACATGTTATCAAGCATCTATAATATGGCTCTGAAGATACAGAGATAAAAGATTAAATTGTGACCTCTCGATAGAGGGGTAGCTCATAGATAAACAGTCACCATGATAATTACTATCAGATGGCCATCAAGGTGCTATGAGTCTGGCAACAGGAGCCATTTCCTCCCTCCTGGAGAGGATCAGGAGGTTTCCCAAGCAGTGACATTTGAGATAAGATGTGAAGGAGGCAGAAGAAAGTGTGAAGTGAGAAGGGTCAAGGAGGTAACGCATTCCTAAGGAAGGAATAGCATGTGCAGGTGCACAGAGTACATTCCTCTGTGGGGAATGTAACCCTTCCCACTTGGCTGCAGTACGGCATGGAGAGCACTTATGGGAGGTTAAGAGAGGAACCTGGGTGCTCAGTGGGCCAGTGTCCGACCTCCAAGTGTCCTTGAATGACATGCCAAGGATGCTGTATCGCAAGGGCAATAAGAATAATACAGGATTTAAGTAGGGGAGAAAACTGACCATATTTTGTGTTTTGGAAAAGTCATTCCAGCGGTAAAATGAGGAATGGTATATAGAGAATCAATATTAGAATCAGGGAGGCTATTAAGGGAAAGGAACAATGAAGCAGTGGCAATGAGACCATATTCAGGTAAGAGATGGAAGAGTGTTTAGGACTGTGAGTTAATGGAACTCAGGAATGAACAATTATCCGTGAAGGCAGAAGAGGGAACTTTCCAACTTTCCAAGATGACTCTTAGGTTCCTAATTGTAGCTCTGGGTCCACAGTGATACCCTCAACTAACATGACAATGAAATAACAGCAGCCAGCTGGATGGATTCTGTTTGGGGGAATGGCCTCTTTGCTTTATCATTGTATCTTCCTTCCTTTTCTTAAGTTATCAAAGTGTAGAACTGGTAGGGACCCCGGAGATAAGTTCTGTCTCCTACACATTTGTTAGCTCTCTCTACACGCATCTCTTTCTCTAGGGTTTTACCTCCAGACAATCTTTGAAAATAGGCACCACGCAAATTCCATCCTTGACCTCCTCCCTTTTCTCTTTCAGTACTCCCTGGGCTGCTGACTCATACATATCTCCAGTTTCAATGGCAATAACACCAAAGCCTTGTCCCCTCACCACACCCCAATAATTCCATTTCTAACTACTGGGCCCCCAACAACTTACCTGGCTTTCCTGCCACCACCAGAACTATAAAATCTCCCAAGCTTAACTCCTCATCTTCTCTCTGAAACCAGTTCCTCCTCACATCGCTTCTTCTGCAAACAAGACTGCTGAGGCTGCTGCCTCCGAACTGCCCAACATGAAACAGGGCCTCACCCCTGCCTGCTGTGCTGTATCGAATGTCCACTCCTGAGTGGTGATGAGAACAGGACTCAGGGTCAGGCAGCCTTGAGTTCAAACCAACCCCTGCTGGTTACTGCGCTACCTTTGGGGGGTTGTTTAATCTCGCTGAACCTTGGTTTTCTTATCAGTAAAATAGGGACACTAGTGGACCTCTCTTTGTGGGAATTCAATGTGCCAATTGTGGTGGTCCCCAAGATGAGGGGGAGTGGGAGCCATCGGCAGCAGGTGGGGTACTTATTCACCAGTATTATTTAGAGTTACAGGTAACATGGTGATAATAAACAGACTGACATTTAGTCATTTTACTATTCTTTGTAAAATCTCTACACACACTGCTCAGAAGAGACATGGCTCGGAACTCACCCTGGCATGCCTCAGTCACTCAGCTTCATACAACATGATACACGTGCCAGTGACAGTTCCTATTTATGACATGCAGGTTTGCCTCCAAAACACTTTCCACCTCTCCTTTCCCTTACAAGTCCAAAACCATAGCTTTCTTACCTCAACTGTTGCAACTGTCTCCTCACTGTTCTCCAAGTCTCCCTACAGACTGCACCAGTACTTAGATTTCAGTCAAAGTACTAAAGCCTCAAGCGACACAGCTGCTTGCACGTAGTAAGTACTTAGAAAGGATTTGAACTCACTTGGCAAAAAATCAGAAGGCCGGATTTGTCTTGTTGTTTGAGGATAAGGGTGGTTATGGCCTAAAGTTTAGCGATCACTAAAGGTGGGGAAAAAATAAACAAGTTTGAATGTTGCTTTTACCTGCAGGGGTGGTGAGATTAAGTCACCACATCATGAAAACCATTCCAGCCATCTCCACACAAAGCAAACAACTTGAGGTATTCCGAGATAGAGGCCTTGCATTCATCCTGCTGCCTGCAAAATCCCCTGCCCAGCCACACACACACTGACTCTTGCTGCAATGCAGGAGTCAGAGGCGCACAGAGCTCACCCATTCAGCATGACCCGCAGCTCTGCTGGGTGATGCTTTTTGAATAATTGTGGCAAAGGTATGTCTCAGATGAGGTCATGTGGACTTCCACCTCAATTCTCATCATCTCTAGTCAACTGTGTATGCAAGGTGATTTCAAGAGCAATAACAAACCATAATTTTAAGTGTCATCAGGCTATGGAAGTGGTGAGGTCCAGCGGGTTGAAAGTTTGAGCTCTGCGTATTTTTCCTGGTCTCTATTTTACTGTAAACGAACATGTGTGGTACAGATTTTTTCTATCCCACTTCCTTCATAAATGAGGGCATAATGATTAATTATGTCACATGCAAATAAACTGTTTAATAATAATTAATAAACTTTACAATCAAATGGGATACTAGCTCCAAGCCTGATTTTTAAAAATGCAAATGTACCCTACTTCCTGCATGTGTATTTGGCCTTTTTTCCTTGGAAACTCACCCACCATTTACTCAATCACTCTTCTGGACACCGAAGTGATGAATGTTGCTGAGGGCTCGTGGTTTCTGGTCCAATGTGAACACTTTCACGGAGTAAGTCCTGGGTGCCTGTCATCCTGGTAATTGATGATGTTTTCACTTTAAGGTGTGGGTCTAAAACCCACAGGGCTCAATGGGGGAAGTAAATGAAGTGACTTGCCTACATCTCTTACCCACCAATTCTGATACACATAAACTCATTCCTGCTAGATGTACTTCAATATCATCAAGAGGGGATGGCAATGTATATGTCTGGCAATATTTAAGACGAAGCCTTCATTTTTATTTTACATTAGCAAATTAAAACATTTGGTTTGTCATTACAATTCTTTGTGAAACTCTGCTCTTTGCTAAATTCACAATGAATTACAAATGTTTGCACTAAAACAAAAATGGTTAACCACCCTTCACCCCCCCCCCCCGCCCATCTTCTCACCCTATGCACGTCTTTTTTTCTTAATTTTGACTTCTAGATCCTACGGCTTCCCTAAGAGAGGGATGCCAGGGCACACACATACTGTATTTCAAATGGAGATTTTATGTAAGCTTATTTTTATAGTGATTCTGAAAGTAGCAGCTCTGCTTTTTATCTATGCAAACTGGAAATAAAGTAGGCACCCTGCCAGCTCCCTGACAGCAGGCCAGGCCCAGGCTGCCAGGGGTGACTCGCACAATGACATCTAAGGGGTCCAGAAAGGAACCCTGACTAATGGCTTTTGGATTCTTTATGACCTTTGATCCTCGGTGACTTAGACCAAAATAAATGACCTAATTTCAAGAAAATACATCCAGCACGTGAACTCTAATGAGTGAGAGAATTTACCTGCTAAACAATGATTCATAGGTATGTGCTCCTTATATTAATTCCTTACAGCTCAGCCAAAGTAGAGAGATGATACTTTTCAGATGCTCAGTTTTTAAAACAAACTCATCTTCCAGGATGCTGTGAAATTTGAGTGTGTCTATGGCAGATAAAGGACACAAGGCACCAGAAATACTAAGGGCTTCCTGGAGCAGACATAAAGTGGGTGAGTGGTGCTAAGAACAAAAGCATTTTTCCCTCACATGTATGTATTGTTTCTGCAGTTAGTGGTTCCGTTATTTTTCTTACTTAGGCCTTACAAAGGCCTTAGAACCAGAGGGCCAGAGCAGGAGTCTGGGAAACAGCACACATACTGCACACACCGCCCCACTACAACATCACCCCTGCCTGCACCTTGTTACCAGAGCACCAACACCAGGTGAGGGTGAAGGGCAAGGCTGTCACTCAACCTTCAGAACCGCCTCTTCACCCTGACACACAAGTGCACTATCAACAAGCCCATAAGAAAAAGCCTCCACATCTGTGGTGTCCTCTGTCTATCAGACACTCTCTGTGTATTTGAGAGACCCTGTGAAAATGCCTTGATATACATTCAGGCAATGAGATTGTTCTAGGACACTACAATGGTGAATTCCTATCGTGAGACATTTGTTCAAACCCAGAGACTGTGAATACCAAGAGCCATGTAAATTATGGACTTTGGGTAATAATGATGTGTGGATTCAACAGTTTTAACAAACCAGCCCTGGTTAGGGGGACACTGATGTGGAGAATGCTGTTCAGATGTGGGAGCAGAAAGCATCAGGGAAATCTCTGTCTCTTCCTCTCAATTTTATCATGATGCGAAAGCTGCTTACAAATAGTCTATTAAAAAAAACTCTTTGATATTCAAAAGAAAGTTCTTAGACACAGAAGGAGTATTGGAAGTTAGCAAAGGAAAACCAAACAAAGTACTTTAGTCTAAAAGACATAAAAATAATGGGCTAAGTTTCAAAATGAGAGAAAAAAAAATCTAAGTATAAAAATCAAAGATGGGGGAGACCATCTGTCCATTTGTGAGCTGTCACCTTGCCTGTGTTCCTCAAGTCCTTGCTATGCAAAGTGTGGGCTGTGGACACGCAGCATCAGCACGCTGGGAGCAGCATCTCAGGCCCCATCCACTGGATGAGAACCTTCATTTAAAAAAGGATCCCCAGATAATTCGAGTGCACTAAAGCCGAAGAAGCATCGCTTTAGAAAAAGAAAAGACTCTTAAATTCTGTAGTCATTTCCATTTTCTGATTTTTCAGAAGGCAGGCTTTCATTTTTTAAAGTGACTCTTTACATCTCAGTTAACTCTCCAAAGGTACACATCACTAAGTCTCACGATACAGATTCAGAGGAAAGTTGTGAATGTTAATGCCATATTGTATGAAAATTAAATCAAGAAAATTTCTTCTACTGAGAACCTACACAAACATTCTATTTCTCTTCACCACGTCAACCCAGCCATGCTTCCGATGATTTGATGTATCACGATATCACCTTTACATAGTTAGTGATTTTTAAAACACAGACACAGGCTGGACCACGTCTGCTTTGCCATGAGTAAAGAAGGAAGCAGAGTAATTATTGTCTAAATTCACTCAGCATAAAAAAGTAAACAGAACATTTCAAGCCAGCATAACTCGCTTTCTCTGCAACAAAAGGCACCTTCTCCCCAATTACCAGGATCATCACATCATCCCTCCATGTTCTTTTGGTTTTGCAAACCAGCTTGAGTCCCTGCAGCCATTACTCTCGAGTGCACCTGCCTCGTTCTCTTCTGGTGTCCCGTCTCCAGCAGTTAACCAATCAGGGCTGGGACTGTATTTTCATTATTTCTCTGGAAGTTGGTGATAGGAACAACACATTGGAAAATGAACACTCTGTGGTGCTACCACAGGCTGGCCTTCTCATTCTCAGAGGTTAATACCCGCCACTTAGAACATTAGGACAGCCCTAAAATTCCACATGCTGTGACAGTAAACTGACGTGATGCATTATCCATGTTGGTTCAGATGTAAAATATGCATCCGTCGCCCTGGAGATTAACCAAATTATAAAGCCACATTTGAATGGTATTTTACAGATTTTTTTCCAGAGCCTCCGTGCCTCTACCCCTTAATTAAATCTAATTTGGTTTCCACATAGAGTGTTATTGAGCAGATTCACTTCACCATCCACGTAAGCTCAGTATACATCATCCTCACCTTCCAACTACAGCCTTATGAAGATGTTTCCGTGTGGGAACATTCAAGACTGATTTATGGCGCTACTGCAACAACTAAGCAACTAATCTTCCAGTATAAATGTAACACGTAAGAACAACCTAACTGAAACATATAAATTCCACATATACTCAAAAATATTATTGTGTGTAATTTAATACAGCAGAATGTTTCTAAGCCTATAACCTTGCATACAGAAGCAGTTCTTCAAGCATTAATACTTAAATGGGTCATAGACACCACATCTGTCATTCTGTCCTGAAGTCTATGAGGCAAAACCAAGACTATGCTGGCCTATTGATTTTTCTAGCATTTGCTTTAATTTACTTAACCATTGAGAAATCCATCAGTACATAAAGGGCAACTGTCCATTACTGCCTCATTTGCAGACATTCCTTCCCCTCGTTTTTGGTAAATATTTCCCTTAAATTGCTATGTGTTTACAGTGTGAAAACGAATTAGGAAAGTGCTCACACCTGTTTCTGTTCAGTAACTGCTGCACTGAGGTATATGTAACGTGCTTAAAGATAGAATAAATATCTAGACATTATTACATCTGTGTGCAAAGGGTGGTAAATTAGATCCTAATTACATTAACAGGGATTCTGCCTCCCAGCTTAAATTTTACATGAGCACTCTGCAAAAATCCAAAAGCTCTGTTGTGGTTTCTTTATGAGCTGGTGATTACAGCTACTTCCTATGCGGTCACTAAATATTCTGTTTACAAATAAATGAAGAAGCTTTGAGCCAACTTGCCAGGGTAATAATCTATTTTTTTTCTCCCCCTCCCTCTTCCCAACAAACCCTCGCCACATATGCATGGCAACAATCAGAAGCCCTGGCTTCGTCTAATTACTCCATCACATAATTTCACAAATTGCCTTGTCACTGGGGAGCCAAGTGCAAAACACGCTCACAGTGGGATTTCAGGCAGCAGCTTTCATTTACTACTCATTCCTTGTTAAATTAAACACGAAAACACCAGTTGTGTGAAAGAAGTCAAAAAGAATGCCTACAAATGAGCCAGACAAGTGTATCTCCTATTTACCATTTCACCAAATACACTCTTGGCAACAGGCATCTAGAACAGGCGGATCCCTCTGGCTGGCCCATTCTCATTTCCACGTAGCTGTTGCAAGAGACCATAAGCCAAAGGCCAGGAACACATGGGTTTCTTTAGAAAGCACGGTTCACCATGCAGCAACAGGAAGCACGGGTAAAATGTAACACAACGGGAGTCTCGAGCCTCTCTATCCCGAACCCTTCCTGCTGTATGAAACGCCTGACCCTGACCCACACACGAGAACCTGTATTTCTATTAGATGAATGATGCTGAGCCCTTTGAAGGTATAAACAGTGCACTGTATTTCTATTTTGGCTGGAAAGAAGGCATCAGATTCCACTCATCTTTGAAAGTTCTCAAACAGGAAGATCATCAATCAAGTTCATACAGTATTAGATGTTTTCCTTTTAAGTATTAATGCCTTGCATGTTTCTGAAACACATCAAGATAAATGCTCGCCCATCTTATGACGGATGTGGGTGGAAGAAAAAGAGTGTACGGTGGGTGACATTACTAGAGGGAGTGAACCTGAGGTTACAGCCCTGGAAGCTGACATTTTTATATCAACAACTAAACACAGGCACTGGTAATTAAAGGTATTGCTTTGTAGCTCTGGAGCCAGCAGGGTCAGGTACCGTTTTACATCACAAACCGGTCCTTTATGCATGTAGATTTGCCAGCATTATCTGCACAGGGAGAAGGAGACATTAACAGCAGCTGTCTCTCTGCTTTTACACTGAAAATTCTATTCATACAGACAGGTGGAGTAATTTAAAAGCCAATGTGGTACAATTTCGATGTGACTAATGTCACTGCCTACTAAAATGCCACCATTACCACTGTTTATGGAAACATTACTAAAATTACATTTTATTCATAAGAATTTTAGGATTCTGGTTATTACTAGCTTTAAAATGATCAGACCTCAGTGTCATACCCCAGAGCAGTGACTTAATTCTCCAGGGTTTAGCAGCCTTCTTTGCTGAGAAACGACAGTGGGATTGTAGTTTCAAGAGTAATCGGGGCTGCATAATTAAAGACATAGCTCTTTGGCGCCCTGGACACGTGACAGGCAAAAATCTTCAAGGCGCTAAATTCTGTGTTCGAAGGTTTAGTTAGGATTTGTATGAGCCAGGATTCCTCACCCCCAAACCACTATCAGACATTGTTAGTAACAGACAAGGGTAGACATTTAAATATTTCTCTTAAGGAGGGAGTGTTCATGTTTAATATCTGAAATTCTAACAATGCACAAATTATTACAATTGCACAAAGTATCAATAATGTAGCTGTGCCTTTTCATGGCCAGATTTGTCTGAAAAGAAGAATCTAGAAAGGAAAAGGCCATCCTCGACCTGTAGTTACCAGTAACGCCAGGCTGCATTATAAAGTCTTATGCCAAACCCTCTGGCTCATATTTTTATTTAAAAAACACTAATTAGCTCCTTCATGGAATGAGATTATAATTATACCTCTGAACTGCCACAATACAATTCAATTTGCTCTGTGTTTGAGAGGCAACGTGGTGTAAAGCACATGGAAATTTAAGTTAGGAAATTCTGGTTTCAGCTCAGCCAGTTCCTAGCTTTTGACCTTGAGAAAAATCATTAACTTTCCTAAATTTCATTTTTGTCATCCTGCCTACCTCACAGGATGGTCTTTAAGACTCCAGTGCATGTGAAAATATTAAGCTACAAAGCACCAAAAAGATACAGATTTTAATTTTATTGAGCCTTTTAGTCAATTTTTTTCTGTAAGATGACCCCATGCCAAAAGGCAAGCAATTACTAGATCTTTTCGAAACATGATAAAAGTAACATCGTATAAGCAGAAGATAACCTCATTTCTTTTTAAAAAGTGAAATCAAATCATTTTTGTGAAATTTCTCCTCCAAGAAGTTTGGAAAATATTTTTTTCAAAAATAATTGAGGGCCTCCCTGGTGTCGCAAGGGGTTATGAAGCTGTAACATTATGAAGCATCCACGGCCACCGCAGCACAAGTTCGCTCCCCAGCCAGGGAGGGGCCCCACATGGCGCACAACTCTTCTGCCTCACCCGCTGCTCCCCTCAGCAGTGTATTTCAGGAGATCTGCCTGTTCTGTTCCCCACTCTGTCTCTGGTAAAGTCTCTCACCCCCTGCACCTGTGGCCTGTACCCCAGTTCTCATATGCATAAATAAATCAATCCTTTTTTAAAAATGGATAGGCACTATTCCTAGATGTCCATAAACTACAATAGAAATGATCTCTATTCATTGATCTTTCTTAAGATAACATCTCCTGGCCTCTGGATATTCTAGAAATTTCTAGGACACCAAATTTTCAGAAGTCATTTGTGTCATGGGAAAAGTTAATGTGAGAACAGATAAAACCAGACCATAGAATGTTAATTAAAGGCAAAAACACCTAAAAGGCTAAGTTCATATATGTTGTCTTTTTTTTTTTTTTTAAGAAGGGGTAATATCACCAAGGCATTCAAGCCAAAGGTCTGTATTTCAGAATATTTTGAAAAATACAAAACAAGTAATTTGTGTCTAATTTATATAACTTATGATATTTGTATTTATATCTTCTCTTTATAGTGTTCAAAGATAGAGCAATTCCTTGGGAGCCACATCCACTGGGCTATAATTTGCTGAGTGAAGACAATTTGCAATGGCAAGAAAAAAGAACTAGAAAGTCTTTAAAATGTTAGGAAATTGCCTGTTGTAACTTTCAGCTACCCTTGCTCTCAGAGGCATTGTACAGGCTACCAAGAAACAGGAGCTTGTCTGAGCTCCTGAGGGCTCTCGCCTGCTCTTGACACACTGAGCGATCGTGTCCATTGACAGGAGCCAACTTTACCAGGCTCAGGACTTTGCAGATGGAGGGACAAGCAGTATAGCGCACCAGGACGCTCATCAGGGTGACATGAAGCAAGACAACCGCTATTGTTATTATTTTGGAGTCACAACAAAGTAACTTTTGCAACCTCATGGCATCCAGTGCACCTAGCCATGAGGGCTTTATGAATCGAGCAACAGTTCACTGCACTGTGGGCTCCACCCTTTGGTTGCCCTCTGGCAAGGGCTGACATCAGTAGAGAGAGAAAAATCAGAGCTCTGAGCATAGCTATTTAGAGGATTAAAAGAAGTAAAATGGATCAGTGTTCACTGCTAAGATTGGTACAGATGGCAGGGGTTCAAAGAGATTCATTCTACGGAAAAGTATCCAAGTACAGAGATAGGCTCACACAGTCACACATCCGCAAGAAAGAATGGAGATATGATGGGGTGTTTCCTGTTAAGTCAAACAAAGTATCCTAAATTCCACAACATACAGATTTACTTCCATTGGCAAAATAACCAACCAAGCAAACCAAATTGGAATCCTTTCTAAAACAAAACCATCTGATTTTCCTTTGGTCAGACCTGCATACTTCAAAGCAAGTTACCTTCACTGGAAATCTTAAATGTTGAAAAAGCAAAAAGTCAAGTTTATATTAAATAAAATTCCTAAGAGTTGGACTGAGTTGGTTTAAAAAATACACTCATACATATCTATATGGTGCTCCAGTTTTAATCTGAAAGATAAATTGGGAAGGAGCATTGACTGAGTTTGATATTTTATCTTCAAAAATATATCATCACTAGGAGGAATCAAAAGAAGACATGATACTGATATATGCTTTGAAGTACAAATGGCTGGCTAGTGTTCAAACAGTTATGTGCATCAGCAACCATCATCTTAATAAATCGTGCTTATATGGGCACTTTTGTTTTGAACCTAATCCTTTATTTAATTAACCCGATTAAGAGTGCATCAGAAAACCAAACTGTAGTGTACTTTAACTTAGCTTTGGAAACAAAAGGAAAATTTTAGAGTACTCTAACAAATTGCCAGCCAAACTCTATTCAAGCCCCTCATATAAAGCACCCATCATCGGCGAACTGAACAACAAACCATTTGACCGAGCACAAAAATCTCAATCCCATCCCTAAAATAACACAGAACCCTAGTGAGAGCTCTTGCTTTAAGTCCTATGGAGAAATGGGTAATTTGAAAGTTGAACTCTTGTTTTTACTTTTGATTGTCCCCCTATCCCCACCCCATGGCTCCTCATCAACAGACTGTAATTATCCCAGGTCAGAGGTGCCTAAGTTTGAGTGAGGAAGAGAGGCCAGGGAAAAGGAAGGAGGTGTGTGGAAGCCTGGGAGAGAGCTCTGCCAGGTCACTAATGGCCTCTAGGGCAACAACTTGGAGAACAGGCTGATGCTTTGCCTTTGATCTTCTAATTCACAATGATCATTAGTATTAACTCTGATTCTTCTGGGTGAAGAATTCCAGCTGTAGCCTTTTCAGTTTACCTGACCTAAGAAAATTCATCACCCATCCCATTAGGATTTCAATAACCAGCTACGAAAAAGAAAAAGGCAGTTTGTCCCAGAATCCAGAAACCATTCTGCTTCATTGCTTCATTATTAGGGCAGAGTTTATATGATGTATATCACAGAAGAATTAGGGCATCCCAATATTACCCCTAAGTAATTAAATAATCTATTCCATTTTCATCCTGAGACAAATGATCCCCAATTGAGTAAATATAGTAAAGGTCCTATCTAATCAAAGTTGGAATTTGCTATCTCCAGAGTAGCAGAGATCTTTAAAAATTAAGATAGAGGGGCTTGTCATTCAAGCCTGGTTTAGTTTCAGCAAAGTCTTACTTTGAGTATCATAATTACTAAAGCCTGTGAAAGTAATGACCACTACAAATAAGGGGAAAAGGGTAACTATAAAGATTTAAGAGAATTCACTTTTAATATGGTACATGGAGAGCTGAAAGGAAATAATTCTAATTTCTTAACACTTCTTACTTCTTAAGAGACTTCCTATATTAATTTTTTTAGACTTTTTTAAAAAGAAAATCTTCTAAATTGCTTGTTGAACCTGTAAAATTCTCAAGTTTCTTGTTAAAATTAGTTAATTTGGTATAAGAAAGACATGGAGAGAAAATGTGGCTTTCTGTGAGTTATATCCATATCTGAATTTAATAATGTATCTGAGGAAAACATATAGTGAAGACGGAGTCAAAGTTTGCTGTTATCTCCACAAACTACCTCTCTCGGCTCAGGCACATGGATGTGAAGACAGTCGTAAAACTTAAGGAAGGGACTGTCATCCCAAATACTTTGTATCACCCTGATTGACATTACAGGCCAGAGATGGAAAATAGGGTCTTCCTGCCCATCACCTTAGGACTAATGTATTGTGGGAAGCTAGATGATAAGGGATAGTTAGAATATTCCCTGTTAAAACTGGCAAAGTAGAGAGGTGGGGACTAGAAAGAGAAACAGAAATGGAAGGAGTGAAGCAAGTTGGAGGCCCTCTATCTTAACTACCTTTTGACATTTCACTCACCTTGATCAACAGAGTGTGTTATTTGGATACCAATTATGAGCGCTTTTTCGATGTAATAGTAAGTCAAAATATTTAGAGGGTAATTCTTCCAAAATTGCAAGCAGAGAGATGATGGCACTAAGATGTCGCTAACAGATCTTGTTACCAAAAGCAAAACCAATGAAACAACATCTGTCTCTTCTAGTGCATTCAATCCCCAATTCAATTCCATTCACTCTATCCTTTGAGTGGCGGACCCGCAGGGCACTTTTCATCTAATAGTGTTTCTATGGAAACGCCATGCTCAACCCGGGAGATTCTACAGCCCCTCACATTGCTTTTATTCACATTGAGAGGAAAGTTTCATAAATCAGAAAACAAGACATAAATTTGACCATATACACACAAAAATATTTTTCCAGGCTAGAAGTTCACCTCAAAAAGGAAGAAAAGAAAGGAGGAAGGGACAGAAGATAACAAGAGAGAATTTTTGTCTCTATGGGAAGGTTTAACTTGGTGGAATCCTCATGATCAGTGAAAAGACAGGGAATCCAGTGTGCTTAATCGACTTTCAGGATCCCCTTCCCTGCTGGTCAATGCCAAGTGTGTCACCCCCTGAGAAGGGTTTCTTCACTTGAATCTGCAGGTGTGCGTTTTAACAATCTCCACCTTCCCTAACTTTCAGGGTTCCAGGGACACACAAAAGCTCCACATTGGAAAATATGACATTGCATAATTTAAATGAGAACCATATTGACTGTTACTCTATTTAGATGATATTTCAAAGTTCAATATCTTAAGGTAAAAAAACAAAAGGAAAAAAGACCCTAGATTTTTACCTTAAACATCTTATTTATTCCTCCTCCTCTTCACTAAACAGGCAGGCTCTTATCTTGGTAACATTATGTAGCAAAATAACCATAATATGCAAAACACATCTAACTTAAACATTATGACTAGTAGGTTGTATTTACAGTTGGAATAATGCCCACAAGAAGGAGGGAAGGAAAAAAAAAACCTTGACATGACATATGCCCTTGAACTGATTATGACTACAAAGTGACTCAACCACAAATATTAAGTATTTTTATTGTTTGCAATAATTTTTCTTCAGGCAAATGCAAGCATTTCTATTAATAAATGCTTTTATTTTCTTTCTAATTTTCTCTTATCTAAATAAAGTCAGTCATTCTTTTCAATTACAAGAACAGTCTCTTTTTAAGAGACCTCTATTTATCAAAATTGGCAAATACTCAACTAAGTCTAAGCTGGAAATTCACATCACTGAAATCTCCTTTTACCCATAATCACTGAAGTTTAAAACCTGTTTCCTTTTTCTTTTATTGTTTTCCTTATACACAAGTATGTCCAGTTCAGCTTGCTAGAGACTGTGAGATCTTAAGAATGAAGCTTTAGTTCTCTCTTTGGAGTAGCTAAAATGTACTACTGATTAAGCTTACCTGTGGATAACTACAGAACTGCACATTTTTCTGATGCAGCTGGGGTGCAAATCCAGAAAGGGTTGTGGTTTTTGTTTTTTTTTTTAAATTCAGGGCCCATTCCACTCTTCTAACACACAAATGGCTGAATGCCCTTTCAAAGGCAGATTTTTAAAGTGAATAAGCCCAATGAAAAGACTGATCTATTTATTTGTAAAAGAAAAACATAGCAATTTGCTTTCAAAAAGGTGTGTAAGGCTTTATAATATGCCTTTTGGCATTTAAAAGATTGGTTTTTACAATTTGCTAATAAACTGTTATTGCTATTGTTTTAATTAGCCAGTTTCCTTTGCTCTTTTATGTCTATCAAGCTTTCAGAAAGGGTTTTCTAGATAAGTTGCATTAATCACAGAGCAACAATATGATCACTTAAAATTGGCAAAGTCTTCCAAATGAACTGTACATCCCTGAAGACCTCACAGGAATAAACTTGAAATAAAGTCACAGAAGGATTAGTATTGATACATCAGTAATTACTTACATTTGGACAAACAACAAAACTTTCTAAACTCTTTTTTTTTCATAGATTTTATTATAATCAACTCTTAACTACAAATATTACCTAAGCAGCCCTGGCATTTCTTAAAGAAGTGTAACAAATCAAGAGTAGGGTGGTTCTTATCACTGGAGATCTATTTGATTTTGCAGTTGGAAAAGAGGGAAGGGGTGCTTTCCCACTGAGGAAAGAAGAGGGGTAGAAAATTTAAATCTACTCCCTAACTGCTATATTCAGATTATGTTAAAATAGCATTTGCTGTTCAGAGACCATTATGATAATTAATATATTTGTACATGCAGCTGGCATTAGAATGGGGAGGGAGATGGAAATATTCAATGGAAACCATGAGGCAACTTCTATGAGCATTCATAGAAAGCCAGGGAGATGTGGCCAAAGGGTTTTCCCCTTCTAAAGAAGTGCTACAAACCAGCACAGACCCCCAAAATAAGGAAATGAGCTGGACTTCAAGAAATCAGGCAGTTCATGAATAATTCCTATTCCAATTGTCCCAATTACATATGGACCACATAAAACATTTCAATGCAGGCAACATTCATGCTGGCTGCTAAAAAGTTTTTTTTATTTCTTTTCTTTTAAGAAGATAATATAGCTCTCCACAAGGGTCCTCACAAGGACACGACCTAGTAAACCAGGAAATCTGGTAGATGAATAAAAGAACTTGCTTCTCCCTCTCCTGATTCTGTCTATGCCAATATTTGATTATATTTTATTCAGGGGCACCTCAGCTTCAAGTAAAACCAGAGTTCCTTTGCAGACTGAGATGAAGGCTGAGGAAATCTATTCATTTTGCTGTTAGTATAGGCCATAGAAATAGTTTGGTGGAGACTTGAGGGTTGACCTGTTTTGTCTCCTCTCTCCACTCCTACTGCAGGTTAGCTGGCTAGCTCTGGTGATGAAATATCAGCATAGCTGCATCAGTACCTGGACAATTGTCATTTCTTATCTCTTGCTCACACTGTTTTTCATGCTAAGCCCTCTAGACCCTACTCCTCCTTTTCCCCTCAGTAATGGTTGATAACACCCAATGGGCAACTGGCACAAGGCAGAGCGCAAGCTATCGCTATGCAACAAATATCAGCTAAGTAATGGTACTTGGATCAGATTTTAGGTAAATTTAATAGGATATTAGAATCAGCAGAACAATCAAAATCTTCAATGAACCACCAGCATGAATCAATCCCTAAAGCTGACTCAAAAACTATCAACATATATATTCCTAGTTACTGTTTAGAATCATGATGGAAGAAAAGAAGGGAAGAAACTTATTTTTGGTTAGTTACTCCTGCTCTCAGTTTTATTTACTGAGATTAGAAAATCTGGATTAATTTGTATTCTGGAGTATTACTGGAGGCACGGCCTCTATCCCCAGGAGGAGGACCGACGTGGCCTTCTGTCTTCCCTGAAGGTCTCCTTGGATCAGGGTAACTCAAAGAGGAACACGGCTTTGAATGTTGTCATCGGGATTGAATGTCAACAGGTCTGGATGTGTTTGTGACAACAAACACAGAATTAACTTTCATATTTAAGAAAAAGAAGTGAGGAGCCTCCCTGGTGGCGCGAGGGGTTAAGTCGCAGCACGAGGAAGCTGGCAGCAGCCACTGCAGCATGAGTTCGGTCCCCCACCGGGGAGGTGACCCATATGGTGTGGCAGACCTCTTTTGTCTCGCCCACTGCTCCCCTCAGCAGTGTGGTTCAGTCTATCCTCCTGTTGTGTTCCCTACTCTGTCTCTGGTGAATCCTCTCATCCCTGTACCTCTGGCCTGTATCCTGGTTCTTTTATGCACGAATAAATAAATTTTAAAAAAAAAGATAAGAAAAAAGTGACTTTAAGAAAAGCAAACTGTATTAGTTAACATAAAAGTTTTGCCCCTGGTATTAAAAAAAAAAAGGTCAAGCTTTTTAACATTCATTTATCTTAGCCTAGATTACAACCTGTCTAAATTCACCCCTTCATCCCTAATATTGAAAGTCCCTTGGTCAACAATTTCGCTGATTTTTAAAATATTATTTTACCCATAAATTTTCACTTTGTCTTTTTCCAGAGATGTCATTAAATCAGTATGCACTTATAGAAATATCCGCCAAAATATTATGATTATAAATATTTTGAACATGAAATTCATTCAGAACAATAACCAAACAAAACAAATCCCTCCGTGGCATAAAGCCCCAAATCTCCAGTTTCTCACATCTCCAGGAGAATTCCTGCAGTGAAAACAGCAATACTCACACAGACAATATAAACTGTTACTCTGCTTGAAAAGTCACAAGGGACTACACAGGAAGAGCTGACTCTATATTGCTGTTTTCCTTTACAGTTCTAAATACAGGGACAACTTTCACTGTGCCGCCCTGACTCAGATGAACATTTTGTAATGGAAGCCAGTGCATTCAAACCACTTAAAAGCAAATTATGTGAGCATCTTGCCATTGCAACAAGATTTAAATTTTCGCAGACTGTTCGCTATAAAGGTCCACTAAAGCATTAGAAGAAATTAAGTCCTTCTCTCTGGGGTTTGTCTTATTTTCTTCTTAGTGGGAGCTGTGTCTAAGTACTTAAGAGTCACACTGAGAGAAGCGACATCATTAACATACATACTTCAGATCACAAGTGTGCATGAACTCCTAAACCTTGTAACTTCGAAAGTTAACCACATTGCAATAGCGAACTTCAAATAAAACTCTTCATTTGGGGTCGTATCTAGGAAATAAGTGCTAATACTTTTGTAAAAACTGTGGGAACACAGTGATTTATGAAATATTCCAAGTCCAGAGGGATCATTTTTTTTCTCTAGCAAAACGGGTTCATTGTCCATATTTAGTGTACATATGTCATTTAGAATCCACTTACTGTTAGATGCTGGAACAGCCACGCCCTCATGATATTTGTGGCTACTTTGGGAAAGATGCCACGCTTTTTGTGACGCTTTTTGTCCTTATCTGGATCATCATCGTCACCTGTGCTGGGGGAAGCTACACTGTTGTCCAAGCCATCACCTGCAAACATAGTGAATCAAATTTTGACTGATGCTACCTTGACATGCTTTATTCAAATAGAATGCCTTTGGATATAAACAAAACCAAAAGAGCAATATAAATGATTAATCGTTTATTTGGTACTCTTTTTTTCAAGACAAAGAGAAAGAACAAGGCCTAAGCTCAAAAGTAGTCAGGTCTAAGGAACTTCTTCCAAAGAACAGTGTGAAAGGTCAAAGGGAATGGAGGGAAATATCCAATCTCTTTAGCAGCTTTGTTGCCATGGTAATCATTCCCCTGTGTACAGCTAAAACATGTGAAGGGTAACTCTGACTGGGGGCATTAAATATGGTGGTAGCCTTTAGCAGTGGTGCTGTCCGGTCTGGGCATTCAAATCCCATAAAACCACGTAGTCGCTGACGTCAGTTTGTGAGAAGATACATGGAAGATCACGAGTGATCTATCTTAAGACTAGTTAAACTAGGCCATGGAAATGTAGATAATCCATCATATAAGCAGTTTGACATAAGAACGCTTCGAGTTGAATATAATTTTTTTGTAAACAGAGTATTAAGTTTAGTGAGGTAAAAAACTGGAATAGTTTTAAATTAGAAAACAATTACTATTTAAACCAAATAAATTAATGCTAAATAAAAATTAATGGTCAAATGGAATTGTATTACACTAATCCAGGCAGTTTCTAAAAAGTTTCTTCTAGATCCAAATTTTTATCACTAAAGGTCACCTGCTTACACTTGACTGTATTTTGAATCCTGTTTTTCCACTGGTTTTTGTATAACATTTAAGTTGTTTTTTCTAGAACTTACTTTGGCTCTGTGACACAATAAAACAAACAAAAATGTAGCATTCTTTTTACAATGCCACAGCTAATAAGAAAAAGAACACAGACACACACACACACACAAAAAAAAAACAAAGAAATTTTAGCCTATAGAGTCACACTGTCCAAAACAAGCCATTTGGTACATATGGAAAGTAAATACTTTGTGTTTGGGCACAAAAGTCAACAAGGGAAACAATGAGCTAAGCCTGCTGCACTAAAAGTAACTTAGCTTCTCTCTAAGCTGCTCCTCCACCTGGCACCTTAGCTCTCTCTGGAAGTTACTGGCCTTTAGAAAGGAACAGGCTGATCTGGGCTCAGATGAACTACAGCAGCAAAGCCCAGCGATGGAGTGGCAAACAGACCTGAGAGCACCGCCACTGGGTAATGCCTGGAGAGCCCTGGAGAACAGCTTACGCAGTCCAAAGAGCCACACAAGTTTCCCAGTGACTGTACACTGGAAATAGCCTCAGACTCAATTACCTTGCTCCATGCAATTCTGTATTTCTTAATTTCGTTACCCAAATGTGACATGTAGAAAGAATTTTTACCTCGATTTCAGTTATGTCAGTCTCATCCACTGCAATTAATCAATTATTCTTAACAGTTCCCTCCAGAGACACACCTCCACTGCTAAAGCAAGAAAATATCTCCCAAATTGCCTCGACTTAGACTGAGTTCAAGTTTAAAAACTTTGCCAAGCGAGGATCAGACTAATTTCACCATTTTGGCCATCGCAGCAAACACCACCCTGGCAAAACTTTTGCAGAACTTTTCTGAATTGCATTTTTAGTCATTTAAAATCTATCATTTTACTGTATTTTAAATCTACAAGTTGGGCCTGGGTTTTCAATGAAAAAGAGCATGAAGATCTACAATTTCAAAGCCGCCTTTGGATCAAGGAAGAAAGTGCACTGCTCCTATTAGGTGACAGGCCCAAAGCCCCTCAGCCATACAGGACCTGACACCCTCATTCCTAAATCAGTGCTCAGTCCACCCCACAAACTATTTGCATGACTAAGTGTTTGATAACGGGTCCCCTTGGATTTGCCTAATAAATTCTCTGAAAGTCCAGTATTTAAAGAGGCTTCTTATTCAGAGGAGTAGTTCACCATATAAAATAACAATTCATTAAAGAAACATGAGAAAAGCAAACAGCTCCACAGCCATTTAAAATTTCAATGGGCTAATCCACTCTCAATATGCAAAAGGTAACCCAGGAAAAGAAACATATTACTTGCCCATTGATTAAAAATGAAAAGCTTCTAACCTAAGGACAGTTTTTTACCACCTCTCCATGATTGTTTTCCACCTTAAAAAAAAAAAAATAGCCTTTCTATCCATCTCCAAACCCCGTCAGATTAATTTAGCAGGCAATGCCTAGTGCCTGCCTAGAAGAGAATTCATTGATAATTTATGGAAATATCTACTATAATCCAGAGGAGATGACTTTTTTTCCAGCTTTGTGCATCAATAGATAATCAAGGCCTTAAAGCAGCCTTAGCTTCCCATTACCTCAGGCAAAAGAATTCCTGAAAGCGTGCCTTGAGGGCACCTGAATTATATACTCCATTAGGAGAGGAAGGCTTTCTGCATTCCATGTGTAACACTCACCAGAACCTTTCCTGTTTATTTCTGCTGTATGAAAGCAGAAGCATTAGGAACAGAATTTTTTTTAAGTGAAGACTTATGTAGATACAATGGAGAAACCTTTCAAGCGGGAGCCAGATCACCCCCTTCAGTCCCTGGCAGTGACCTCTCCCGAATAAAAGGTTTCTATTACATCATTAGCTCAAGCCAAAAACAGCCTTGGCTTAATGCACAGTTTGTTCTTCCTACTGTTTTTAGGCAAATACAGCTACTTTACTCCCATCTGGGAGGGAAATTACACTGCTGGGTTGTAATCTAAGACAAGATTTTCATTGGAAGCAAATGCTTTCAATCCAGTGTAAATACTGGTGCATGTTCTGAAAAGCCTAAAACAATAAACCCCGCTCCTTCCCGACACAAGTTAGGGAAATGGAGAAGATGGGGATGGAGAAGAGCATAATAAAACAGACTATTCTAAAAGCAAACACTTTCGTAGATTTTAATAAATTGTTTAACCTCTTCCACTTTCTAAAATTGAAAATTGATCTCGAAACGTCTCAACCTCAGAGGAAAGTCTAAATGGTCAATTGTACTTTAGCATTTCCATTCACACTGCAATTTGATACAGTCACCTCTATGCGGTCTCTGGAGGATTTATTTCCTTCTTTTTATTTTTAAGATCACTAAACAAACTTGGAGAACGCCGGCTGGCCACACGGCAGCAGGCAGCAGCTCTGAACCACATTTGTAAAATGTCAGCAGTGACTTCATTCCTGGAGCTGACTTCTCCTGCCGCCAAATGAAGGCAAACTGAAAAGGTGGAAATAATCATAAAAATGATGCTAGTCCATAAACAAGCTTACAGCCTCATTAGGATAGCAGTAGGCTCCAGTGGGTGATTTATGCTCGTTTTGCTGATGCTATGAGGAAATGCCATAGGGCGACTTTAGCCAATTGCTAATGGTTTCTGACAGCTTCTTAGCAACTAGTGCAAGCAACGTTGTGGCGTTTGCTAGTGACAGAAACCGAAAATGTCATATTATCTGCCCATGTGTCATGAAGTCCATGTGGCAATTAACTAGCAGGCCAGTGTCTGAGGGGCCAGAGGCTCCTGAAAATGGCCTTTGGCTATGCAGAGGCAGCCAAGGGGGCTGAGCTTGCTGGCTGCACATATGCAACATTCTAATGCAGAAATCCGCTTCCTTGCAACTTCCCAGCTCTGATGAGACCGGCCACTCAGATCCTCTCTTTTCCCGTCACCGACGCGAAACTCTAGGCTCCTCTCTCTAGGCACTAGCTCTGGTGTTATCAGAAGACTCTAGAGTGATCTGCTTTGATGTGATTATCCGAATGGCTACTTAATTGGCAATACCTGGTGCTACGCTTTTTGGATGCTGGATTCTAAGGTGCTAGTGCTTTTCCTGCTCTCTCACAAATTAGTCTGAAAGGATTTAAGATCACTGAAGCAGACTCATGGCCTGTCAGATTGCTAGGAGCAGAGGAACTCTGCGCAGCAACAAGGCACTATTTAAAAAACACCAGGCTTCTAACAAGCAGGGGGAGAATCTTGGCCATACTTTTCAGTTTCCGAGCTATCAAAACCATGCACTATATGTCAAACTGTCAAACCTTTCAGCGTGGGCCATTTGCCCTTTCAAATAATATTTAAGAATTGTTTTTACAAAATTTTATAGGCCATGGTCTAGTGAAAGAGGCCAACCAACAAAGAAAGGAATTTGTACTACAATTCGTCTACGGACAATTTCTTGTGAGACCTGGGCCTGTCCCTGCGGAGCAAGGCAGGTGACCTGTGGCAGCTCCCAGGCTGTCAGACAGCTCAGATTTCAAACACGCTCAACTCAAACATCCAGAGTCGCCTATTTAAGCATGCCCAGGCATTTAGACTGTGCTATCTCGTGCCTTGAAAGGCAGGATAAAGCGGCATTTATCGTATTCAGGCCATTCAATGGGTCAGACTGACCCGTGTCAGCAGGGGCTCCTCTCCAGCAGGTCAAAGCCCTGCTCCCGTTTTTCTCTCTCTACTAACTCCCTCTCTCCCCCAGGGCTGCCATTCCCAAGAACTAGTCTGAGTGAAGCACAAACAAAACCCACCAAAAGGACCCAAGATTTACATCACAACTGATCGGAACTTCTGGTGTCAGTGGGCCAGCAAGTATCAATGAAATGGGTTGTCTGTCAGAGACTCCTTATGTCATGGAGGCCAAACTCCTAATTAGGGATATGAACTTTCAACTGCCAGGGCAAATGGAAGCGTAAAGTGAGGCACCCCCCTTTCGCTAGGAGTCTAGCTGGAAGACACTCTAGCTTCAAGATCGTCCCATTTACAGTTTGGGGATGGACTCCCGAGTCTCAAGTCAGGTCCTCTCCTGAATCTTTTACTTTTTTCTTCTTTTAAGTGTTTTGGCCTAAAGCGTTTGTCCCCCAGATGTACCTAGACTTAAAAATCAAAGCCATTTACAATCATCTCGCTTGTCTGTTGGCTCATATAACACATACATGTGAGAGAGAATGTGGCATATCCCCCTCCCCTAAATAGCATGTAGAACATTCCTGCCTCTCTAGTGGCTGCTGGTGCTAACATCCTATCAGTATGGGGGCAGCGTTTCCTCTGAGCGGGCTATCTGGATATGTCTGACACCCAGGTTGTTAGGGAAAAAGCCTAAAAACTATTCAAAACCTACTCCTCTAGATCATGACTGTGTCTACTTAGCCAGAACTCAGATGGGATAATGTTTCTGTGTTATGTTAAGAGGATTAATGGTAGAAATTATAGAAAACCCTTTCTCAGGAACCAGCTAGAATACTTCAGAGATTTTAAGGAGGTGTTTTGTCTTCATTTAGAATGTGTAATAGCTGCCAGAATGATTTTTCTAAAACACATATCTGATCATATAAGACTGGCACTTAAAATACTTCTGTGGCTACCCTTTGCCTGCAGGAGAAAGGTCACATTTTCTAGCCTGGCATGGAAGGTCTGTCGTCATCACTCTCCCTGGTGTGTTTCCAGCTGGTATTCTGCAGAGCCCTGCTGTGCACTGGCACTCACACCCCACCCCCAAACCTGAGCCTACGTGACGTTCTCATCACACACACGCGCGCACACACGCAGTCTCACACATTGCTCTCCAGCCTCCTTCTGTCTCCCTATGCAGATCCCTTTCTCTGCTGCATCTTTCCCTTCCCTCCCCCAACAAGTGTGGTAAACTCCTTGGTGACCTTTGAGACACAGTTTGACTGCTGTCTCCTATAAGAAATATTCTGGATTCTAGCTGATTAGTGACACCACTCCCCAATTCCAACTGATTTTTCTTTTGACATTTCTCCATCCAAACACATATCAAGCTCTGCTAGGATTGCTGATTTCTGTACACATCCCCTCAATCTGATCACAGACTACATGAAAGTGGCAACAGAGCCATACTCCCTTCTAAGACATTCTAACTTCAGTGTGACATTGGCATAAAGGGTACAGACTTGGGTGTAAATGGTACAGACTTTTTGTTGTTTATGAAATGAATGAGTGAGTGCAGTTTTAATTTCCAGTTGTTACAATGTTTTGTGATGCATACCTAAATTTACTCCTGAAAAATTATTACCGACAAATACAATAAATTATAAGAAAACATAAAAGGAACATACTCCCCAAAGCTTAGAAATTTCCTTGGCATCTATGTTCATCTTGGACAAAGGTAGACCGACAGTGAAAGTATCTGACTCTTTATAATGTTTGCCATAAGTCTTCAGAAATACACCCCTACTTCCTGCAATTATATTTAAAACTATCTAACTAAAATTTCTTGCTGTGTGTGCGTATTTCCTGAGTTTAAAAAATAAAGTGAAAGCTATTTGATTTCTTCTGTATTTCTTCCAATGAATTAATTATGTTACGACTCTACAACCATCTTTCAGTTTTACCACAGCAAAAAAATTCAACTGTCTTTAAGGAGACAATCTGATCCTGAACTAAGACTCCAGATTCACAATTTATACATATAGTGCTAAATATTTAATTCTGGAACTCAGGCTTTCTTTGGTTTTGCCATGTTATTGTGTCAGACTTGCCTATGACATTCCCTAACACCTGCCACGACAGTTTTTCAGCAACAGGTTTATCTGAGAGCCTCGGTCTCTGATACTTTAGTATAGAGTAGACATGCCATAGGGCCCTAGGAGACATTAGAATGGATTTTTTAAAGACAAATGAAAACATAATACAATCTCTTAAGTATCATTAGACATTTTCAAGAGAAACGCAGTTCACTTCATATATTTCCAAATCTGCAGCCAATATGTAACACAGAATAGTCTAACTCCAATGACTGACTTTAAATTTAACTTTATTAGGGTTCTCTTAACTCAGCTTCCCTGTATCTCCTCCCATCCTTAAGTGTTTAATGTTTCCTTGTTCTTAGTTCAAAGTGATTCTTGGTTGATCAAAGAAAAACAAAGGGGAGCATATTCTCATATATTTCATTTTACCACCCATGACATTCCTGTAAATTGTGAGGGGAACCCTTTGGAAACCAAGATGAGGAATGAGAGGTTGGCACCACGAAGGCAGTGCTAATTTCTACAAGGGGCTTGCAGATACCCTACGGCACTGATTAAAAAGTCGAAGACATGAAGAAGGTGGGGGGATAGAGATTAAGAAAAAGAAAACTTTAACCATATTATTGGCACCTACAAAAAGAAATGTCTAGATATGCTTCCTCAGGTTGGCATCGCAGGCTATGAAGCCTTCCCTTTCTAGCTGAATTTAGGTTTGTTAAACAGTGACACATATGTGTTAATCGTTAACCACTGTGGAATGAGCTCACAGCCTTATTTTGCCCGTTAGTAGACTCTTGACATCACAGAAATCTATGGGAAAACAAGTAGAATCACACCAGAAACAAGGACCTCTCCCTCGGAAAGTACTTCCCCAATTTTATTTTTTAAAAAAGATTTATGTATTTATGCATAGAAGAACTGGAGTGTAGGCCAGAAGTGTGGGGTGAGAGGATTCACCAAGAGACAGAGCGGGGAGAGAACAGGCAGATGTACTGAAACACACTGCTGAGGGGAGCACAGAGTGAGGCAGGAGAGGTGTGCTGCCCCATGTGGGTCAGCTCCCTGGCAGGGGATAGAACTCATGGTACAGCGGCTGGTGACAGTGCTTGATAGTGCTGAGTCTTTAAGCCCTGCACCACGAGGGAGGCCTACCTCCTATTTTAAAGAGTAAAAATGTGGTACTCAAAAATGATCCCTGTGTAGGTAATCGTCTTTTGCATAGTCGTTCATTCACTTAACAAAAATGTATCAAATTCCTTCAGTGTCCCAAACATCATAACAATCATTGGGACACAAGCAGTGAATAAAATCAGAAGAGTTCTTGTTTCTATGGAGCTTTCCAGTTAGAGGGCACAGATGTTAATCATAGCAAATAAATGGACAATTGAACTCAATCAGAAAGAAATAAAAATAAATCTATCAGTGAGTGAAACAAAGAAAATTGACTCGGCAGGAGTGATCTCAAGCAGAATCTGAAGAGTGAAGAGAAGTCAACGAGGTAAATTGGATAGACTAAAAGTCAGAGAGCAGAGAAAGGACTGTGGCCATAGGAACCGCATGGACAGACCCTCTGTGTCTGCAGGAAGTGTGACACAGCCACAGAACTGGAACCTAGGAGAGCAGAGCACGATGAGGCTGGAGAGGTCAAAGGCCACACCGGACCTGATGGGTTACGGTCAGGATTTTGGGTGTTTATCTGGAGGGTTTTGAGTCATGACCTATAAGGCGTTTCTGTGGAGCTGTCAGTGTCCTCGCCATCACATATTACATCGATTTTACCTTTTTAATAAAGCTACATTTCCCAGTGTCTCTTTCTAGTTCAACTAACAAAGCCCCTAATTCCAAACCAAGATTGAAGGATGAGGGTCAACAGAAGAACAATGAGTCCATTTAGATAGACCCCAATTTAGGCACCGATTACATTCTGACGATAATTTGTAAGTATGTCTCTTGGACATTAGAATACATTTTTACATAAAAGCTCGTTATGAATGGTGTTAAGTCCCAAGGCTAGCTCATTAAAGCCAAAGTAATTCGTTAAGTGAATGGAATTCTAGCTGACATCTGCGCCCTGGCTGCAAGAAATCAGAAAGTACTAGAATAAGAAGGAAGATGAGTTTCTTCTCATATTTCTGTGCACAGAGTCAATCTAGGAAAATACTATCATAAGTGTAATTGCCTTTAGGGGCTTCATTTCTGTATTTCTCTTTCATGGCATAGCACCTTGCTCTTGGAGTTTCTGAGTATTCCAATGCCTTGCAGATGTACTTGGCCTCTCACCATGGTGACCTCAACTAGATCTATTTTTTTTCCTGCCTTCACTTCACACCCATCATTTCCCAACAACCAAAATACCCAGTCTTTCAGTCTAGATGATCTGAGCCAGAGTTTAGGTAGAGAACACTTAGAAAGAATAAATTCAGAGTAGTAATGAATAACTCATGCCCTCTCACCTTCCCAGACTGTTGGCATTTTCAAAAGATTTGTTGGGCCTCCCTGGTGGCGCAGTGGGTTAAGCAACGCACTATGAAGCAAGCCGCAGCCACTGCAACACGAGTTCGATCCCTGCTGCCGGCCAGAGAGGGGACCCACATGGTGCAGCAGACCTCTCCTGCTGTGCCCGCTGCTCCCCTCAGCAGTG
>JAGFMF010011413.1:317042-347042 GCA_019455555.1 Galemys pyrenaicus
GGGAGCACGGGGGACTGAGGTGATGGTGCACTGGTGATATGGTGATGGGGAATACATGGGGATTACAATTGATGTCAAATATATATAAATTTAAAAAATTAAAAAATAATAAAATCACAATTTAAAAAAAAAATGAAAACCACCTGTGAACTGTAAAAGGAGCAAGACAAATACCAAGTGTTTATGGATCCACAGAAAGTCAGCTCTACTTTTTGGTAAAGCCAAAAATAGTTAGAAAGCAAGACAATTTTCCAGAATGTGCCTTTGAAAATTAAAGGAGAAAATCACCACATTTAATGGGGTAAGAGTTGAATAACCAGCTCCCAGAGCACAGAGGGCATCCTGTGCTGGTTAGAACATGGCTCTGTGGAGACCACAGCCTGCCATCAGGGCCCAGCGGCTGTCCCTGTGAATGAAGGACACACAGAACTCTGCTGCTTGTTTCCAGCATCACACTCGTGGTTCTCCAGTGTTTCTCCATGTTGGGAATCTGGACTCCTACTAGTAGAGAAGCGGGTAGGAAATCAGCCTCTCCAGAGACAACCTGCACTCTGCAATTGAGAAGTGCAACCGAGCAGGCCTGGCCAGGCTGCTCACTCAGGGGCAGGGTGAAAAGTGACCAGTCACACACTCACAGAAGAGTGTCTTTTCTCTCAACATTTATGTATCAAAGAAAGGAAAGTCTCCCCTCCAGGAGGGACACAGAAATACAAACAGGGTTGCCTGTGAAACACTAGCCTGGAGCAGAGACTGCCTCCCAGGCCCAAGGGGGAGCAGTACCAGTTTGTGGGGTGCTCAAGATGATGTTGCCTATGTATTAACCCCAAATCCACCTAGGTCAAGAAGGAATTAGTAGAAACCATGAATTGTTCTCATCCCCAAAAGGCAGATCAGCTTCACTCCCACAGAAAAGGGGTTGATTTGAGAGCAGCTGGCACCCTTCTTTTCTCATACCTCTTCTAGAGTTTCTGCTGCTGCCTTGACGTAAAGTCTACCTGGATCCCAGGCACTCCCCTTGGGTTCTGAGATAATCACCCACAAAGACAGGAAGATCCAGACTGGTCTCAGTTCTGTGATGCCCTGCTAGACCTGCATTCAGAGGAGCTGCTGCTCTCTTGAGCTCAGCACTCTCCCTCCACCTCCTCTTACAGATGCAATCCTCCCGCATGGGCTTGTGGCCTGATTCCCTACCCTAGAACTGACCCAGCCACAAGCCAGCTAGGAACCTCTATTTCCCTCCCCCTCCCCCAGCCCTCATCCCTCAGCCTTCTTTCCTAGGACTGAACACTGTGCCTATGAACTGCCAGCTGGAGGGGATTCTCTCCCTTGAAAACAGACCTCAGAATGCCAACCCTAGCCCCGCCTGATTTCTGCATTGGCTTGCATCCTAGAATTCCTTGTTGATGGCCCCACCTATGAGACTGGGTATGTGAAATGCCAGGCCTGAACTTGCTACACCTCTTGGACACTGTATCTTGGACCACCCAGCTGCATGCACAGAGGCCAGCTCTATATCCAGACTCGGTGCTCGGAGCCCTCATTCCTCTTAATAAAGGAGATACTTCAGTCCTGCTTGTCCAGCCTTCTCTCGGTACCAGTGTTCAGTGGTGCAATGATTCTAGCACCGCTCCTAAGCTTCAGCATTCCCCGCTTTCTTTTCCTCTGGCATGCCAAACTTGGAAACAGCCTCAAATCACATTCATTCCCATCCAGGTGGTCTGTGAGTTTGATTTCCAAATCTGATACCAAAGGGGTGTGGAAACACTGTCATTCTCTTTATCTCATTCACACCCAAGGAATCCTTCTTCCAAAAACATCTCTGAAATAATTCACATCTCTGAAATAATTCTCCATGAGTCAGCCATCTCTTCTACATTTGAAGCAGACATCCCCCTCTTGTAACAGACATGACCAAAGGACAGACAATCTGATCTTAGCAAAATGACTGGAAGGATGAATGGTGGGTCCTGCAAGTCCACGGTTAGATATTGGCTGTGGTTAGTCTTCTGCCATGAGTAAGATCAGGTATGAAAAATACAGGGACCTTCTTGGTGTCGCAAGGGGTTAAGTCTCAACACTATGAAGCTATATGCAGCCCCTGCAGCACGAGTTCGATCCCCAGCTAGGGAGATGACCCATATGGCTCAGCAGACCTCTTATGTCTTGCCTGTGGCTCCCCTCAGCAGTGTATTTCAGTCAATCCACTTATTCTGCTCTCCACTCTGTTTCTGGTGAATCCACTAACCATACCTCTGGCCTATACCCCAGTTCTTGTATGCATAAGTAAATCCTCAAAAAAATACATAACTTTAAAAATGAGAAGATAATCTCAGTCAGAAACCAAAACACTTTAAACACATAGTATGTGGCTAATTTGACCCATGTTATCACAAAAAAAGAATGAAAATCAAAATAACGAAATCTTATCTGAGCTAATTAATGTTAATTGTCTTCTTCTATACTTGCTTGATATCCCTGTCCTTTTAAAGAGTAAAATGGGTGTTTGAAGTTATGCTCTGGCTATTTGAATATGGAATGATCACTCCAGGTCTTCTTAAACTTGGCAGTGAATCAGGGGCAAATTCCCAGATGGTCAAACAATGATTTCACAACATCAGGCCATTATTTCTCATCTTTCCAATTTCCCCCTCATCCCCAAACATATGCACTCATGACTGACCTATAGGTCAGAGACTGGGACTCAAGTTCCAGGCCAGCCACTACTATCTGTGCAGCTTTTATAAAGCAACTCAATTCTTCTAAGCCTCCCTTACTCTGTTCCAAAGGAATTGTTGATAAGAAGGAACAAGATAATTCAAAAAGGCAATGTGAAGAATAAGGAAATTATATATGGAAAAACTTGGGAAAAACCCAGTGGGATGACGTATGTGAGATACTATAAAAATGCATCTTCTAAGACAGCTTCCTGGATCCCCCAAGACAAGGGTAAATTCATTTGCTACATGCAAACAATAATAGCTCCCATTTGGCCATACTTCCATGGCCTGCTCATGACCAGCTGTTCCCACTAGACTGGAAGCTCCTTGAGTGCAGTAAATGGTCTTGATTAGCAGGGTATATCCTCAGGCACTACTGCTAGCTGAAAGGCAATGTTGTTCAATGGATGGCCAGCTGAAATCATAAACTTATATATATTTATTTAGAATCAAAGTAGGCATGTGGAGGCAGGAGAAAAGCACTTTAACCTTTACAGCTTTTTTTATTTTTCCTGTGCAGAAAAAAGTTAAATTTCTTAACCTAGTTTTACTCTTTCCATATAGATAGCATATACATAAGGTATTACTAGGAAAATTTAACAAAGATTTTGGTCATGTGTTCCAGAAGTTTGATATCTCTTCATTTCTCTATTATGTATGGAATGATTGGTTGTTGGGTTTGCTCAGCTAATTTGAAAAGAGAAGAAAGCCTCAGAATACTTTTGCCACTCTTTTTTGGTCACAAATACCACTCTTTTTAACACAACTGAGCTGTTGAAATGTGGCCTTCATTAGTCTGATTAAATCTGTATTTCTATACAGGCCATCACAACACCACCTATAATGCTGAAACAATTAGATGACTGAAGAGTCATCATTAGCCTAAATTCTACTCTTATTGTCACCAAATGAAACGCAAATGGATGATCCATTCATATTTTCATCTCTCTTTCGCTCTCCCTCCCTCCCTCTCTCTCTTTCTGTGTGTGTGAGTGTGTGTTTAAATGGACCTGATTAAGTGACACATGGGTCACTCAGAGTAGAAGTAAAATGATCGTTTTGCATTTAATGAAGAACATTAGTATTTTTAGTAGGCGCTATTTATTAGGAAGTACATCAGAGAGTGCATGACAGTGGACTGTGTGGTTTACCGTTAGGGGACTCATAATGTGTGGGGAAAGGTAGAATCAAACAGTCAGGAATATTTTGTTCCTGTTCATTTGCAGTGAATGGAAATTAACATCATAGCAAGTGGATATTCTATATAAGCACTCCATGGAGGATAGGCAAAGAGTAATTATAACTTCTTGGCTTATTTTATTATTATTGATATGATGGTGGAAGAAAACCAAGATCATTTTCTAAAGATACAGTTGAAAAGGGAAATTCATTTATATGGAAATAACCAAAGCAGTAACAATATTAACAAGACTTAAATCCCTCAGTCCTTAAGGCAACTCAGGGTCCACACATAACTATAAAACAGGGTTCAAATATTACAGTTTGGGAAACAGCAAAGCCATATTAAACTGGAAAAGGATGAATTGTAACAGGCAGGATTCAAGGATGCATCCTTGTCCAGATGTTAACAACCAGGGGGAAATCAGGGAAGATGAGGAGAAACTTCAACTCTAGATTCAGTTCTCATTTATGCCTCAAAATCAGACTACAGAACAGCAAGCACCACCATGTCTGCTAAGTCCGGTCGTCTTAGGGTCTAAAACGACAAAGATAATCTATTGGACAAACTAGTCTTACAGAATTTAGGTTTTCACATCAAGGGGCATTTGGCTGTATGCTTGTGTTAAACAGGCTTCTCTGCCAGGAAACATGACCCCGAAGTCCACCTCCAAAGTTTAAAATTCACCTTGGCAGAACATCAGCTTTCTCTGATTCCTCTTAAAGTGGGGCACGGGAAAGGGTGACCTGGCTTCTCCAAAAGTACGTGTGTGTAACTGGTCCCCATATGTGTTCGACAGCATAACCAAGAAGATGTAACTTTCATTAGAGTAGTGAGAAAAACTTGCAGTTTCTTGAACAGAACAAAAGAAAGCTTTCCCACTGTAGAGCTCTTCCTAATGACCAACGGTCACTGGGTGAGCACGTTTTTCATTAGCACGCTTGTAGAATTCCTGGCCACCAGCTAGAACAGCCAGATCTGCACAAACAACCAAGTTAGTCTTGGGGAACCTGAGCTCTAGGGATGCCCAGAAACAAGCTGATGGAGTCTAGGAACGCTCAGCTTGGAATCAGCCAGAGACTAGAACAAAGAAACGAGCATTTGCATTCTCCTGACATCCTTCTTCTGCTGGACCCAGCCAGAAGAGAGCAGCAGTTTTCTTAGCTTAGTACCCAGGAGGCAGTTTCTCAAAAGCACGATAGACAAGGGAACTTCGTTTAAGAGTTATCCAATGCATCTGGGCAGTGTTGAGTGAGCTGCATTAAGAATTCAGAGCTCAGCCCTCCACCCAGAGTCCCACATTAGCAAACTGCCAAGGAAGTCTGCATCCCATGCTCAGAGGCCAAAATAAGCTGCAGGCATAGTCTACTTTACGACTCTACTACACTACACGTGGAGCTATTTCTACAAGGGCAGCGACAGTTCACACAGTCTGAGAGGTTTATGGCTGCCTGGCACATTAGCTGCCTCTTCTGTTCTTGGGGGACAGCAAGGGCGTACTGGTGAACACTCGCCAGCACACATGCACTGGTCACCTCTCCTTCCTCCATCACACACACAAGGGCGTTAGTAAGTGAGCTCTCCCTCTTTTCATGAGCTATCTTCCTTTAGGTTTTCATTCACTGCACAAGCCATGATGGTAACAGAGTCATCATTAAATATCTACAACATATTTTCACAACATAGTTCACATTGTAGCACAATGGGAGTTCTCTGCAAAAAAGGGTCATTTGTGCAGTGTTAATAATTTTTCTGGTGCAGCTTTTGGTGAAGAGGAGAGAAAGGCCCAAATCAATGGTTTCCGTCATGGAATTAAAGGGGTATACCAAGCCCCACACGTCACGTGAGTGTAGAATCAGGCCTGCAAACGGCTGTCAAGTAAGCTTTGAAAGCCAGAATTTGGTAACCCCCAACCATGCATTCTTATGACATTTCTTGGCCTAACTTGATAGATTGATTCTGAAAACATACACTAATTTTTTAAATGCAAAACAGACCCACTTGTGTTAGGGCCTGCACAAACAGAGGACTAGAAGAGTGGAAACAGCATAAACAATGTTGTTTATATCCAAGGCCTGAGAAAACTGCTGCACTTTCCTCCAAAATTGCAGGAAGTATCAGAGTAACCCCATCCATTAAGGTGGAATAAGAACCACATTTTCCATAGGAATGGATACAATTTTTCAGATATAGTGACATTAAAAGATCTCGAAGCAGGAGCACAATTAATAAAGGATGACTTCTCTAACCTACCATTGAAAGGGCAGAAAATTCCAGCCACGAGCAATGCTTAAAAGTTATAACTAAGTGAAACCAAACACAGCGAAAGGGCAGATGCAAGACACACTGAACATTTTCATTGTTTGACTTCGCTTCTGACCTCGTGTGAAGGCATGGACGAGGTTCCCACAGCAGAGTCTCTAAGAGGGACGGTTTCTGCAGCAAGAGTAACCTGCCCTGTGCATGTGAGCCCTGAAGTTTTAGAATCACATAGGACTTTATTCCTTTTTTCATCAGTTGGCTTCCTTACTACATTTCTCCATTTTTCGAGTTGCTGTAACAAAACTATATTTAAAAGCAAGCAACAGGAAGCTTTTACTTGGGAAGTTGAGGTTTAAGCACTCAGTGGCAAACAATGAACCGGAGAGATAAAGATGCAACGCAAATGGTAGGGAACAGACCCTTGCTAGTTTCCTGCCAAAGTTGACTCGTGAGCATGTGTGAGGCCACGATACGGACTAACAGTGCTATTTTGCTTTTATTTACTCCAATTTATTTGTTCCTGTGAGAACCCCTATAAAAACAAAGTGTGGGGACAAACAATGGAAGCTTTGCCATCTCCTCCTTGCCAGGGCTTTTATTTTCCACATTATCAAATGTTTTCATCAGTGGAGCTCAGCCCATTCATTCAACTCTGTGAATCACAATCCAGCTCATATTGCATTGTGGGGGGGGGGGGAGGGGGGGTCGAAGACGACTCTGCATTGCCTGTATCATTGAAAGAAAAAAAGGTTTCCCATCTATTCCCTTTAACACTTACAAACAGATATGCTGTCCTTTATAACATTCTAAAATGAATACTGTATCTCAAAACAGTCAAGTAATCTAGAACTTTTAAAGAAATAACCTTCCAAGCCCATAACATAATTTTATCTCCATTGTCTCTCCTGGCCCCTTCCCCAAACAGGTATCCATGTCAAAGGAGAGCTCTTGAGTTGGGGGTTTGTTTGACCTAGGTCACGCAAAGGTCAAGCTTTTCACCAGTTGTTAACACAAAGCTTCCAGCCAACCCACCCTCCAAATCCAGCTACACAGTCTGTTTCCATCTGCAAATGCGCTATGCACATTGGATTTTTCTCAGTTTTGCAGGAACTAACAATCCCTTCACTGTGAAGTGGTCTCAGTGACAAATAAATAGGTCAAACACTCTTCGGTGAAACTGTAGGCGCTGAATTTGCCAAATATGGAAATGTAATAGATTTTGACTTTTTCATTTTTAAAAAGGCTTTTTAAAGTGTTATTTTAAAACCAGTTGAACAGATTCCTTTATTCTTTTATTGAAGTTCAGGGGATGCTGTCTTTTAAGCAGTTTTATGCAATCCAAACTATATTTTTGCCTCTCTGAAAGAGATCAATATTTATTCAGATTGATTTTTAAGATTTACATGTGAAAAATAGATAAAATTGGACCAAATATAAACCAAAACTAATTCTGTCAACTCCCATGAAAGTCAATAAAGCCAAAATAAATTTAGCAGATTTCATCTACCTGCATTTGAGAATTGTTTTACTTCATTATTTCTTATAAACTTACTGAGCAGAAATTTGCTTAACTCTTATCCAAGCTTCTCTTACTGAAACAATAAGACTCTCTATGGAATATTTTGCACTTGAATATTATCACCAGGATAGCATATGGCAAACTAGCAGTAGGCAGTTTATCTTCATCCTCTTTGTAAGCTAAAATTAGCACAATGCTTCTGCAGCATTCTACACTTGACTGGGGCCAGGGCAATATTCTCCACAATGCCATGCTTGTTCCACATCCTGTTAGCTTCCAATATTTAAGCAAATTGGTTGAAGGTTTATATTAACAATCACAGATATATTTTAATGGAATAAAACCCAAAAGTAACACCAACGATAAAAGGTAAACCAGCTATATTAGGAATCAACCTGAAAAGCCTCCCTTCATCTCCTTCCTGAATTATATAGTGTTTCAACTACAAAGTAGTTCAAGTGTTTACAGAGGCTAATTGTACCAAGTGGGATATATATATAAGCGCTCCAAAACCTAGACACAATTACCTTTTCAGACAACTAAGGTTTATTTTTCTACTTGTTTACCATGTTCAGTTTTTCCTGAGAATAAAGTCTTGATGCTAAAATGCGTTGTTGCTAAGAATTAAGTATGCACTTTCAGAGGATTAAATGAAGGTGATCTGCCAATGGAAAGAGCTTACTCTTTAAACAGGAAAGCAGCTACTGGCTAGCTCTTTGAAAGGATTACAACACTAACAATGATTTTAAAAACAATGGAAGAAGTTCAAATAATACATCCCTTGTAGCTGCTCTGTAGCAGTGTAATCTTCTCATCAAATAGTTAAAGACACAAACTTTAGGAAGAATTAACTTTAGGGAACCCAAGATTGGCAGCTAGACAGCAGAGAGATATTTACATTAGAAATAAGAATACCTCTATCTTCCTCCTTACCTCCCCACTTTTAATGCCATTATTAAGGCAGATGTTATGCTAACAAGATTTTGCAGGAAATTTCACTAACCCTTATCAGACTGAAGTTTCTATTACTTTTGTTTGCTGGGACAGATGTATTCAGCTTGTTCTCAATAGACTAAATGCAAATAAATGCTGACATTGTCAGCTAATTTGGATCAAAAACTTAAAAAAATCATTTTTTGAAAGAAAAAAAAAAGATGATTTCTTAAACGCTCACTGTATACTTGACCTGCTCATATTATTCTCAGAAGTATCTATTTTATCAAACAGAAACAAACCTTATAAGGCAACCCTCAAGCATGAAACTAACTAACTAAAAAGATATTTTGCTTGATGGAACATATCTTGACTCATTCTTGAGGCACGTCCCTACCCCAACACACACACACAAATACAAGTATCTAAATATATAAATCACTGGGAAATCTCCATAATAACCATGGAAAATGGTATCAGATTCCAAATGAAATAACAAAGCTGATAAGCATTTGGACCATTTCTGCTACATCATTACATAAGAGAATCAAATCCATGACATTACGTTGAACCCAGATATTCTGAAAACGCAGATAGTGGGATGGCCTATATTACTCGAATGCTCTTACCAATGTTAAGTCTTTCATCTAGAATTTCTCCCCACCATGAAATTATGTGGACTATACTGACCTGCAAAATGCAATCAATATGTAAACTGTTTACTTGGAGTTTTTCATTCTGTCTAGGTTGTATGTAAAGTTTCAACTTAGTTCTCAGAACTTCAGAATTTCAGAACGGAAGGAAAACAGGTAGATCACCATTAGCCCAACTTTAATTTACAGAAGAAATTTTATCCCAGGGAGTTCATATGGGTTGTCCTACCCAAGCACAGACTTAAAAGTTGTCCAGAGGGGTGCAGCTGTGCTTCTATTCCTCCAACACAGTGGCCTTCTCAGTCTGCCACAGTCTCATATAACCAGAACCTGAAAGTTCCCTGCACAAAATGTATATTATCAAGAATTTAAAAGAGAAATAGACCACTGAGAGCTGATCCCCACATGGAGTCAAACACAAGTATAACCTCCTGGTGGTTTAGCATTTGTATCTGAAACGCAATCTAAGCAGGTCAGTACTTTGATGAAGGACTGTAAGTCTCATGGACTTATCTGTATCTTCAGAAGCATATGGATTATCAAATATTCTTTTTCTAAAAACTGAAGAAGAGGGCCTCCCTGGTGGTACAGTGGGTTGAACGCTGCACTGTGAAGCATCCCTGATTAGGGAGGGACCCGCATGGCACAGTAGACCTCTCCTGCCTTGCCCGCTGCTCCCCTCAGCAGCATATTTCAATCAATCTGCCTGTTCTGCTCTCCACTCTGTCTCTGGTGAATCCTCTCACCTTCCACGCCTCTGGCCTGTACCCCAGCTCTTGTATGCATAAATAAGTAATTTTTTTTTAAAGTGAAGAAGATTATATAGTAACATATATACATGCACCCGCATCCATCTATTTCAGTGAAGCAAATGGGCCAAAATGTTAAAAATTATTGAAATGGGATGATGAGTTATGGGTATCTATTATACCATTCATCAGTTTTCTGAATGGGTAAAAATATTCATAATACAAAATTAGGGAAATGCTAACAAGTAATATGTGGGGAAAGAATGTCAATGGAACATTCCGCCTGTCTTGTCCTATATTTTCCATTTTCTGTGCCTTCGGAGTTATGGCCCCTGAACACTGTCACTTTATTGTGCCACAAGAGAAAAGTCATCACCATATATGTAAGAAACTCCTCCCTTTAAAAGGAGCTAGAACATATTTAGTTGCTAGGCAAGCATCTCTACCTCCTTGAAAAGGGATGGGTTTGCAACTATTTCCAAAAATTCAAGTACATAATTGTGTCATAACAGATTGTATAGAAAAGAAAATAGAGAAAATAGGCAATAGAGTCTTTGCTCTCATCATCTCTAGACCACAACACTGTCCACAGAAAAAGAGCAAGAAGGCACATGGGCAATGAGCTGAAGACGAGAAGGTGGCGCCAGCCAGGACCAGGTGAAAGAAGTAATAAAGCTGATTTTCCATAAACAAAATCCTGCCTGTCAATTTTGTCATCTTCCTAAATTCCCAGAATCAATCTTTCCTTTTCACATTCATAGATGAGATCATAGAACCTTATTTACCAACTGTACTTACTATAAACCTAGTCCTTAAGATCTATGTAATATTTAGTAAGATTTATCTGTAATACTGAGGATTGTCTTCTTCTATCTTCAAGTTTACTAATAGCAAGACATACTGAAATTCGAAGGTCTAATACTACCCCAAGAGCTTCATTCAAGACCAAAGGTTATTGCGCAGGATGAGGTCAGAGATGCAAGAGGAAACTTTGGGAATGGACACATTCCTTCCCCATCCTAAATCAGCTCCAGAAGGAAATTCCACCTAGTACTCAGAGGACCCCAAACCCTGCCCTTGTCTAATCGTCCACGAGAAGTGTGCCCTTCAACAAGTCATCTTGACTGACACTGCAAAGCCCATTTTCTCATAGACACCTACATATGTGATGTAGAAAGAACACTAGCTCTTGTTTAAAAGAATCCAGTGGTCAAAAGAGTGGTGGTAAAACAGGTATCATCTGTAATCTAAGTCTCTTCCTAATCATTCACTTCTTCATCATTGCCTTCTAAGTAGAAGTGACAGATTTATGACTTGGGACATTTGACAATGATAGACAATAGAAGGAGTTTTGTATGAGTAGGAATCTCAAGGGTCCCCCAAGTTTAGAATGCCCTCTGTCCTGAGACAGAAGGGCAGACAAACACTCTCCACTGTAAAGTGAAGACACGTTTGGGAATAATACTACTTTCTCAATTCCTTGTTACACCATCACTCACACTCAGACATGAGCACCAGTACTAACCAGAGACTTGCTTTTCCACAGAGAAAAATAAACCAGACCAAAATGAAAGCAGCTAACACATACACCATGTTTACTTTGTACCACACACTGTTCTAAATTCTATCAATCAGCTTGTTTAGTCTTTGCAACAACCTTATAATTAGATGCAACACTAATACTGTTCCATTTTACAGGTAAGTTTAGGTAATTCTGCCCAAATAGTGAAACCTAAGTCATTTTTTTAATGATGAGAGACCAGTGGAAGAATACTTTGTTTCTAATCATAAACTAAAATTCCCTCATGCCTGAAAATTAGTGAAAGGCATCAGTCAAATTGGGTGAAACAACAGGTAATTCCTGAAGAAAGCAGCATCAGGAAATACATTTGTCCCAGGAAAATCTTAACTCAGAGTGAGGGGAGAAACAAACACTGTACTGTAAAATCCTTGAGAGCAGCTGTTGATCATCTTTTTTGTCTTGTAATTCATCACACGGTGCCTGGTATACAGAAGGCATGAATGAATGAATGAAATAATGAATGAATGAAATGAAATGCTAAACAGTGCCTGATCACTTCTTATAAAGATTCTTCCTCTTTGAAGTATTTCTTCTCTCTTCCCAATGAAAGAGAACGTGTGAATGCATTTCAGAAATAATAAATGGACCAAGAAGCTACCAGTTACTGGTTACTTCTTAACCTGGTACAGAAGAAAGGTGTCTGATTCAGGTTGTAATGTTTCCCCACTTACATCCTGTCAGATCTCAGGCAATCCTCACCTATAAAATGGAGATGTGGACAGCTGCCTTGCTGTAGATCAGTGGTAGAAAGCTAACAAATTGAGGTAGACACATTTCATAAAACAAAAGGATGAAAAAGTATGTTCATTATTATTAGACTTTTCCTTCCCATTATCCCATTACACGGCTCACAGTAGGTATTCAAGAAATATTTTTTGAAAAATGGCAGATCAGAACAAAAGAACCTGACCTTACCTGAACCTCTAATCCCAATTCATAAATCCTTCTCTAAGAGCTTCAAAATTGTCAGGACCAACCTCAGTGCAAGGGATGAAAGCAAGCTCAGGTAAAGATGCCCTTTATTTCTTTAGATTAGCGTTGGAAAAGTTACATCCAACTCTACATCAAAATAAGTAACAGCCTTGTAGAGAAGCCAAAGTGATGAGTAATGAGAAATCTCAAGGTACCAGACTTGTAAATCAAGTCAATGGCCCCCAACTCTTGTAGCCCCCTCCCACTCACCCCCCCCTCACCCCCATGCCTCAGCTGTGCAGGTCACAAGCTGAGAAACGGCAGCGTCATCACTGTCATTGTGCTCCTCTGAAATAGGAACCTGGATTAGCTCTGGCTGGCTGAAGCTCAAGCCAGATAAGTCCAGCACAGTACTGATAGGCAGCGGGAAGGAATTTGAGGAAGTGACAAGAAATGCCACGTCATCCACCATAAAGAAAGTGTTCCCACAAAGTGGCCTGGGAGGTGGCTACGGAGCGACTGGTGTTCAGAAAAATGTAGATAAGCACAGAAGTCTTTCCTAGCAGCAGTCTACAGAACAGCCACAAAAAATTCATGTCCTTGCCACATCCTTCAGTGACTGGGAGGAGGAATGTAGAACATTCGCCTCCACGTTCCCCCCTCCTCTAGCCCGGAGGACTGAGCTGGATCCTGTGCCTTCTGCTGCAGGGGACAGGGACACTAAGAGCAGCAGACCTGCCTGTGCTCATGTCTAACGAGTTAACCAGAGAATCCCCAGTAATCCTGAGGATGTATTTTTTTTTTTAACAAAAATTCCAGGTTACAGTTTTCTGTAGGAAGGAAGGGCCTGTGCCATGTCAGAAATAAATTCTTCCTAATTTCATTCACGAAGTAATGGACATCATCATAATCTGCAATGGCATCTGTCATCGCAAAGATTTCCACTGTTCTTCACAAAAGTTTCACAGAAAAGTAGAAGTCAGCAAGCAGTTATTCTCCAACGAAATTCACGAGCAAAAAAATGGGGCTTCGAAAAGAAAATTGGGGAAAGCAGAACACTTCTATTCTGTCACTGTTGTTTTTTTAAAACATGGTTTTCCCTATTGGTTATATATGATATGGTTTTCTTATATTTAATATTTTATAATATATAATATTTTATATTCTAAAATTTCATGCAATGAACCTGTTCTCACAAAAATGTTCCCAAAAAGTTGTCTGATGTGTCTTCATGAGAAAATCTATACTTTGAAAAATAGACTAAGGGGTCAACTATTTGTAAGGAAAAAAAAAACTATTCTGGATTAAGTGATACCAGTGACTATTTAAAAAGGCATAGTGGGTGAGAACTTAACTTGTCTTTCAGATAAATCCCATAGCCCAGTGTTCTAAGCCTCTCTGTAAGAAATTCTGGCTTAGATTCTGCAATCTCAAATTGTCCTATGACTTCTATCCAGAGAGAAACCCCACAGTTTTCCAAAAGGCCATGTTTGTTAGCAGACTAGATTTCCATCCTGAGTAGTCAGGGAAATGTTTTAATATAGTAAGTACCTTTTTACTCAGGAGTCTCTGAGAACACACCAAATAGGAAATGATTAGAATTGCATTTACTTACTCTCACATATTAGCATTAAATTATTAGTTGTATTAGTGGCTTACATTTACATTAAACTTGCAAATTATATAGACCCTTATTTCCATTCTACGAGTATCTCGATTTTTTTTCCCCTGCATGCATATCTAATCATTTGCTTACTTCTTATCGCTCCAGGAGAGAACCTACAGTTCTTAATTCCATGGATTTTCACAGGGCAAGAATCTAGGACACCGTTTATGCACAGAAATCAATTCAGTCATCACTATACTATGCATCAAAACAACATTTTAAGAGTAAAAGTTGAAGCCAGTGGTATTGAGCCAAAGAACCTCTCCTCAAAGGGAAAACGCAGTGGGATTTTTAAGAGCAAATAAGACAGGTAGCCAAGGCTTCATGCCTCACTGAGAAATGGGGGCTTCTTAATGGTCCAGTTATTTGAGTGAAATCTGGAATTAAGACTTTGTGTCCAAAGAAAAGTGCTGACTGCCTCATTCCTGTGGGCACACACTTCCATGGTGTTCCACGTAAGTGATCACCAGGTAAATTTCCTCTCTTGCCACCAGTGAAGTCACTAACTAACAACACTCTTATGTTTTTAATTAGAATCTGAAAGAATATATCGGCACCATAAGCCTATTCCATTTTTACAAGATCTGCATCTCTGAACACAATATTATGTATGATAGTTTCAAAAGAAATCGTATTACCAAGTATCATAAATCATGGAAACATCATTGGCTTTTTCTAAAATTGTATTCAATCTGCTAACTACACCATTCACAAGTTATAACAATCTATGCAAATGTCTATCAAAGCCATAAAAAACCACACGCTCCCACCCCCCCATTCTTTTCCCACAGCCAAATAAAGGTGAACTGAGAAAATCTGGCAAAGGGTATACATGTCTGTTGTCATTTCCCACAGCAAATAGGGTATTTTCCTCTGGGAATAAAACATTTCCCTTAAACTACTGTTTATAACCCTTATCAGCTCAACAGCAATAGAGCCATCAAGTCCAATATCTTGTGGAAAAAAGTCAAGGTCAACAAGTACTTGCATTTTTGTTTATCTTTAGCTGCAATTGCTACTGACATTCAATTGGGTAATAAACATGAGGTCTGTCAAATGTTCCCAACAAACAGGTGTTCCAAATGCTATCTCAGAACAAGGCCATTGCCAGGTAATCAAACAATCCTGTTATAACAATTATGATTTGAGGACACTTATTTATACATGCAAACATCAGTCAGCTCTGAATGAAGATTGCCACAGCATTCCCACCGCTGGGTAATAAGAGTGAGGAAGTATAAGAGTGTTCTTGCTAGAATCACTCACCAACAGCCACGTGTGTGCTCCCATGAGCGAAGTACCAGCCAAAGAAAAGGCTTTCTCCTCTTATCTCTTCTATTTAAAGGCAATTTTGTGTAGCTCAATACAGCCATGTCCTTTACTATGCCAGCCAGGTTCCTGAGCCCAGTTGCCTCTCTCTGCCTGAAAACCAATTCTACAGTTATGTGTGTGTGTCTACTTGGAATTGTTGCATTATTCCTTTAAGCCAGCATGGTTGCTACATTAGAAAGACTTCATTTTAACTCAGAAAGTGCTAGGATTTGTTCAGCATGTTTAATTCTAAAGAGTCAGATAGATATTTGGAATAAAGGATATATACGTCTTCCCAATCCATCATGGAACTCACTGATATCAACAGGAGTTATGCATTTGGATGTGGGCAGCACGTGGCTCCATGCCATATTTGACTTACAGATTAAAAATAGAATCTATTCCAGCTGCAGAGTAAGACACGTTAAACCCACTGCCTCCATCTGAAATATGAAAATTAAATTTAAGGACTATGGCTACTATCAAAGGCGATGATTCTGACCCATAAAATGTAAATCTCTGCCCCCACTTCAATTATGAAAAATGAGTCGAAGGAACAATCTTTGGGCCTGAAAGTAATGCTTTCAATTCTCGCTATGTGGCATTTATTAACATTCCATCATTTAAGAGAGCAATTAATGTTTTCCAAAGCTGACTCCTTTCCTATCAAGAGCATCAGGACATCTGGAATCGAAGTAAAGAACAATCCTTCTAAAAATACACAAACCCACATCCTGGGGAAAAAAGTGAAAACTAAAAGCCAAAAAAAAAAAAAAAAAAATCTAGATGCACAAAATGAAGTCCACAATTTTAAAGACAATTTTCAGTGTAGACATACTAAATACCAAATGATGTTGTTTTTAGTCAAATAAGTGCTATTTCAGCATAAAATTTATCCTTTATTCTTTAATATTCTGGCAAAAAAGTGAATACAAGCTGAGTTGTATCAGCAGGAACAAGAGCATACAGTTTGCAGTCCTGTAGCCTATCAAGTCTCAAGCAGGTAATTTAAAGATTTCACATTAAAAGGAAAATTTGCATCCTGGGAATAAAAAGGCTTAAGGACACCAGGATCAGAATCCACTGGGCATCCATGAATGAAGGCCTGTAAAACAAAACATGTACTCCACAAATTCTCAGGAAATGTTCATCACTCAGTTGTCAAGCAAAGAGGGAAGTCACCTCATTTTCAGAGCAGTAAACTGATGAAATGAGTCACCAAATTCCCATGATAGTTTGACTGGCCTCTTCCTTTCTACCCAGCCCTGACTTCCATGGAACCCCAGCCGTGTCTGAGGGACAGCTGGGTGGCAGAAAGAGAGGGGTCACCCTCAGAAAGGAGTGATAAAATGTCACCTTTCCCCAGACAGGGTGTAGGGGAAAAGGCATAATAAGCAATGATTAACTATATTTTCCCCATAGCTAGAGAGGTGAAGTTACACTTAGTGAGTGTACGGGAAGGACCTGTGGTCTCCAGCAGTAGCATCTTCCACTTTCTGGCCCACACACCATGGAGCCACATGCAATCAGCCTCTCAGTCAAGGTGACTCTCTGTCCCAAAAGTTCCTCTCTCCTGCCACTGCCCCAGGCAATGTCCTCCACACACTGGCCATAGCTCTACCCCCAAATCCATCCCATCTTCACTTATAAGTGACCACGACACAACTCGAGCATTTTCAGAGACTCCTCATTGCCTCCCAAACAAACTCCCATCTCCTCAAGATAATTTACTTGACCCCTGCTATAACCTGGTCTCGCCTCAGATTCCCCTTTCCCACACCCACTTCTCTGCTCGTGCTGAGGCGCACATGAAACCTCTAAAATGTCATGCTTTCTCTTTATTTTGTACCTTTACACAAGCCAATTTCTTTGCATCATATGCCCTTGTATTTCTTTCACCATCTGTCCCAAGTTTCCATGACACACTCACCCCTTAGGGGAGATAAATGGAAGGATTAGAGGGGGGAAATTTTTTTTTTCCTAAGGCCAAGTCTAGAGATGGAGAAGTAATAGTTGTCTGGCGTGCAGTGTGGTGAGGAACCCACATCAGAGCCCCACTGGGGCTCCAGGAGAAAGGGCGTGAGGAACAGTTAAGGATGCCTGTTGTGGAAAGAAGGGAGGGGAGGGGCAAGAGGCAGGGGAGGGGGGTGGGGAGGAGACTGTGCCTATGTCAGGTGATGGCTACATCTTTGCCAGCGTGTTAGGCACTAACCATTCCACTTCCAGGTCTCTCTGTGCCAGCTCAACCACAAGACATGACCTGCCATACATTCAATGTCTGCCCCTCCACCCGGCTGTCAGTTTCTGGATTCCCAGAAAGGCTTCTTTCCTCCTCATTCCTCACATCTAGCACATCTAGATGTGATGCACATTCCTCACATCTAGCACAGGGCTGGTACTTAGTAGACATTCAATTAATACTCAATATAGTGAATGACTATTTCTGTTTTCAGCTCTTCTACTTTCAGGAGTTTTACACTCATCTGCTTGAAATTCACAATACCAAGCAAACTTTTTATTTGCACTAAGTTTATTCCTTTCACGTAAGAGGATGTTTTTGGTGCTGGTATGTGATAAACCAAACGTTCATCACATACCATCTCCTCCAGTTTATAGGCTGAAATCATACTCCCTCAGAAACTTTGCTTGGAAAGACTATGACACCTGAATCTTGCCATCTGGCCCCCCAGCTCAGCCCCTCACATCTCAGCTTTAACCATTGCTTATCTGAATTTCTCTGGCTTCACTGACCCGGTCTCAGAGGACAGTGACCGCAGCATCCTTACTTGCATCCTCACCTCAAAATGGGCAGAAGAAGACAGAAGAGTGAGGAAAGAACTTATGACATCATGAAATAATCAGCACGTTAGCTCAAATTAAGACAGGCCATCATCTTTTTCAACCACAGAAACTGAGACTCATTTAGATACCAAGAAGTTAGAGTAAGGATGAGCTGAATGTGATTGCAGGCATCACACCAAATCCAACAATAAACTATGTATCACACACCTACTACATTCACAGCATGTGCTAGAAGGCAGCAGGAATGCACCCAGAATCCCAGTTGAAGGTGCCAGCTTATGCCATCTCACCGGCGGCCTCTGTATGAGCAAATACACAGGGTGGGGGGAATCTCTCTCAGGTCTTAATGCCATCAAGGATTCTTCTGAACAGCTTCCATGGAGTCTGTAACTCTTGTAACTAATTATACCTCAATCTCTGTTTTGGCTCCTAGGAAGTTCATAGTCAAACGAAGTGTCTACTTCTAGCAGTAGCCATAGAGGTTCCTATCATTTCCATTATTCTACCCTTTTGAATGGCCTCTTGTTTATTTTCCTTTGATTCTAATTTCTTCACGTAATTATTTTTATCCTATTATGTACTATATAGTTGTATTAATTCCTTAAATCCTTTCTTCGAATGAAGCAGAGAAGATACAACTGCATTTTAAAACTAAGATCCATCCTTTCTTCCTAAGTTCTCAAAGTATAAAGAGTGTTGAGGCTGACCTGTCCTGCTTCCATAGGCACATCTAATAGGGGCATTCAAGGAGAGAGTCAAACCAAAGCTCGACATTTTTAAAGAAATAGCCCTGCTCAAGTGCTAATAACCTGGGAACAAGTCTTTTGACAAGCTGTGCTTTCTGCATTCACTCTTTTATACTCTCTCTCTTAAAAATACATGATTTTGACTCGGGGAAAAAAGATGGCGACGGAGAGACAATAGGCTAAGAAAGCTCCTGGAAGATACAGGAAAAAGGGAAAAAATACAGCAGGCCCCAGTAGGAACTGTAACACTGAGGAAAATACATGATTTTGGTGTTGTTTTTTTCTTCCTTCCCTTCATATATCTAAAGCCATCTTGGAGGGAGTGGAAATTTGAGACAGTTTAAAAATACATGCTTTCGAAGAAAATTTAAGATTTTCTAGGTAAGTTCAAGTTCTCTTTTTCTCCTGATGTGGAAATAAGTATAAGGAAGTTCTGTGTCTTTCAGTCTTAGGAAATACGATGAGCTATGTCTAGGAGGGAATGCATATGGGTTGATATTGGTAAATGGGGGAGAGCCAAAGCTAATTGTACTAATCATACAGAATGCTTTTAGGTTAAGTAATTATGGAAAATTATCTGCAAGACTGAACTAATCCACTAAGTCAGACACTTGAGCAAAACCCAACTTACCAACTACACGTCTGGGACCAATCAATGTGAGAGGTAGACAACACCTACCTCTTTTTAAGGAAAATGCTTGGCATAAATTTACTGTTTGGGTTAGTCTTTGCTAGGCCAACGGCCAAAACCTCTACCACTATCCTTAATTAGTGCTAGCATTCACGGGGGAGAGAGATAAATTCAGGCGCAGAGCTAAATATCATATCCAGCGGCTAGAATCACGTCTGCTGGGGTCCCCGGTGGCGCAGTGGGTTAAGCAACGCAATATGAAGTGTATCGCAGCCACTGCAGCTCGAGTTTGATCCCTGGGCGCTGCAGACCTCTCCAGCCTTGCCTGCTGTTCCCCTCAGCAGTGTATTTCAGTTAATCTGCCTGTTCTGCTCCCCACTCTGTCTCTGGTGGATCCTCTCACCCCACCCCCAGACCTCAGTTCTGTACCACAGTTCTTGTATGCATAAGTAAATAAATCTTAAAAAAAAAAAAATCAAGTCTACTGCTGAGAGCAACAAAAGGCATAAGAGAATTCTCCCAGGATGGCACAGCTCCCCTGACACAGATGCTGTCTCAGGACACTCTCTCACCTCCTATCCTAAAGCCCCTCAAAAGATAGGCAATTTCTGCTGCCAGTCTCCACCCATCCTCTATTGGAAGCTCATTCAGGACCTGAGGATGGAACGTTGGGGGAGGAGTAGGCAGAACAGGCAACCGATCTCTGAAATGCTACCCAGTGAATCCTTCCTTGAGTGCGCCTGTCAAAGGCATCTCTGGGAGTCAGGACAGGTGAAGCCTCAATATCTATTTATGTTTTGACAGAGATTGCCTTGTAAGATTAGCCATCTGGCACCCCAAATAAATCAGCACTGAGGGTATATAATGTAATCAGAATTTGAAAGCATGAGAGGATTCCCAGTCCTCTTTAATAAATAATTATTCATCAATGGTCATGTGCCCATAACTATGCTGGAAGACGGAGAAATCACAGTCCCTTCCCAGGGAGCATGCCAGGTAGCTGACCCCCGAGTGGCACATTTCAATGTATGAGAAAGGCTAAGACACAGGAAACCATGACAACTGAAGAGAGGTGCTCCCTCCAGTTTGAGGGGTGTCACAGAATACTTTGTGCAGATGACACAAATTAAGTTCAGAAGTTTTGGCCTGGCCTACATAGGCCCTTCCCTACACCAAGGGGGTCTATCGTATAGAATTCAAAAGATCCATGTAATTGGGAAAGAGGAAAAATACATTTTATTCTCACTGATCTCTAATTGCAGTATTTCTCTCCAGTATGTGTCTAGGTATGTAACAAACCACAGAACTAGCAATTGAATCTGTGACTCTGTCACCAAAGAAAATCATATTTACACACCACAGTAAGTGTTGCCAATATCTTCAAACATCATTTACATCCATCACTACTTCAAAAATATAATAGACAGGGGCCTCCGGGTGGCACAATGGGTTAAGTCTCAACACTATGAAGCTATCTGCAGCCACAGCAGCACGAATTCCATCCCCAGCCAGGGAGGGGAACCACATGGCTCAAGAGACCTCTCCTGCCTCACCCGCTGCTCCCCTCAGCAGTGTATTTCAGTCCATCTGCCTGTTCTGTTCCATACTCTGTCTCTGGTGACTCCTTTCACCTCCCCTCTACACCTCTGGCCTGTACCCCAGTTCTTGTATGCATAAATAAATAAATCTTTTAAAAAAATAATAGACAGTAGACTAGAAAAGCTTAAATAAAAATCATAAAAATTTGATGCATATTTAACAAAGCACTTATGTCTTTGTGTTGCAACTTGGTTTTTAAAAAATATTTCCATAATTGGAATTCAAAATAGTAAGTTTCCCTGGTAGTCCTATGTACAGTATCTTATTTCATGTATTACTCTGACAAGGTGTCCACTGACTTCACTTAGACTGCCAAGGGGGTTCCCTCTCCCCAGAAACGTCAAGGTCCTAAAGAGGATGAATATGAGTCTACAACAAGTGACCTGTGGAAGAGAAAGCAATGATAACCTTGGTGGTGCAGACAGTAAGGGCCAGGGTGGCTATGTAGCATTGTGGGAGGACTGAGTCAAATTCCCAACAGTGGACTCTGGATTCAAGTTGGCCTCAAAAGGGCCTCCCTGGTGGCACAGGGTTTAAAGACAGCACAGTCAAGCTATCACCAGACACTGTGGCATGAGTCTGACATCAGTTTGGTCCCTGGCCAGGGAGTTGACCCACATGGTGCAGCAGACCTCTCCTGTCTCACCCTCTGCTCCCCTCAGCAGTGTATTTCAGTCCAACTGCCTGTTCTGCTCCCAACTCTGTCTCTGGTGAATCCTCTTACCCTCTGCATCTCTGGCCTGCACCCCAGCATAAATAAATAAATCTTTTAAAAGAAAAAGTTGGCCTCACAGGTTCCCCTAGATGCGGAATCTCCCAGGCTATTAGCTGACCAAGGCAGAGGTGACCACCACAAGTTAGACCAAATACCACCCACCCCGTGTTTCAGTCCACAGCTTTGACCCCAGATTTACAGTGTCTTGGTCACCAGTATGTTATGAAATAAACACACTCCTAGCTTCCTAAGAATATTCAGTATTTAGCAGATATTTCACTTACACATATTTGGTGCTTTTGGTAGTACACACAACCCCCTGAGGGCAAAAACTATGACCTACTCATTTTTATAGTCTCACACAGGCCACCTGCCACACAGTAAGAGCTTAATCCATTTTTGATGACTTGACTAGAATATATAAATTTACATTTCTCCCCTTAAATACAACTCATGATAATATTTTGGCTCATCTGCAGAAGCAATTACAACACTATACTCTTTAATCTCCTTGGGCTATATTAAATGGATGCTTCTCCAAAATTAACTTCCTCACTTCTGCCTTGCCAAGAAAGACACCGTGTGAAGAATCCACCACCTAGGACAATGGATTCTCTCCTCATTTATTTTCGTGGGTAGAAACTGAAACACATGTTTAAGCTGTGCCAGGTTGTGTGTGGTGACCCTGGAATGCCTAGGAAGGCTGACCTGAAAAACAAGTTATTGCTGATAGTTAAAAACCCAATGCATAATAATGAGAAGGGAAAGTGAAAGAGAATATGAGAAAAGAAAGGCCTTCTTTAGACTCCAAATTAGTTACACATCAAGATCTGGGTTTTCAAGGCTCAGATCATCATTTTTATTATTTATATCAGGCAATAAAATGCATGTAACTATTATGTGTGGAATATATTCTTTTATTTGTGATGCATTTTTGGAAAATACCTGACAGTTTTGGAAAGAACCGAGCATTGTGAACTACTAAATTGTGGGTCCATTGCACTTAGAAAATACACTTCACTCTCAATGAAAGCTGATGCTGTCCCCATCAGGGGAAATTCTCTAATTGTAGACTGATGATAACCTTTTAAAAAAAGTCTTCATGCCTTTTGGAGCAGAGCTAAATAATGAATTGCCATAACATCATCATTCATATAATTCTTCACCACTCATTTTTTATTTAAAACTCTCATATGATTCTTGGAAGACCAATGTCATTAATCCTAGAGGAGAAACAGGATGGTGCATGGCTTCAGAAGTTCTAAAAGTCACACTGAAATTGGTGTTTCTTAAGCAATAAGAACGAGAACAAAATTCTGATCCATAGCATGCAACAGAACTCCAGGATCTGCACAGGAGTCAATGGCAAGTGTAGACAGCAAAGTGTCCGTGGCACACGGGGTGCACTGTGACATTGCAAACCCAAGGGAAATAGAATATTGGCTTGAAGCTCCATACCGAACAAGCATCATACCTTTTAAGTTTCAAAAATGAGAGTACAAAACATAGCATGACATGCTATCCAGGTTATGAGTTCACACATAAATAAAAATGAGCAATCAACAGAAAATATAAGAAATGACCCTGTTGACTAATGCCCTGTCTTTTCCAATCGAGGGTCAGACCTATTCAAACCCAATCACAGGAGGATGGAATCAGTAAAGGTCAATCAAAGACGGGCTGAAACTCCAGCCGTCTAGCTGACCTTCAGAGCTTGTGACAAATTGCTATCAGTCAATGTCAACTAATGACAGGAGCTCTTTGCCTAATCAATTGTTCTAAAAATGATCAAGAAAACTACTCACAGGACAGCTCATTTTCACATCAATGCCTGTGAAGTATGAAAAGCTCATTTTTTTGAGTTTTTAATAAGCTCATAAGTAAAGCAGTTACTTGGTAACAGAGGTCACCTTACAGAAAAAGAGAGAACCTTTGTCTGCCTTTTACATATTCTTTTATTACCATATTATAGTAAAAAATATGCCACGGATATGCCAGAGGGCTACATAATAAAGTAGGTAACACTTCATCCACTTTCAAGACAAATAACTTCTGTGTTAGAGGGAGATCTATTTGAGAGTAAATAATTTCAAATGCATTTTTCAGTTATTTAAGATGAAACGCAACGGCCTCAAGTTAGTTTACTAGCGATGTTGCCTAACGGTGAGAAGATGCACCAGCTGCGAAACACTTACGGTCAAGTTCATGCCCCTAAATGTACAGTTACTACTTTTAGATGATGAAGGTACTTTTCTTTGCTTTAAGATGACCTGCTTTCATGATGCTAAAAGTCAAGCAAATGGAGAACAGAAAGTGGTTACTCACATTTGATGAGTCAATAAAAGGAACGGGGAGTACAGTATGGGACATTCTTGGGGAAACAATTCTCTGTCTATCCATCTAAGGCAACGTGTTTGATAAGTTAATGATATGGGCCTTTTGATAACAGGGATCTGTCGAGTAGAATAACTTCCCCTTTCTTTTTTACACCTGATTTTTCCCATCAGGAAATCATTTTCCTGATGTGTGGCAGGCAAAGGCCACACTTTCATTTGCAGTCCAGCATTAAATGTAGCTAAAGTAACACACGGCCTTGTTCTAAGGGTTGAGGAGGATGTTCACAATTATATTTTATTTCTCCTCTCCAAAACGTACTAGTGAAAATGCACTGTAGTGCCGTTGAAATAGAAGAAGTCCAAGCAGAAGTGCGAGGCTTAAGAAGTGTGAACAAATACAGACCATAGCACTGACCAACAGATAAGTGGAGGAAAAAAACAGGTATTTTTTAAACATTTGTCTTCGTCTTCAGGGCTGTCGGGTTATTTATAAGCATTATGTTTATTAAATCAGTAGGAATTTTTGTTTTAAGAAGAAAACTGTTGCTAAACAAGCAGAGTTTGTGTTTTCATCGGAAAAACTGCAGATCACAGATTATACCCTAACCCTGAGTTGTAAGGGTAGTTTTTCAAATTAAAATATCTTCTGTGGCCTCCACCACTCTCAAGTTGTCCATAGGAAAGAAATACAGGAGGGAGGGCAACACTTAAGCCCAGCCATAATTGGAAGTATGTGAAAAATGAAGTGTCAGTTTGGTCAATAAAGGGCAAAGGTCAAGGGGAATGGCAGCCCAAACTCTGTGTGAAATGTGCTCATTAAGACATCCAATCGGAGAGCGCCTTCCCACCTATCCCATTATTCATCGGACAGCTGACTGTTTCAAATGCCTGGGTTTGGGCTGTTATTACTTTTCTTCTTCATGTAAAAAGGCGAGCTGGAATATAAATCGTTGCTCAGTCATCTGGAACATAATGTGGCCCTTCCCCACCTCCCTCTCCCCTTGCTCCCCACCCCCTCTCATCCAGCCCTGCCTGCTGGCTTCCCGGGTCTCAAACAACTGCCTTGAGATTCCCTTCAATAATAAATGGAATTGCCTTCTGCCTATAGGTTGCCTGAACTCATACAAAAGCTGGCGTGGTGGGGGATGGGACCGTGGGAGGCACTGCACCTATTGATACATTATTATAAAGAAATAGCAGTGCTTTTCAATTGTTCCTCTTTAAAGAAACATGCTGTTTTGTGGTTTTTTTTGTTTTTTTTGTTTTTTGTGGGAGCAAAGATACTATTGTTAATCTGAGTCTTGTCCCCAAAAGAGAAGTTCATAAGTGGGCTTTAGAGTTCCAGCAATCATTAAAGTCATTTAGGATTGAAATGTTTTACATCAGATTTCAATGTAGAAATAATACTTTTTCTTTTCCTTCACAAAAGAGGAAAATGAGATGAGCTTTAAGTGGGAAATGTTCTTCAAGAGACATGTCCTTCCTTGTTTTCTATGCCCTATTCTCAATTCAATAAATCTCTGAATGAGTGAAATCGTATAGGCTCTTAATACATAATACAAATCAATCATATCAATCAGCCTGCTCCTCTGTAAATACCTCAATCATCATTCTACTTAGCACACAAAACGAGGTTTCCACTCCCCATCAAGTGTGACCCCCCTTACGAGAGGCTAACACTGTTCTACACATAGTCACATGGAGCCCAGCACAGACACTGGAGAGAGAATGGCAGGACTGACAACAGAAAGAATATCCATCAAATGATCTTTCCCCCGATCCTGGTCACACTAAAGCACTTTATCAAGTAGGATGTGGTTAGGAGGGTGTACTCGGGAGTCAGGCTGTTGGGTTCAAGTCCTGACTCTACCACCAATGAGGAGGTGACTTTGGGCAAGTCTCCTGGCCTCTCTGAACTTCCATGACCTCATTTACAAAGTGAGGGATGGAAATGCCTATACTGATTGACTGACAGCCAAGCCCTTCCAAAGTTTTTCTGTCATTTAATGACTATCCCTTAGTTTTCTTCTTTGACTTTAAACTGAAAAGATAGACCTGCCCAAACTCAATCTGTGGTCAGTCACAGCCGACACTGCTTAGCAGCTGTAGAGGGGCTGAGGCATGTTGGCCCCAGGGTGCACACGCCCGGGGCGGGGACGCACAGGATTTGCTTGGTGTTTTCCCACACCAAAACACACAGTTCCTAGCACAGACTGTGATGACAGTCAGTGGGACAGCAGCACTAGGTGGGATCAAAAGGACACATGAGAAGGTCCAGTATCTGCCAATGTGTAGCTCATCTTCTAAGTTGCTGCTTGGGCACCCCAAAACACCCTGTCTGAGGCAGTTACACAGGCCAAGACCAAGATCCTAGAGCCTCCCCCGATGTTACTCACTCTTCAATATTTATGAGTTTTAGTTTTTTTCTCTTCTGAAATGGGAAGCTAGCAAATAATTGACAGGGATTAAATAAAGATTCTAGTACTTTTGGAAGTACTTTGAGGAAGTCAAAGAGTAGACAAAATCAATGTTGTAACAACAGTCACAGAACCCTCGACCAAATACAGATGGTAGGCCTTTCCTTTAAATGCCAATTTAAAAGAGCTTCACTTTCAAAGAATTGATTTCCTGCTAGGGGTCACAAGTGCTAATATTAAATGAAAGGCTATCACAGGAAGAGCTGCCATGATAAATAATTTGAGTTGGGGGATAGCTACACTACATAAATCATGAATAAACATTAAGTCCCTGAATAGACAGACAATTTTGGTTGTTTTTTTAATTATACAACACAACTGTACTCTCTTTAGAATGCCCTAGATTAGACATTGTAGTTTTTTAAGCTTAGGTAAAAATTTGGGTTACGCCTACTCTGTCCATTGAAATCACCACTAATTTGGCAAATTATCAGGCACTCAAAAACTTCCAAATTGCTGAAATTCTAGAACTGTTGCTATATTTTGAAATCTACCAGAACATTACAAATTTCCTGGATGACTTACTTTATTTCATTTACTTAGAAAGTCCAAAAGAACAGAACTCAGTTGAGATACAGCCTGTTAGATGCCTATACTGTGCAGCAGATAAGGTTATCTAACAGAGGACCAAAGCCTAGGGGATTTCCTTTTTTTGCACCACAGGTGCCATAATGAAGTGGTGAAAATTGAAAAGGAATGAGGAAGAAAGAAATGCAGTACAAATAACACAGCAGAGAAAGTTTTAAAATATGTATTACTCCTGTCTGTGGGGGAAACACCTCTTTGGATATGTTCTTGACAGATTGAGTTATTTCTGTCTATTGGGTATGTATAAAGACATATTTATGGATTTATAAATCTTTTGAAGAGGGTTGTTATTTACCCAGTTGACTAAAATGGTCTCAAACTGTGTAAATAACTATTTAGGACATGCACTACGGGCCAAATGCTGGCACGGTTCTCACATCCATGCTGCCAGCAAAGGCAGGCAGGGGAAACGGGGAAACACTGTGCAGTTAATCCGAAGGCAGCACAAAGACCCAGCTCCACAGGTCTCAGGGAGGAAAGAAAGCTTTAGAAGGGCCGTGCTTGGCATGGAAATGTGCGTAACACTTGCAGCAACACTTGTAGACATTAGCCTGTATCTAGCCAGGAATAAATCACACTGCCCAAGAGAACCCACAGAGAAGGGCAGCTAAGACTAAAGGTGCATGTCCACCACCTGCATTATCAAGCTGGGACAGGGCAGGCAGGGAAACCAGTGCAGAGAGCTCTATTTCATCTCGGTGGAAATACTCAACTTTAGTTCTTTGGTGGAGAGCCAACCGGAGAGTGTGATGAGAAGAATCGTATATGAATAATCAGGAAGCTGAAGTTTTTGGTCTGACTTCACATGGCGACCTCAGCAAATTACTCAAGTCATACATACTTTATTTTCCTCAACTGTCCAATGGGGGGTGGATTTGCTCTACTGTCACCTATAGGATTGTTTTTAAAAGGTTCAACTGAGATCATTCAAGTGAGATCATTTATGTGAAAGTGCTCTGAAAAAACCTACTTGATCTTATATATACTGACCTTTCATGAAAAATATAAGAAGATATGTAAATGGAAAACTCCAGTAATGTGGAGGATGTAGGACTCCTACTTATAATCAAATACATCCTTAAATTAGCCTTGGAGAACACCAGTTCTCATGCAAATTCCTAATTCCTTGTTATGACATACCAGAGATGAAGAAATAGGATGGGCATTTGCCTACAGAAAATCCTTTTATCAGATTATATTTGAGAAAATTTGCATATTATAATCTACATTCAAGTACACTGCAGCATTTTTGCAAGTCTTCGGAACAGCTGCTAAACTACCTGCTTGTTCGTGATGACATATTTTCTAAAAATCAAAAAAAGAAAAACAAAACAGTAGGCTATGACCCAAGATAACAATCATGAACTGTGGGGGTGGGGGTAGGAGGGTGGGGAAAATCTAGATTCCATGTATACCTTTCTGCAAACTCATGGTGTAAGTAGAATCCTGAAAATACAGCTTTCTACTGAAAGTGCGGACATCACCTTAACTACGCACTGTGAACAGCAACACTACACCATACGCGTGCAACATTTGAAAGAGGAAAGACCCCTTGGATTTATGCTGCATATCATTTTCCAGCAAAAGTCAGAGGTCAGAGGTAACCTGTTTCTGCCTCAGCTGGGAACTAGTTTACTATTCCAGGCTCCATTTTTACTACACTTATAGTTGTGATGAAGTCAGCAACTTTTCTTAGTACAATGAAAAGTCCCGAATGCTTAAATTTCTGTGTATAGGAGTTACCCCTGGCCCGAACAGCATATACGTGTCTAAAAATATGAACGTGTCATTTTTTTGTTTTCAAGATAATCATGTTAAATTCATTGTAGATTTTGCAGTCCTAACTGGTATAGCCCAATTAAGTTAGAAAACACAATCTTTTTGTTATCACAGCACTCCAGTGAAACACGATCACAAAACCAGATTTTAAAGTATGTATCTACTGTGGGTTTGGAGTCAACTTCAATGAAGTTGTATTTTTATACTCAGAGAATGCTCTTTTAAGCTTTGGTTGCATTAACTGAATGCAAAATCTGCTGCGGGAGGTCTCATTCAAAGCAGTTCAAGACACCTGAACACTCATTCACCACTGCTAGTTTAACTTTATGTTTAAACTTCATTTCCTGCTATAAACAGGATATAGGCGGCCAAACATGTGCGTAGAGAGACGCAGGTTACATCAGTCTTATTTCTTTCCATTTCTTCCTAACTTCCTGGGGTCTGACTCTTCAATGAAGTCAAGAGATTTCAGTTAAGTAAGTCCAGACACGGCTTCAGCCCAGAGGAGAGGGAAGCCCAACGTAGTTTTCTGATGTGCTCATTGCCGCCTAAGCATCTTAAGACATTATTAACTAGAAATCTTAGTGGGTGTTTCTTTATGATCTCCCGAAAAGCCTCTGAGGACAAGTCATAGTAATCATTCAATTTGCATAGCAGGGTATTAGTGGCCTACTATTTATGCACATTCAAGTTTCTAGTCTACTTCTCTCATCTTGCTCTAGGTCGATTCACTGACCCTGTTTTATGGAGGTGACCAGGTGACAGACAGTCAAGCACTGAAATGCACAAAGAAAAGGGTGGGAGGTCTAAAATAAAGGAAGCTGAGTCTGAGTCTCAAATTAT
>JAGFMF010011413.1:352042-390722 GCA_019455555.1 Galemys pyrenaicus
CTACGACTGTTCTGAAAGTCCTACACTGAATTACATCCATCCTTACAGCCTCCATCCCAGGAAAATGTCTGTACCATACTAGATTCAAATACATTTTGAATGAATAAGTGGATAACCTGAGTGGGACATAGAGGATTTCTGTGTTAAACTGTCACCTATATTAAATATTACAAAACATCAAAAATGGTTTCATAATTTGAAAACGTTGCATACTCATACATTCACATAAATACATACCACTATAAAAATATATGAACACAATCAAAACACAGTAAGGAAATTTGAAGGTAGACATATCTGTTTGCAATCTGGTCTTAGACAATTCACGTCTCTAACTCTTAATTTCCTAATCCATAAATGGGGCTTAAAAATACTCCTCTGCAGACACAACACGTAAATTGCCAAATGTGCAACAAGCACTCAGCAAATAGCAGCCACCATCGTCTTTAATGTAACAACATAGGTTGACCTAGTCAACCCTGAAATATCTACATACAGGTGTATTCAATTTATAGACCTTCTGGAAAGAACAGTTAACCTGAGCTGGTTTCTTGTACAGCTTAGTATGCCTTGGGCTACCTCCCAGCTGGTGTGTGCTCAGGGAATGCAAACTGATCTTATTTTCACCTTCAAATAACATGATTTTATAGGTGGTTTGCTCCTCTCCCCCACCCCCTGCCCTCAAGTTAAATCTGATACCTAATATTTATAAATCACTTTACAGTATACAAAGCACTCTGACATACCTTCTCACTTGGTCATTCATCACATCAGTGTGATGCCAGAATCATTTTTCCCAACCAAATGTTGCAGAGTTTTTTCTTCAAAATGTCCACCTTACCAGTCCATTCCAAAAAGTGGATAACTGAGAGTCTGTGATCCTGACTCTTATGAAGCCAGTTAGCAATTATGCAGAAATCGATGAAATAATCACAGTGTTCAAAATTTGAAAATGGTATGCATCTATCAATAGACAGCTGTCTCTTTGGGGAAATACATTCACTCTTTCAAGCCAGTTTCTCTTTAGTAAATGATCTCTAGTGGCCTGAAAGAGTTGGCTCATCTCCAAAAGTGAGCAATCTGGTCCCTCCAGATCAGGGGAGTCACCAGTGCACGTGGGGAATGTGCATGATGCTGCATGGTGCAGGCCCACACTGCCCCACCTGCAGGGATCCATGTTCAATGCACACCTGAATACCTGAGCTCTCCACGCATGGCAGTGGCTCACTGAATGCTACTGCCCCACATTAGTCAGGTGACCACATCTAACTAGCCCCCGCCCTCTGCCTAAACAATGTCTCTCAAGATCCTTAAAGGCACATAATTTCAGCAAATATAAGTTCTCATACACCTTTCAGTCAGTGATGCCCCAGGAAAAGGAACCAGAGAGACCCCATACCCAGAGATGAGAACAGAGGAGTTCAGGTACTGCAATGAGAATGGGAGACATGTTTACCCACGTGTGCCTGAAGATCCCAAGTCTTTTCTCTAATGTTTTGAGTCTAATATCTTGGGCCAGAGCCCATGATAAAGCCTGCTCCTCTCAAACTATATGCCCTTGAGGCTGTGGGTGCTCAAGTTTACATAATTCAGAACAAAAATTCTTTACATTGGTTTCTCGAAACTCCCTGGAAATCATGAAACAAAATGCATTTAACTGGAAGTTTTATGCGGTATGTTTTTATTTGTTTTAGCACAGTGAAATCGTTCTTTTAAGTTTTTAGATGTTTTTAGATACTGGAAGCTCACAGTAACATATCAGTGTGCGTGTGCTGTGGATTCAGGGACTACATTAAAATGCTCATGGCAATGGTCTGGAGATGAAACTCATTCTAAGCCCACAATTTGTCCAGCAGCAAGATGATAAAGTGGCGAGAAGTGATTACGCAGGGTCAGAACAGGCCTAGTCTGAGGCAGTCCCTGGTGGTAGCCACGCGTGCCTTCCACAGAGGGGCTGACTCCTAAAGGGTGTTCTCCCTCACACACTGCTGATTCTCTCCATCCATTCTCCTCCTTTTTTCTCATTTCTTCCCTGCCCCCACTCTCTGGTCACTGCCAAGTCTGTAGGCCTGCCAGGGTTCTTGTCCAGCCCCCTTTTAATGCCACAATAAAATGTGCTTATCACCCCACTTAATAAAGGCCTGGAGAGTAATTCTGGTGACTCAGGGCAGATGGTAAAAGGGTGGTGATACAATAGAAATCCAGCAGCCCCTCTCAGAACCTGCGGCTCTCACCAATACATCACACTTTCTCTCCTCACAGTTCCAGCTCTACCGTATTTGCCACTGTGGACTTTCAATCCAGAAACACAACTCAGTGGTTATCCAATTATCCCTTAGTTATGGTGCTCACTGCACTGGTGCCAGCGGCATCTTTACACACAGCATAAGTGTGTAATTCAAAATCAAATAAGGTTAATTTCTAAAACCCAAAACTAGTGCCAACTCTGATGTACTGCTCTGAAAGCAAAAGACAAAAAAAAAATCCAGATAGACAGATAGATGGATAGATAGATAGATAGATAGATAGATAGATAGATAGATAGATAGATAGATAGATATAATACACACACACATAAGTGTGATAGCAGTGGTGGGTAGTTTGTAGAAGCAGACAGCCTTTTCTAAATTGAGTTCTATATTTCCCAGTTCTCACGTACCACAAATAAAACCTACAAAAATGATAATTTTTCAAACATTGAATCCTCTATCTCTGTGTAATGAGGCATGCAGAGAGGAGGAGAAGAATTTTTGTGCTTTTTTTTTGCCTTTGGTGAAAATTCTCCAAGGAGTAATTTCATCTTTAAATGAAAAGTTTTGTATCAGGTGATTGTATGAGCTGCAGGAATCACTGAAGCCTGGGGCTCAGGCATGAGGAGATGCACACCATGTGCACACATGCACGCACACACACGTGCACATACACAGATGTGCATGAGGATGAAGGCAAAAGAAGGGGTGTACTGTATTGTTTTCGATCATATTATAATAAAAGCTATAACACTTTGTCAGTCAGATTCTTCAGTTAAAATCTACTGGCCCTTAAATACTTGCCCACTTTCCTGTAAGTGGCCCAGCCTCCCGCTCTGAATATTTAGGGCTGGCTGCTGTGGCAGACAGTAGAGCCAGGACCTCAAGAAGTTCACGTTCAGCACTATGTCACATTCCCTATGTTCCTTAAAATCCTACTTCTCGACAGCCTATTATCTTTACTTCTCAACTCACACACTCTCAAGTCTTTAGCAACCTGCAGAGTTGAATTAATGCATCCATGAAACTAAAAATGAACTGACAACAACACTAAGTAAAAGTCTACAGGTGTAAAACACTTCCCCAAAGCTTCCCTGCTGAAATACACACAGCACTTACCTCACTGTGGTCTGAGAATATAGCAGATATTCTATAGTAGATATTCCTACCTGGGATAGGTATATTCCAACAAATACAAGGGAAAAGAATTATTAGAACCAAATGGAATCTGCTTTCAGGGGTTGACAACAAATTACAAAACTAGAAATTAGGAACAATCTAGAAATTATTCAAATGTACCAAAGGGTCAAATTCCACTATGTAGTTTGTTACAGAGAAAAATCTCATGAACAGAATAAAGTCTCATTACACTTAGGAATCTAAGTGAAAGTACTTATTTATGTTTTAGTAGCTTTTCCTTTTCCTATGTCTATTATGGTTGGCACACTTAATAAAAACAAACTCCTATATTAAATGATTTTAATGACTATATACTTTTATTCCTGAAACTGTGTGTGTGAGTTTATTGGACATTTCAGAGTTAAATGCTTTAACACCTCTAACCCAACTGGCAATGCTATGTTTCCAGATATATATAACTAAATATTTCAAAGCATACTTTTTACTTATCTGCTAAGAGTTTTCTGCTGAAATTTAGATTATTTTCTACCATTTCTATTTAGGAATGGCAGAAGAATCTATAAATTATTTGCCAGCATACCTGGAGTTATAAAATCCTTTTTATACGTTTGTTTGCTTCCCAATGCTTTATTTTACATTTGTAACTCAGTAATCAGTGTTCCTCACTCTGTAAACAAATTAAGATAAAATAAACTCAAAAGTGTCTCATATAAAAGAACTTCAAATTTTCTAGGCAGCATCTCATATAAAAGAACTTCAAATTTTCTAGGCAGCATCCTAGTAAAAAGAACACCCATAGCACAGAAAACATTGTATCTTGAGTTCAAGAAGACAATGAGGTCTTGTAAGCCAGTGGACCTTGGCCATGAAGCACTTGCACTCAGACATGGGGGGGTTAGTACTTAGCACAAGATCTACACATGACTGTTATGCGAAGTGTAACCAAGAGCCAACCTGCAATGATTCACTGTGATGTCTCAGCAACATATCTGAGTGTTCAGTCCCCTTTCACGCGATGATGAAATCAGAAGAGATATCGCTCACGGTAAGACTGAAACAATATTATTAAAACTGTATGATAAAAGTCTATAAAATAGCACCACATTAACAACTACCCAGTATTTCCTTTCCAAATTAAATTCAGGTCGTGGAAGATTGGGCAGAATACAAGATAAAATACTGTTTAACGTCCTATCCACTTAGGGTTTAGTTACCTAAATGCATGCCTGCATTCTAATTAGCTCTTATAGTCATTCGATGAAGTGGGTTTTATCATCACCCTGCAGATGATGAAACTGAGGCTTTGAAGGTGAAATGGCTTACCCTCTCACCCCAGAACCCAGACTTAATAAACACCAGTGCTTGACTCTACACTCTCTTTCTCTGGTGGGGCATCTATTTTCACCATCGAAAGTTTATGTATCTAAAAGTTACAATCAGCACACTTTACTGCTCTTTCTCAAGCTTTCTGATTTTTCTTACTTTTAAACTTCTAAACTCTCAAATCAGAAAATTCAGAATTCTGATGTGAGAGGGGGAAAAAAAAAATCAGTCAAGATGTAGACTTTGTTTTATGCTACCTTCCAACATCATAGTTTGTTTAGAAGGATCATGGAAATTTACATTTACCACTGATTTCTACTAACAACTAGCAATAAAGTACTTTCAAATTTCCCTGTGATTTGTTTTTGGAAATACTTCTAGCTTTCTTGGATTTTCAATCAAATTTTTTGTTTTAAGTATCTGTCATGACTCAGGGATTTCTGAATTTCTAAGTTCTCTCACAGTGTTAAGTTTAGAGGAGGAGAGAAGATATTCCCCTCCCTTCATTATTGATCTTAGGTAAAATAATCAGAGAGGCCTTTCTCAAAGCATCTTGAAATTTAATTTCATTTTCTGGCCTCTAGAATGGCTAAGGTTCTTTATTTTTCAAGGCATTTAACCGAGAGAACAACCAAATCAACTGTGACTTCCAGAAGCAGGAGGCCGAGTCATAGCACTTTTTAAGGAATTCCAGTTAATCAGAAAGCCATTCTTCGGTCATACCCAAGCTATTATTCTTGAGGCTATTCACACTATTTTAACAGTTATAGAGTATTTGGAGTATTAGAAGTATACTACAAGTAAAGAAAAGCCCCATAATTGATTTGTTAATGCTTTATTCTCCTCTTTTTCTATTGGCATGTTCTTTACATGCCCTCAATAAATATTAAACACTCAAACAACTCACTCTTAGGGTGGCAAGCAAACCTTTAGAATGTCGAAACAGTAGAGTGAAGAACAATGCACCTAATTGAAATGGCAGGGTAATTTGGAAAATAAAATTGAGTTGCTGCAAATTCCAAATTCCAGAATAAAAATGTTTATACTCTCTCAAATGCAGATTGTTACTGGCTTTGAATAATTATTAGAATAAAAAATTCTTGAACACCAACGATACAATTGATATGCACAGAGCAAGCACAGTCTACAAGTCTCATTATTTGGTGCAAGGAGGTTCAGGACACAATGAATCTGGTATTTTCCTTGATGGTTTTGGTACTTAACACGGCTTATTAAATCCCCAAATATGGTGCAACAACAGACCAGGCCAGAAACTATACAACCAATGTTATTAAATTTTCATGGATGATATTCCTTAGAAAATTTAAAACATAATAATATGGACTGAGAAGCATGCTGAGAGATATGAAGGGGTTAAAAGATTTTATTGCTCAATATCTCTCTTGAACATTAATTTATCACAAAAATCAATTCAAAATGTAAAATCCTTGATTCTCAATTGGCAGAAGTAAGAGCCAAGAAAACCATGACAATTAAAATGAAAATGGAAAATGCATTTGTGTCTGGAGTTATGAAATACAAACACATAACTATTCTCTAAGAGATGCTATTTATCTCTAATCCGTATTATCTACTTAGGACTATACTACTTTTGGCAGAGATGCCACCCGTATCTTGCAAAGATAAATTCCATATGCTCTGCAGAAATATAGCATATTTCCCATAAATAATGTATACAATAGACTGTACATAAATAATACATTTATCTGAACTGTTCAAGAGTGAAGGGCACTGTGACTACTCCTGAGACTCAGCCTCTTATGAATGAACAGTTTCAAATAAAAGTAACATTCAATGGTGAGTTATCACCAAGTTTCTACATTAAAATATTCTTAAGAAGGGATTTTAGCAGAGTTTAAAACAACTCCAGATCTGGTAGGAACTTTCACATTAATCTTCCAATTAAGACAAATGTCCAATTTAATTCTCCTGCTAAAGTTTCTTTTCTGATTGTTGCATCATAACTAATAGCATTTTACCTATCTGCGATGATTTTAATTTTCTCTCTACACTGCCGGTTTTTGATGATTAATGAAATTACTAGATTTAAAATGTCATACTTTGTGCCTTGAAACACAGTGGTGCGCTTTTTTTTTTCTCCATGTAAATAAGTTTAACATTGCGGTAAATAGAAAGGAAGACTATGTTAAAAAAAAAATCCAAAAAACAGTCCACCTGCACTATTTAGTTTACTGGGACTTGTAAAAACTGTTAATCCCCATCCACAAAGCATTTCCTTTTGAAGCCCTACAGCTACACAACTATGTCTACTTGTAAATAGTAAACAGTATGAGCATGCCTTTAAAACCTCAAACACTGTACAGCATTTAGGATGAAATTAAGTTTTTAAATCACTAAGAAATAGTCTATGAATAACAGAAAACATTATAGGTCACAGTTTAATTATAGTTTGTCTATCAAATTTAGTTAATGTTCAAGAACACATCCAAATAGTTATGGGGACATTAAGAGGAGTTTTCCTACCAAAGAAATTCTTATTCATTCAGCTTCTAATATTTTTAAAAGCAAAGAGATAAGTCTTTTACAAGTTGAGATGGGAGAAGAAAACTCTGAGCTTACATCAAATTGCTCTCTTCATTGTCCTTTTGAAAACTGTGCTGATTTCATTATAAACTTCATTTTCCAGAGTTTCATAATAGTCATAAACACACTTCACTTTAAAGAGTTTCTATGGGACATAATGTGAATGCAAATGCAAAATAAAATGCAAATCATGGAGATAGTGAGACAAATATGGACTATCAGCTAAGAATACAGTCACTGAAAACAAACATTTAGTCCTGAAGAGGAAGAACACAAAGGGACTGATATGAATCTTTATACCAAGTATTCATAGCCCTAGGGAAGTCAAACAAGAATAACAGTTTTCAGTTTTTTACCTAATTGTACAGCATAGGTTGGGAATATTTGAGGATTCTGGTCTCTCTATTTATTCCTGTCCTACAGTAACATTTTTCATCTTCTCAGCAAAATAAATCCACATGTAGGTAATAACTCACAAGGTCCTCAAATAGGGAAATGAGACCTAGCAAAGTTCAAATTCACATCTCAGATAGAAGGTTTATCCAAACCGTGGGAAAGAAGTGATCACGAAAAAAGAGCTATAGTGCTACCTTACTAAAAAATAATCAACAATCTTAGATATTTACAACTAATGAATAATAAACATGCTACCACGTTGTGTTGTGAAGTGTAAGAAAAAAATCTACAGAAATGGGAATTCATCAGCAAGAATAATTAATTCTAAGTTAGCAAATGCTGTCAGGGAATAATTCTAACATCATCCAAAATGTTAATTATTTACTTATTACTATTTTCTAAATGAGTGAAAGTAATGTACATTTAAATCCAATTAAATTTAAGAGTTTGTATTGTGTCAAGATAAAAAAAATTAACAAGACTCTAAAATATTGCTTAAACTTGCTAAACTCATAAAAAAGTTGTAGTCGTTTAAAGTATTACTTAGTAAACTTATTAATAGCAACAACATTTACTTTCTGTGGAAAATATGATTTCACTTAAGCTTTTTAAAGAACCATAACCATTTCATACTCAACATTCTTCATGATTGTAAATTCTATTAATTGTAAACGGAATCATGAAAACTATCAAGCTAGGAGTCAATAGTTGAAATATATTTTTGAGCATTACCAACAATATCAAAGCGATTTTCACCACTTACTTATCTACCAGTAGTTTATGCAACACACAGAGATGATAGTGGGGGGGGACGTCATCACACATCTGAAAGGGTTAATGACTTAGTTCTGCATAATTTGCATTTAACTATATAAATACTCATGACACCAATAAACAACAGGTGTATAATCCACTAACTGTAAAAACGGGTTTTTGGTTTATTAGAGAATGAACTCTTTATACCATTCAGTAGATATTAGGAACTCTGAATCCAAAACCCCAGAAATATAAATAATTTCAAAAGACTTGCATGCTTATATTTTCCTATGACAAGAACATATTTCCTAGATTAAGAAATGCTATTTGGCAAAAGAGTGTTCAGAGAGAGTCTAGTAAAGTGTTGCCAATTGCTTTAATTTTGCACACATGAATGCATTAAATTGATTGAAATTGGATTCTAGTGACAAATATTTAAATGAATGTACCCATGCTTATTTCACAAGGTATCCTTTATACTGTTTATTAAAACATCAAATTTGAAAGAGTAGGAAATCTAGCAATTGCTTGATATAGGTATACTTCCTGGAGAAGCTGTTTGAGGTTCCAAAAAGCTTTTCCCAAATTCCTATAACCCTGAAGTTGTGGCATATTAAATTAAAGATAGAATAGAACTTCTTTTATCTTTTAAACTATAACACATACTTATCTGCCTTAACCTTTCAAAACTGATTTTATACACACGAAGTTTATTCACAAATAGGGAAAGTGAAATACCCAAACTTTTACTGGATCTTAAATGTTGAATTTTGCAGTTGTTATTAAAATTTAAACCATGAGACACTATTTGGTGTTTTAGAGCCTAACCTTTTAAACAGGTATTATATCCACACTACACTATTTCCTGCAGTGTAAGAACAGCAAGCCGTACATGACTCCCAGTGATGCTGTTTTACTTGAGATTCTGAATAACTTTAATTCTAACACCTGCACAACTGTCAGATTTGCTGTGCCACATGTATTCTATTTTTATTTCTTTGTTCATCAAGGAATACTTTCTTGTAATTTTGATGTCATTTTTAAACAGTAAACTAATTTCCTACACTCAGAAGGAATGGTAAACATTTTGTTCCAATTATGACATAAATTTAAGTACTACTTTAATACCGATATAACAGATATTATAACCTAAAAAGTCACATAAAATGCTACAGTTGCAAACATTTAAGACTGTGTAACAAAAATGACAGAGAATGGTATCAGTTACTATCCTTCAAGTAGTTCCCTGACAGTGGAGTAAAATAATGTTGAGTTATAGACTTTCTTATAGGAAGTCCTATTTCATGATCATTTTTTTTTATTATTATTTCCCTGCTATTGGGAGGGACAGCCTATTGGAATTTGGCTATAGGCTTACTTTCCTTTAAACATTTCTGTATACATCTTTGAGTTGTTTGATTAAATGATCATTTATTAAAACTTTAGCATTTCACATTCGTTTGACATATTTACGTTTCATGAGAAAATATTGTTGTTGCAATGGAAAGCATAACATTACCAATATGAAAATACTTCATTTGAATTCATGCTGACAGTACTTTCGTTTATGACAAGTGTCTTAATATAACTTGTTATGCATTCTTCACCATTTCTCCAACTCCACCTGCACAGGAAGGTAAGCTAGTTTTCTAACAGCAGGCCCCATGCTAATACTTTACCCTATCTGCTTGGCCTTAATAAACCTATTTCTACTGTTGAACCACAAATAGTCTTTGTTTTCAATAGTATGGAGTTTTACTGCATCATTTTCCTTCCATCACCCAGCAACAGCTGTGTTTTAAATCTTTCGGACTGCGACAAACATTTTAACATTTAAACATATGAGTGTTTGAAAACATAATGATTTAAAATTTGTTTATTTTTGAAGTTGGGCAATTATAACATGATGTTTCAGTTACTTTCTTGAAATCAGGGCCCATATTTTAATCTTTTTTTCTTCCTCCTCCTTAATTTCCTCTACCACTTAAATTTCTCTGAGTTTTCTAATAAAGTTGTTAAGTTAGAACCGATGGCAATAGTACAAACTATCGCTCTATGTATTTCCAAACCGTGAGCAATAGAGTCATCTGGTGGAAGAGGGGTTGCTATTTGAGTGACCTATTGCCACAGACCTAGTGAAATCACTGAACGATAGTTAGTGTTTAGAGGCTTTACTTTGTATAAAGTAGCACTAGTATCATTGCTTTCCACTAACCATGGAACTAGCACTGGGGGGAGGGGAGAAGGGGTTGGGAAGAAAGAGAGAGAGAAGGAGAGAGAGAGAGAGAGAGAGAGAGAAGGAGAGGAGGAGGAGGAGGAGGAAAGGGAAAGATTGATCTAACCCATACTTTTTTCCTAAAACGTTTTTTAAAAACCCCTAATAAGAATCAATATATCCCTACTCTAAATTCACGCACAAATACAGACTAAAGCCAACCAAAAAGTAACAATAAAAACACACCTGATCAACAACTAACTTTTTAATTCAAAAGATAAGTAATAAGTAAGTAATAAGGGTGCTAGAATGAACATCCCAATTAGCCAATGTAGTGACAAGCAGTCAGTGCCTTATTATTTAATCATTAAGGAGAATCTTGCCATAATTTCCCTTTGACATATTTTAAAAAATAAAGTAAGAGTATAATACACAACCCACAACAACAATCAAAAGTAAAGTTAAATGATCCTAAAACCCTATGCTTGTACAAGGGCCTGTGGACTGAAAGTTTCCAGGATTGAGACATTAAGTGGGACCCTATAAAATATTTACAATTTAATTGTGTCTCTTTATTGGATGAAAATAAATTGTTTGCATTTATAATATTAGTAAATCCTCCTGGCAGGTCTACTTTTTTCTAAAACTTCAGATTCAGTCCATCAAGGACATGAGGTTGCTCCTCATCCTGTACCATCAACACCTCTCAAAAGAGAAAACTCAAACACCCTTGGGTGCAGTCCTAGCTCACTTTGGAGGGAGGGGGCCTTTTCAGTCAAGCCCTAGTTCAGTTTTAAGAATTTTAACTCAAACTGCACTTTTAGAAACAACATTTTTGAAATGTTTAAATAAAGCCTTGCCCACCAGGGTTTCCTGGCCCACCTGGGTACCAAAGCTCACTGACCTTTAGCTTCCCAGATTCTGAGGCCTGGAGACAGGCTCTCCAGCGCCTCCTCACAGCCCAGGCGGCAGCCCACCTCCCCTCCCCGGGGAGCTCACCAGCACTTGGCATTTAACCCGCCTGAAGAGCACAGCTTTCTGGTTCCATCTCGGAGAGCCATATTACTTCTCTCCAGATGTCAGAAACAAATCTGGATTAACATGCAACAGGGTGCCCAGGAGATGTTAAACTCAGGTTCAGCTGAGGACCCCCCAGAGAGTGCTGTTGAATAAAAATTGTAATCCAAAGGGATGGCTTCCTTGCCTCCCACTGCTAGTGGGGGAACTCCAGGCTGGCCCCAGTACCAAGCTTAGACCCAGGGAGTCCCTGCTCCACAGGAGCTGGGTAGCCACATGGGAGGGGTGCTTTAGGGGTCTGAAGGTTATTTGCTACTCTCCTCACTCTTTTCGCTGGTTCTTGGAATGGGAAATGCTTAGATGCAAGGAGTGATGAGGCACAGGCAGCCCTGGGAAGACAGATTTCAGTGGAAGGCCCCCTCCTGGATGACGGCTAAATTAATCTAGCATGTGGGTGACCAGACACTTCCCAATGCTTTTTGGTGCCTCCATTTTCAAGCTGAACACCCCGGCCCCACCCCCATATTTCTCACTTCCCCTCTGACCCAGGTACTCTTCCGCCGCCACCAACCAGGTTCAACCCTCTCCTGGGTGCCCTGCACTGGGGTCCATCTCTCTGCATGCCTGGCCCACACCGGTAACCCCCTGGGGTCCCTCAATGCCCCTAATCCTGGGACTTGCAGCAGAGCTTCCCAGCCAGCCAGGAGTGCAGCCATCGGGAGAGGGCGCCCGGGAGGCCTGCTCAAGAGAGAAGTGGATACGGGCCTGGGTCCTCCCGGCAGTCTCCTGGACTAGGAGTCCGGGTAAATCCTGGGAGATAAGGGAAGTCGGGGGAAGAACTGGGTTATGGCTTCCACTGACATCTTAATGTGATTAAGAAACAAACAAACAAACAAAACCAACAACTCTACAAGACCAAGTGGATTTCCTCCGACTTAACCCTCGGGGGAAACCGGCTGGTATAAAAACTCGTAGGTCTCAGGTCCCTGAGCTGGTGGCAGTGTTCTTGCCCTCCAAGATAAAAGTAAAATAAAATAAGCCCTGCCTGCAGCAGGCCCCGGAAACAGAGGGGTTAATGAGCTAACTGGGTCCCACGCGCACCACACCTGAAGCATGCACTCCCAAAGCGCACCCTCTGCCGGGGTTCAAACTCACTGGGACGAATTCGCAGACAGGTGGCCAGGCAATCCTTTTTGTGGCCCGGTCCCTAGGGTCCACTAGAGGTCGGCGCCTTTGGGGGACTGGGGACAAGCTCCAGTTCAGGAGAACTAGCGCCCACGGGGCGGCCCTCGTGCCCTGTCCCTCGTTCCCCACTTCCCAGGCCAGGAAAGTCCACTCCGGCTCCAACGCACAATCCCGTCCGGCGTGCGCCCTGCGCTCCGGTGCGCTCCCCTCTCCAAAAGGAATCCAAGCACACTAGCTCCTAGCTCCTGGGAAGCGGACAATTAGAGAGAACAAACTGGATTTTACTGCCGCCCCTGAAGGAGACTAGTGTGAGTATTAGGGGTCACGCAAGCGCGCCCACACGCACAGGCCACAGCGCCACGAGCTCAGCCTAGCTGCGAAGGCTATCCATCAGCAGCGGAGGAGAGAGGTAGGTACATTTCTCAATTTGGAGGTGGAGGTTAAAAAAAAGAAGAACGAATTTTTATCCAGTACGACTGCCTACCAAACCACATGTCTCAAATTAAAATAATTGAATAACACAAGTTTACGTTAGAAGTAGGGGGGAACGGTGATATTTTATCAATTTCGTATTCTCCCCCAGAAAAAGAAAACATAACTTTTGTTCTTTGACTTTAATAAAATAATGATTCCTTGAGAAAATGGGGTATAAATCTTCATTTTGGAGGCAATTAAAGTGTTGATTTCATTCATGCCCCTAAGCGATTCTTGTAATTTGCTCAAATAGCTTTATGTACCCAGCACTCCTCCGGAGCTTTTAGAATCCCATTTTCTAGTTAGGCTTGTTGGATTGCAATTTTTATTCAACAGCAGCTACTGAGGGTTCCTCCATGGAATCTGCATTTAACAGCTCCGGGGCAAGGGCTGTCGGGCTGAACCGTGCGGGAGGCCAGGCAGCCAGCCGGGCCAGGGCCCAGTCCCGGAGCCTCCTGCAGGTTTTCCCACCTCCCGGGGCCGCGCCGGGATTGCACTGGCTGGCTGTTCTGTGTACTGGTCTACACCGCCGAAAGTTTGCAACTTGCCAGACAATAGTAAGGATCCTGCGCGCTGGCGCTCTTAAAGCTCAGCCCTGCCTACCCTCCGCGGGTAAAGGAGGAGTTCAACGAGAAAGGAGGAATCCAGCCTCTGGACCGGGATTACCCAGAGAAATCCTTGTTGGGGATTTATGTTGAGAGAAGAAAACTTTAAGATGACACCGATACAGAAGTGTCGGGCACTCAGACAAGGACTTTGCAAGATAACTGCTGGCCAGCAGTGGCCATGGCAGAGCTTGCAAAGGAAAGCCCCTGCACGACTGGCTGGCGCTTGGCTCAACAAAAGCAGGCTGATCTCTCCCCCAAGACAGGACTCACATGCCAAGTGCCAAAAAGAAACAACTGCGAATCTTTCCTTACATATGGAGAGGCTAAAGGCCTGCAACCCAAATCTCCAGAGCCCTCGCAACAATTCACAACAAAGAATTGTCCTGAGTCCCCTCACCCATTCCTCACGTTTTCACTTTCATTGCATTTTTGCGACTCTTTGGACCAACCCAGAGACATAGCGAGACACACAGGGAGCAAACCATGGTGTTGGGGTGAGAGGAGAGAAATTTCCCCAGCAACTCCCAATAAAAGTCCTCCCCACTTAGCAACACAGCAGAAGAAGGGCCTAGAAGTGGGGGTGGTTGAGGAGGAGGAGGGAAAGCCAGCAAGGACCGGCTGTTGAGCTGTTGAGAAGGCAGGCAAAGGGAGGTCCCTACCCACCCCTCGGAGGGAGTCCAGAGTGCCCCAGACGCTAGCACGCCCCAAAGCTGCCAACCCAGAAGGCCCAAGCACGTACCAGCTGGAGATGAGTGGAAAGGAGGAGAAAAGTCTGTATTTATCTGTTTTCATACCCTCAGTTTGGTCTTATTTTTTCTATTAAGTACAATAAAATGGGCGAGCTTGCAGTGAGCACTGCACAAAGCAATGTTCAGTGAGGTCTAGAAGCGCTGGGCCGAGGAAAACTGACAAGACAGGCTAATGAACCGTATAGACAGCGAGAAAATAGCCAGCATTTGCTAGATTTCAAACCCTGGCTGTCTCTCTTAGACCACCTATCTTGGGTTTATTCCTAATAAAATAAGAAATAAGCAGACCCTACACTTTTCTTTTCTTCGAGATAGAAGGGGGGAAAATGCTCCAGAACAAAGCCCTACAATCAGAGGCGGTCACTGGCAGTTAACACTCCTATTATTATAGAGGGTAAATAAAATAAAGACAAAAATTAAAAGCGACAAGAAACAGGTCAAGTTTGCAGGCAAAGCTTTTACAAGCTCATCTCTCCAGGTCGAATCCCAGAGCCAGCCTTAATGAAGCAATAATAGCCACATTATTCAAAAATTTTCATTTTGATGGAAATGTATCTAAAAGGGACTTAATCATATGCAAATAATAAAAGAAGGTGGTAGTGACCCAGCAAGCAATATGCATACAGATTTTTTTCCCAGGGATGTTGAAATTGAAAAGCGCATACCTGGTCCGTTAGATTTGCTGATCTTGTTATATCTTCACTGTCTGATTTTGATCCTCCTTCTCTATCGTCTATCACCAAATCGATAGGCATTTTCCCTTTCAAACAGCTAATATACCGGTGGCAGAAATTGTCACATAATTCGTGTACCTACATTATGATAGAAATACAAAAATGGAAATATAATCAGGAGTGCATAAATGACATTGACAAGTGCAACCCAACCCCCTTGTGAGATCCAAACTTCCAAATAGGGGAAACACAGGGCAATTGTCCTCCAGAGACCCCCAGACGCATCCAGAATTAAGAATAACTTTCTTTTCTTACAAAATAGAGATATCCCAGAAAATTGACAGTGACAAGATGATTCACAGGCTACAACATATTCAACACCGTGTTAAATTCATCTGCTCCTGGGGCTGTGACCATTAGCGAGGTGACCTGCGTGGGTGACATTTAAGGTAAGCTATTTCATTTCATCGAGCTACTTTATCATAAGTCTTCCTCCAATGTGACTAAGGAAAAAATGTGAGCATATATATATATACATATGTGTGTGTGTAATATATACACATACAGATTCTCCAAAAGACCAGTAATGCAGTACTGGGGTAGCATAGGATATATGTCTGACAAATTCCCATATCAATTGTAATTAGGTATTCTATCTGTAAGAAGATTTTTAGGGTATGTCTTAAAAATAGGAATAAATCAAATTGCCTATACTCATCATGTAAAAAAGTCCTGCGCCCAAAACAATGTATCAAATTTGATTTTTATAAAGAGGAAAACAATGCTTCAAAATGTTTAGGTGTGAGTGGCGTGGTCTCACAGGCCCCAGGCATCACTGACATGCAAAAATTCACAAGAAATACCAATGTGCTTGCATTTTAATGTTAGTTTGAATTACAATGCATTAAGTTTTTATGGCTGAGATTTATAGAACAGCTAGCAAAGTCATGTTATTCCACACTCTTTCTTGAGTGTGAAGGTGGGATGTGTGCAGGATTCACAGGTTCAAGAAATTGACACAACTTTCAACTCTGCTTTGTCTCTGCAAAGTTTAATGCGCCTCCCCCACCACCTCCTTCAGACTCCCTGGCCGCTCCTCCTCCTCCCCCCTCCTCAGCCTCTCCTGTGTCTGACCTGCCCGGACTGTTCTCCGACTGTCTTCCAGAAACTCACTAAAACTAAACAAAACTCTCCTCCACCCCCTCAGAGGTAACAAAGAAGAGGAGGAAGTAAAAAAGAGACCATAGAGGTATATATAACCTGTGAAGCAAATTTACAAAATCATTCTAAACATCCAGGGAGATGCATAGAATTGCAACCTTTTATAAAAGCCAGCAAGGTATTAAGAATAAATACAAAGCTAGGGCGTTTCTGATCCTGGTTTTAGTGGCTGAAATTGTAATTAAACTGCAAAGAGAAATGGACGCTTAGATTGGCCTTGACACTAATTACCAGAAAGAAAGACATTTAAGACATTTATGCAAATGTCTCAGAAGCCTGAACTTCAGTTGTTCTGAATCCTCCCCCCAGCCTGTGTTTGGGAATGAGGGGGAAGAAAAGGGAAAAGAGACTGGAGAAATTACCTTCTCTAATTCCAACAGATGAAACCTTAATACTTGTATGGCTTGAATCATCTGCAAAGATACAAAAAGAATGAGCACCCCATTCCTAGTCTGCAGGAAATTGGCTGTCAAAGCTTTAGCATCTCCAGCCCACCCCTCTCCCCCCAGTAAATAGAGTTATTTTGATTTATGGCAATAACACTAAAACTTAATAGCAGCGACTGGGTACCATCTAGAGGTTTATATTTCTTAAGGAGAAAAAAATAGCTAAAACAACAACAGAGCATCTAAGTGGGGACCATAAACACTCTCCTCCCCCATGGCTCTCCCCTTTCGCAGTCCCACTGCCCCCACCCAAGCCCCAAAGGACCACATCCCTGAACAAGATGCTTCCTTAGAAGGCGTGCAGGGAAAATATTCCTGATAGTCCCCAGATTGTGGCTTTTCACAGAACAAACTTTCTGCTGCCTTCCGCACACCTTTCAGGCAAACTGGTTGTTTGAGGGCTCTCGCCCGGTCGCTGCCCTCCTGACGGGATTCTGAGGGCTGGGAAGTCCGCAAAGTTTAAGCACACACGCTGACAGGCAGGAGATAAATCCCCTCGCAGATTAGAGCTGCGCTGCCCGGCTGTCATAAAAAACAAAAGCTCGCATTTCCCCGCGCCCGCTCGCCCGGCCCCTCTCGAGAGATGAATTTATTTCCCCGGGATCTTGTCCCGGACCACTTGTCCATGGACAGAAATATTTGGACCCGACTTGCAGCTACAGGAAGACTGATCTAGGAACCTCAGGGTTCTCAAAGCAAGGCTGGGAGTGGGGGTGGGGGGAGTGGAGGGAAGAAGGCGTCCGCTCTTACCAAGTTATCCAGTTCTGGATTAGAAGAAAATAGAGGTTTTTCTGCGCGAATCTAAATTCAAGCGAGAAGGAGAGGGGAGAAGGGGAAAAAGAAAGAAAAAAAATTGAAATCTGGTCGCCTTCTAGTTTCTTGCCTCTTTACACTGTCCCGGGCAAGATGGAACGTCCGGGAGGGATTTGACACCGAGTTCGGCCTGTGCAGAAACACTTCAGTGTGCATCAAACAAGCCGAAAACAAGTCAAAGCCCAGTGTTACTCTACCAGCAACTGCACTGCTCAGCTTGCGTCTCAGCTCACCAGGTCCAAGGCAGCGACAGCTCCGGTGTTTGTGATTTTATTTCATATATTGAGCTTTCTGTGTTAGATTATGGACCATGAGTTGGTAAGGATATTGGCGTTAAGTTGTCTCCAAACAGACACTAGTTGAGGAGGAAAATCTCAGGGTCGGTATAACAGAGTGGACTATCTGCTGGCTACTTTTGAAAATGCATTGGCTGGGGTGGGGGTGGAGGGTTCTTTTCTCTCTGTCTTTTGAAACATTTATTTTGCTGACCTGTTTGGCGAACACGGCTATATCTTCATTGAATGATTCTGATGAGCAGACGTCCCCGCCCGCCACCCCGGGCTCGCGGGGGGTACAAGTAGCTAATTCACATTTCTCAAAAATCAGTGCTAAGAGAGGGAAGAGGGGGTGTCTGCAAGAAAATACAACAGTAACAAACAATACAATGGTTAGTCCAGAGTCAGTGGGAAAAAAAAAGTGTCCAAGTAAAACAGCCTGAGGAGCTCAAGGCAAGGACCCCCTCCCCGATTTTGTCATCTACTCTCCACCCCCCCCCCCACCAGGTGACTGCTCCAAGTCCCTCCCTCCTAGGGTCCAGATGCGGAGGCCCCAAGCCATAGAAGTATCTGAGGATCAGCTCAGCATATCAGGCTAAAGACATTGGTAACATTTGCTAAGAATAAAACCCAAGCGGTTCCAGCAGCCATTTTGAATTAAGTTTCCCACCCCACAAGCCCTCGCTCCTCTGCTACTGCCCCAGGACCTCGAGAAGGAGAAAGGTGCTGGGTGTCTGGGTTGGGGAAACTGGTTCAAGTGGGTTCCTCCAAGTCACCTCACAAAGCCCAAGCCTAGGGAGATCTCGGTGGCAGGCACTGAGCTAACTTGGGAAAAGAACCTCTGAATTAGCTGCAGGGTCAACTGTCAGGGTCTGCACGGCCAGATCCAGACCCGGGTCCTCAGAGAGCTGGAAGTCTCCTCTTCATCTCCCTACATACTCTCCCTCCTTCCCCGATGGCCCCCACACCCTGAAGAAAGTTCCTTCAAACGTTCCTGCGGTAAAGCCTTTCATTTTGTCTCTGTGGAATGGCAAAGCTGCTAGTATTTCGAGGGGCCTAGATGTCCCTTATCTCAGCCCATAAAAAAAAAAAAAAAAGCTTCTTCTAATGCCTAAGGAGGTGTCTTGAGTCTTTTATTAGCTCTCACAGTCCAGCTGGGAATTTAACAGTTTGGGGTTCTTTTCAAAGCTTCCCCAAATGTTCTGCCCCAGATCCTAAACCATTTGCAGTTAATGCTTCAGAGAGAACACTGGGATTTAAACAAGCACCAGGGACCAGAAAATAAAGCAGAAAGGTCTTTCAGTTGCTGAGGGTCAGTATTGCCTGATTTTTTTTCAAAAGAAGAAATAAACAGAAATAAAAGTTTCTCCAAAGTAAACAGAGGTCCCCAAATTCACCAGCACACAGTAGGCACAAGTGACTTTCAAAGCATTTTACCAGTCCAGGGTATAATCTAATGGCCGGGAGAACACAGTATGAACCGCAATCAGAAAACACCAGCCGACAGCACCCGCACCTACTTCTATCCAAATCCTGCAGGTTTCGCCTTTGAACCCAAGCACTAAAACAGCTAGAAGTTTCTTAGTCTCGGTAACAATTCAGAGTGAGTCCCTCTCCTTGACTACAGTGGTCAAAACTCCCTAAATGCAAAGCATGTTCCCCCTTGCCTGACCTGCAACTGTCCTCTCCTGATTTTATTGTGTGGTGGCAGAGCCAGCATACGTTTGCTGAGTAAACTTAGCAAGTCAGAACAATCGGTGGCTTAAAAGATTTTCCCTTACACGAAAAGTTTCGTTCCAACACAAAGGCGCCTACATTTAGAAACCCCCAACACTCTCCCAAGCAGGGTCCAGCTAGGAGTCCTCCAAGCCGCGGAGCTATCGAGCCGCTGTCTCAGAAAGGACGAAGGACCCTGGGCAACTTCTCCCGCACGGCCACCCCTTCGCCAGCCAGCGCAGCCTCGGTTGAGCCGAGCGCTGGTTTGGCGCTGAGCCTGTGTGGAGATGGGGGGCGTCTGGGATAGCAGGCCGCCCCCCTCAAATTCTCCATGCCGTGCTAGTGAAAAGTCACTCAATAATGTAGCTCCAATCCAGAGAGCTGTGGCTTTGCTGTCACCAAAAGCTAAAGGAAAGAGGGGAAACATTGCCTATCAAATGCTTAACCTGCTACCCATCGTACCTACCCATAAATGGCATCTTTGTCCCTCTTTAAAGCGTCATTGACGGAGGAGCCCATGCTGGGGGCCATGGCGTTGGTGTGAGCCGTGTGCGGGTACTGATGTGAGTGAAGAGGAGGCCCGTGGTTCAGGTGGTGGACCGGCTGCATGGACCGGGCCGCATGCGGGTCCCCATACATCGTGGAGGGGATGCCTACTCCATCCATGCCCCCATAATGGGGTAGATCGTCGTACTGCATGACAAACAGGAGAGAAACAAGGCTCAGAAGGCCAGGCGGGCAAACGGCAAAGGCAGGGCACAGAGCTTATATAATGTCAGTCCAGCTGGATCCTTCAATCCGGAATTAGGTGGCCTTGCATCTCTCAAGTTGAAACTTCTTATTTTAAAAATAATTTTTTAAGTAAAAACCCTAGGCTTCTCAGTGAAACTCTGCTACAAGGAGTGGTCTTGCTCTAACTTGTGTCCCTACTGACTACTTGAGAAATTTAGGCTCCTTTGGCAAGGAAGGAAGGAAGAATGAAGGAAAGAAAGAGGCATTCTCCCGGAGGGCGGAAGGTAAAACGTGCATGTCTCTAGAGGAGGAAACTCAAAATCACAATAATAAAACGTGCCAGGACAGTGTAGCAAACCTGCCTAGTTTCACAGCTCCTTCCCATCAGGGGGAATTAAAAAAAAAAAGTTATGATGGGAACAGCTTCCCTATGCACATGAATTCAAACAGACTTCTCATTTTATTTCTCTACCAGTGTGGGGTTAGGCAGTCCTGCAAGACACTGCATTTTCTATGCTTTCTAAGACGAGCTCCTCAAAAATATACAAAACTAACTGGTCTCCTTATAAGTGCAACTCAGAGAAGGGTAGCTTTTCTTGTACATTACAGCTGGATTTAAAATTGGACAATTCTCCTCCCGAGTAACAGAAAAACTATAGTTGGATTAGTTGGTTATTCTATTTTTTTCTACTCTTAGGAACTTTCTCCCCAGATTAGAAATCAGAGAGGCAAATGTTACTCATCAAATTTAAAGTAAATTCAAAAGCAAAGACACAACTCCCATCTTCCTCCTCCAGAAAAACTACTTTCATATTGATTGTCATTATTTTTTGTGTGTAAAATTTAGCTATTTAGATTTTTCTCAGTGCTTATTATAGGCAAGTTCTTTTCCCAAGATTTGGAAGCACTGAGAATGAAATGATTTTCAAAGAAAAGAGGAACTGGCACTTTCGTCTCCTTAAAGCCAGAGGTGTGAAAAGAGTTTGGAAGAACGCTGACATTTGCCTGCACCAAAGGAGTAAAGAAAAATGTGTCAGCCTAGTAACTTTCTTTTGCAAACAGGGCTTTGAGGGCCAGGACACAAATTATGCAAGGAAGGCTTTTTGTAGACCCCCTTTCTTTTAAGAAACTACCTCAGTTGGGTTGTCATTGTCTCACTTTACTCTCACTACATTTCCATTCAAATAGGAATATTGGGGAAATTAGTATTGCATTTTTAAAGCGAGTAGCTGTGTGCTCAGTATCCAATTAGTACAAGACTTTTCTAAGAAAAACTTTCAAAGTATCACCTCGCATAAAAATCCATGCACATTAAAATTACTTTTAAAAGATGAATGTTTTTGATCCAAAAATGCTTGTACTATGACACTTATTTGCTTAAAAAGCTAAATACTTGTAACGATATTAAAAATGAGCATAATCGATAACATATCAGAAGTTTCTAGCGGCTTGTTTTAGCTTTAGAAAATAGCTTTAAACTTCTGATCCCTGAATGCTCAAATTATAATATTAGTTATCTAGCGGTTTGTTTGTTTTTTTGTTTGTTTGTTTTTTGCTTTTGTTTTTCAAACAGATGATTGCCCCGGTTTGTATTTTTTATTTATACAGTTGCTGGTTAGGAATCTATAGAAAAACTTGATTGCTGGAATTAACAATTACATGTAACATATATAAATCCATAAATGCATTGAACAAATCCTCTCGCTTTAGGCCACAGCTTTAGGAGCTTCATTTCAAAAGACAGAGAGAAAAAAGGAAACTTTTTAACAGTGTCTTTCAGCCACGTTTCAATTTAATCTCACATTTGAGTTCCACATTGTTTTTTAATACGTACCCTTTGCGCCATCGGCCTCCCTGGCTCCCTTCCTACTTCAACTTCTAATATATCCTCTTTAAGGCCAGTGTGAAAAGAAACAAATACGCAAACTCCCTCGGAAAAAAAAAAATTTAAAGCACGACGAAAAATCCCTTAACGTCTCCAGCAACGTGAGCTACTGGTCCCAGATCTTCGGTCTAAGGGACCTGAAGCAAAGCTCCCGAGTCACTGAGCATAAAAGCGCTCCGTTTCCAAGACAGCAGCGGGGGCAAAAAAAAAAAAAGCAGATCTTCTCTCCCCCAAAAATCAGTAAAAAAAAAAAAAAAAAAAAAAAAAAAAAANCAGTAAAAAAAAAAAAAAAAAAAAAAAAAAAAGAGCGCCCCTCAGACCCAACTACCAAATCTCATGGCTTTCTGCCACTCCGGCTGTCAATCACAGGCGAGGTTGTCAACGTGGTGAATGAATGATCATCCGCTCTGTCTTCTTCTGGTCAGAACACCTCAAATGTTAATATTCAAATGCACAAAGCCCTAGCGCTTGCTTCCCTTGAATCAGTCCTAATTCCTAATCAGTTTCTCTCTTCTCTTGCTCGCTCTCTTTCTCTTTCTCTCTCTCTCCCTCTTTGCAACTGCTGCACTGGAGGGAGATTAGAGGAGGAGGGTTAAAAAAAATGTCTGTCTGAGTTTGTCTTAAAGGAGCCACGATCGATGCTGCCCGCTTGCAGTCCCCGTGCGTGTGTAAAGTGTGTGTTGCACAGGCGGAGAGGTGGATTCCGACCAGAATGCTAGAACCCGGAAGTAGTGGTGGCCATAACAGGTCGCGTCTTACACAATGCATTGGGCTGCAGCAAGTAGGCTCCTCGGCAGGGGTGGGTGCGCGAAGCGAGCTCTGGCCGCACCGGAGAGGCAGAGAGGCGCTCCATTAAATCGCACGCCCAGGCACAAACATCCACACAACCAGGGCACACGCGCACAAACGCGGGCAGCAGCCCCCAGCCCAAGGCTTTATTTTCCGTATTCTCCTCGCTCCCTCCCCTCTCAGGCTCCCTCCCCAAACCCAATTCTCTGGAAATAAATTGGAAATAAATTCGGGACACACAGCAGCAGGAGTATTTTGCATAGAGCTCTGCGCACAGACTTCGTGACTTTCCTCGAAATTATTGGGGTCTGCCAGTCTATTTCGGGGAGGGGGTGATGCGCAAAGTATCGGATTCTCAGAACTGAACACCCCCAAGTAGAAAAGTCCAGCGGAGAGCAAGAAGCAGGAGCAAGGCTAGGGAAGGTTCTGCTGAGTCCCGGGAACGAGGAGAGGCGATGGCTGGGGCGTTCTGCAGAGCAGGCTTAGAGTTTTTGTTTTTGTTTTGCTGTCAGAGGTGGACACCCGGCTCTAGGACAGGAAATGCTTGCATTTTCTCACTTTGGGGTCTGGATGCCCCCACTTCCTAACCCCAGAGGCCCCCGACCCCAGCTCGAGCGTCCTGCGCTAAGCGGGAAAGGAAGGGAGGAAACAATGAGCTGAGAGCCGAGAATGTGCCCCCAGTGCCTGTTTACAAACACGAAGCTATTTATGATCGCCGGAAAGCGAAACCCGACGCGGGCTTGGAGCAGCCCAGACCTCACGGGCGGAGCCGAAGCCGTGGAGCCTGCGGGAGGGAGGCTTTCTCTGGCCCGCTCCGGCGAGGCGGCGGTGCGCCCAGGGCGCGGCGCGGCCGGGCAGGCGTGCTCCGCTCTCTCTCTGCGGCCGCGCCGCCTTTGTCTTCGAGGCGCCGAGGGGCTCCGACCTCAGCGGTGCGGGGCCTGAAAGAACCCCGCACCCCCAGCTCTTTCCCGGGCGACGCCCCGCGCTCTCCTCCCTGCCCCCCACCCCCACTCCGCTCCGCTTTCCGGTCCCCGACTCGGCTCAGCGAAAATCCAGTGCCAAAAAGAAATTCGCTCGGCCGCCGAGCTCCCGGACAAAAAGCTGCCTCTGCCCACAACTCGGGGCCGCCGGGCAGGCACTCATCCCAACTTTTCCCCTTGGGAGACCTGTTCTGTGACTGAAACAAAATAGTCTTTTTCTTTATTCCCCCACTCTGAACTTGCCCCTCGTGATTAGACGTAATAGTGTTGGTTTCTTTTTTAATATTCTGCCCGTCCAGCTCGGACCGGCCGAGCTGGCTCGGCCGCGAGCAGCTCCACGGCGGCTTGGAGACCTCCCAGCCCCGAGCGGGGCTCGCCGTTCGCTCGGCTCGGAACGGGGTTTTTTTTTCCTCCCTCCAGCTGCAGCCTCGCCGAAAACTCCCCCTGCGGTCGGCTGGAAAATGAGCTCACCCAAATCTCGGTAGGCAGCCGCGGAGGCGGCCTCCGCCAATCAGAAGGCACCCCCGCCACGGCGGCCGCGCATTGGCTGCGGGGAAAATCAATTATCAAATAATCGATCAGCAGGGAGCTTCGATCTGCCGGGAATGCAGCCTGCCAGTCCCGATTCCCGCCCCGAAGGTGGCCAAAAGGCTGGTTCCCCAAAGCAGCTGGCCCTACGCTCCCGTCGCTCCCACCCCGTCAGTTTCGGACCGAACCCCCATCCCAAGTGGGAGACAGACAGAGGGCATTTGGAAAAGGCTAGGGGGCTCTTATCCGCGGAGGTTGTGAAAGAGGTTAAACGCTCCAAAATGCACGAGAGCCAAGTCTCAATGAGCAAACTTACAGAGCATTTGCGTCAGTCTGGGGGCTGTGATTCACGTTTCTATTAAGTGGGCTTTCGAGGAGCGGGGGACACAGGGAGAGCATCAGAGCCTAGATCTCCAATTCGGTTCTACCGAGCGCAAGCAGCCTCCCCAAGCGACAGCTGACGCTTCTTCTAGTACTTGGCATGAGTCAACGCCCAGTTCCCCCCAATAGTGGATTTTCCACAGTCGAGCAACTGAGCCATCCCGGCCTCCTACACGCCACCTCCGCCTCAACACTGTAAGCGCCCCATGTGTGTCTAAAGGACTGGCGCACCCAAAGCCTTCGGATGCGCTTTGCCTCGAAAGAACAATTTTCTAAAAAAAAAAAAAAAAATCTCTAGAATCACATTAGTTGTCGCCTCTCTTCGCCCCTTCTCTTAAGTTTCAGAACCTTTTACTTTTCTCCATCATAAGTAGAGTTTTCTGGCACCAGCGCCTGGATAGATCACACGGGACGTCAAGGCAGGCCCGCGTGTCAAAGCCGAGGCGATCCAGGTGAATTACCAGCGCTTTTATGCTGCCTGAACAACCTCCCCCCATCCCCCCAAAGTGAACTTGGAAAATAGAATTTCAGGCCAAGATGGAACCTCCCCGGCTCAGGAAGGCAACTTCTCTTAGCTGCGCTGGCTGGTGCAGGCAACGCGATCCTTTACCTATTACGGAGAGGACCACACTGGGTCCTCAGCCTGCAATCTCTCCCCCAAACCCCAGCCGGCTGCCGCTAACACCTGAGCGCCTTCCGACGGCTGCTCCACGGGTTTGAGCACCATTTCCCCAGCAGGCCTGCCAGGCTGCAGCGCGACTGGCGGTAGGAAAGAGGAGGGGGGTGGAATCAAACCAAAATCGACTTGGGCACATCTCCGTTTATGAGCTCTAAATGAACTGCGAGAGAAAAGTGTGTAAGTATAATTTAATTGAGAGAAATTTACATTTCGACAACTACAGTCTTTAACAGTCTACGGGATATCCCGCAAAGACTTAGCCAGTTTGAAGTTAGCTCAACTCCTCGGCCACGTTTTCAAATTTGGAAAAGAAGTTTTGATATATTTATTTTGGGCAGAATTTATTTTGCATTGTTGCTTTCCGGTAAGTTCTCCTTTTGTTTTCTAGGAGATGAAAAAGGAAGGTTCAGGTAAGTCTCTCCTTATCCAATATAACCCCAAACTTCAAAGAGTAGGAAAACTGTTGTGAGCTTTAACCATGATGTGTCAGGTTACCTTATACATGTACTTTAAATGACTTACATGCAGGTTTTCCTTAAAGAAGGAAAATAGGAAGATAGTTTTAGCTTGTGGGCTTAACATAAACTCATTAGTTTTGAAAAATGTCTTTCTTCCTCTCCCCCCCCCCTTCCATTTATAACTGGGAATCTAACACTACTCCTAGGCCTTTATAAGATTAATTCTGAACAATCAAGGGACTAAAATACTTTTACAATGTAATTACAGTAGTACAAATTGTTTGCGCAAACCTTATTCTGGATAAGGATTTTACAATTAGCAAACAGTTATTACAGTTGGGGCTCACTGAGAGAAATTGCACATAGGATGTCTGGAATTGCAATATAGGAGCCATAAAAAAAAAAAAAAGCTTAGCTGGGTAGCAATTAATCATCTATTAAAAGGAAAAGGTAAAAGGAGAGTTCTCTGTATCTTAGCAAAAACACTACCTATTATTCATACCTGTTCTGTGACAGTATCTATCCTTATTTCAGGTACTCATTTTTTAATGCAGTATTTTAATTTGCAAAACTTGGTCTAGTGAAAGCTTCTGACACTGGTCCTAGCTCCTGTGACGTGGCCCTACCCTGCTCAGTAGGGTACCCTTTCTATCCCAGGGGATCTTCCCAGAGATAGAGAACTCTCTAGGGCTTTAAAAAGGTGGTTGGGGCCTAGGTCTCTATTGTTTAGCGCCTACTCAAGGAGGCGGTTTAAGAAAGCATGCTCTGTTAGGCTGCTACAGTCCTCTCTGAGAATTCCTCTCTACTTTTCCATTCTTCTATAAGGAATGGGTACCTTTGGAAAGACCTGTAACCTGAAGTGGGCTTTTGTCCCAAAAGTTCACGCTGATGAGTCAGCCCCCAAACGCTCAGAAATAAAAGACACCTCTTAAGTAAAAATGTCTGTGTATTTGCCAGCCCAGAATAAACAAAAGCCTGTTAATCAATCGAGTTTGGCAGCTGTGCTCACAGAATGATAAGGGTTTATCATCTGCCACCTAACTTTAAGATGCCTGTTAAAATGTTGTGATTGCTTTTTTAGGTCGCCTTGTGGTGTGGAGGCTGTGGGCTTATACTTTAAGAACGTTCATCCTCCACATCTCACCCCTGCATTAACATTCGCATTTCAAAAAGCAGAAATAAGAGGAGGGAAAGATAGCCTAAAGAAAATAGATTTAAAATCTAATAGAGATAATGGAGGAATGTTGGAGATAAGAGCCTGGATGTGATATGAGAAAGGTACCAAGAAGTCAAAGCTAATGAGTGGCTGTGAGAAAAGTGAAATAAACTATTTAGAAGTCTATTAAAGAGAGAAACCTGGCTACGCGATATGAAAGGGGGTTAACCCTGGGGATTAGAGAAGACGTTAATCAAGTGCCCCAAAGCAGTCTGGGCTATAAGAACTGGGAGATTTGTTTACTGCATTTTGCTTCAGAAAACAAAGAATGTCTGAGTCCAGTTCAGAAGTCAATGAAAGGTCAGCTTAAGCTCTCCAACCTTTCCAGGGGAAATGCCTAAGTTACTATATTCTAACTGGATAATACAAAAGTCAAGAAAAAGAATTTTGGGAGGGAGGTGTTTTCCTTACTACCTTTGTATTTCAAATCATTAAAATGCTTTGGTCTCTAGAGGGAAAAATTACACTGGTTAACATAATTACTAGCTCTGACATTTTCAGAAGTTATAGAGGTCTTTTATTAATTAAATGGAGGGCTTAATAAAATATTCCTAATAAAATTTATGGTTGTCTTAAAACTTTCTAAACAGTGCTATAAATTCTTAATAAAATTAACTGGGAAATGAGTTATTAGCCCACACTTTACCCTTCTCCCCCCTTCTACATAAGGAGTGTCTGCAGAATGAAAAGGAAAATAGAAGCCTTTTAGTAAAATATAAATATTAGCCCAAGTCACACATTACTTTAGAAGAGGCGAAGTTTCAAATAAGTTATTTTTAATGTTTCATCCTCCAGTATCCCTAAGTGCTTCACACAAAACTTTTGAAAATTTTATTTTCCTTTTCTACCTTATTTACATGAATATAGATTATATGTACATGTATATGTAAGCCCATTTGAAAAACAATGTTCAGTTTTCTGAACTGAGTTGTATCTTATGTTTAATAAAGAAGGGCATAGATTGACACCTCATACACATTTCTAGAATAGAATCCTGAAGATTCAGGTTGCGTGTATTTTCATTCTCCATTAGGAGATAACAAAAAAGAAAATTCCCTATAATTTTATTCTCTCAAAGTTCTTTAAATGTCACTTTTAAATAAACTTCTCAGTAACATTCCTCTCTAAACTCATTTTTTAATACTGCATTATTTGAAAAGGGGTTTCTTGAACAGATATACAGAAATGCGTTCATATCACTACATTTCAGAATCTTGGCAAATTAACTCAAGTTTTTGAGACACTCTCTGCTTCATATATACAAGACTGGTTGACTAAACTGAACGGCACACTCCAAACCTAACAACAGCCTTGGTGATTGTTCAGCATTTGAAGGCTTGATCTTTTGTGCCGTCTACTGGACAATGGAAAAACTGCAACCTCTATGACAAACCTTTTCTAGTCCTGTAGGAGATGGTGGGGGTGGGGAGTTGGGGGTGGGAGGGAAGTGTGCTATGGTGCTGGTAAGTAAGAAGAGAGACCACAAGAACCAGCTTGGGCTCACCGGACAGGTCTTGTAGTATACTCTCGCTTTAGGACTGTATGTTAATTATAGGCGTGCCTCAACCACTTGACTAAGGCACAGGCTGGAATCTCCATTTATACATGTGTGGATGTGCGCCTGTGCACAATGTTAACTTGGGAAGAGAAAGAGGTGATGAGACAAAACATCTCTGACAAAAAGAAAATATATTGGTGGTTGCTTGGCTCTGAAAGGGAATTTGCTTGATAGTCAAGTGCAATGTGTCTACTGCCTAGATAATCCATATGGATTCTTAGAATTTGGAATGTGATGTTCAGGCATCAAGAAAAGTGCTTTTTGGAGGAGGAAAATGAAATTGGTAATTAAAAAAACCGGTACGTTTCTATTTCGGCAAATTCAGATAAAAATGTGACACTTAGGTGTTTTCACTTGGAGACCACATGTGGGAGAAAGTGTGGCTGAAATTCACAGCCAAAGGTCTATATATGTAGCTCAGACTGTTAGATTTCTTAAACATTTAAAAACCGTATATAGTTTATGATTTTAAAAAATATTTATGGAGTTTTAGCATTATGGGAGCTTTATACAAAAATGCATGAAGCTAACTTTGACTTCAGTTTGCTACTGACATAATTTCTGAATAGGCAAAATTACCATAGAGAGGTGATTTTGTGATTTAAGAAAAAGAAATAAACAAAACCCACCTCCATCCAATAAAATATGTAGAAGTCAATCTGATTTTGGTGGAAGAGACACAGACTTAGGTAAAAGGCTCTTAAAACTACTTATCTATGTTTCTGGAGTTAAATTTCCTTATTGCATTTTAGTAAGACCTGGTAGGGTGCTTTTTAATAAAAACCTAATAGTGGAAAGGACAGATTTAGGACACTTTGTTGACTCAAATATATCTCAGTGATCTACTTCAAATATACATATTGATGAAACACTGTCAGAATGACTTTAAAAAATATTGTATTAAATATGGATATATCAGAGAGCTTGGACTGGCTAAGCAGTGAGGTGGTTTCAATTGGGCTACAGAACTGGTGGTGGTGGTGGTGAGTGTCTTTTAAACTTCAGCATTATCAACTAAACTATGAGATGATTATTTTATTATTTTAGAAGACGCTATTTGTTTCCATTGAGCCAGATGAAAACAATAGCAACGGCCACCACCCTACTAACAATAGCTGGAAAATGTAGAAAATTCTTAACAGGAACCTATCTCCCGCAGTGAAACGTTCCATACATTCTAAACTAACAGGGCAAGTACTGAGTGCTGGACTAGATCTGGGGAACGTGCTCTAGTGACCCAATGCAAACATTTACCTTTCAAGCAACAGGATGAGTCAAACTGGTCATGATTAACATCCACGTTCGACTGGCTAAAGGGGCAGATTTGATGAAAACCTTCAGGAAAAAAAAAAGTACTTATTATTCAAAAATAAATATTTTAACATTTCATTGCGTTATCTAATGAATAGGGAAAACATTGAAGGCTTCCTGCAGCTCAGAAAGAATTCTAGTAGCGTGAAAAACACAGAGGAAAGAACAAGAAGCTGAAGGACGCCTGCTGAGTAGTTACTCACTTGTGAATATCGAAAACGTATTTTTTTTCGTGCCCTTATTTAAAAATGAAAAATAAATACCATCTTTCCTTGTCTTTTTTTTTTTAAATTAACCTCAGACTATCGTTGTGGTTGCTAAAAATTATATTTTTTTCCAGGCGATATATGCGAGAAAGGGCCAATTTGAAAGTTTTACAACTAATGGGACAAGTCCACGTGTGAGCCGTAAACAAACAGGTTCGCGGTCGGGCCCACGGAGCCCAGGCGGGGTCTCCTCCTCACTCATTCTCGCTCATTCCTTTTACCTGCACATCTGCGGCCACTTCCGGGAATGACGGAGTGGGGGGCTCTCCGCCACAGACCCCTGGGCCTGGCGGTCCCGTAGCCAGCGCCGGTGGGGTGCCAGGTCCCCGCCGCACCCCGCGGCGAGCTCAGGTTCCCGCTGGCCCCGCCACCCGCAACTCCCGCCCCCCCCCCCCCCACCCCGGCTGCCGGTTCCCCGCGGAGCGCGCGGTCTCCGGGCTGGGTGGGGGTCCGGCAGGCTACACTTCCCGAGGCACAGGTCGGGGGGTCTCAGCTCACACTTGGCTTGGCGCGGGGCAAAGGGACAGGCGGTGGGGGTGCATAGTTGGGAAGACAGTATCCTTTGGGGGACCCTGAACCTTCTAGAAAGGGCAAAGGGCGAAATGGTCCCCTCGCCAGCCGATGTCCCTCTCCCCTGCCATTTTTGATGCCCACCCTGTTTCTTTGGGGTTCACCTCTGTTCGTGGGAGGGAGTGGGTCAGGCCTGGGTCGCCAGGCTTGGCAGCCCAAGCTGGAGCGCTAGGACCCGCGGAACGGTGCGCGGCGATTCAGGGGCACCGGTGTCTTTTTTCCGCTTCTAGGTACTGAGCACCCGAGGGCGCCTTTTCCCCCATCTGGACTCGGGGACTCCGGCTCACCCCGCCCCCTTGCCTCTTAGTTTAATTCTGGAAGCTTCTCGCCTACGTTCCTGGACGGCTATTCTCGGCCGCTTCGTGAGCCCTGAGATGCCCCCCATCTCCCCCTGCCTCCTCCGAGGACAAGTGTGCTCTGAGAATCTGTTTGAGATATGGGGGCTCTGGGGATCCCGGTCCCCCGACTTCCCTCTGCAGTCTCGGCAGGCCCCCTGGGAGGGGCTGCAACAAGCGCGCGTTTGTGGCCGAGGTTATTATTTCAGGTGCGCTAATGGGATTAGAGGCCTCGGGAGAACCGTGTGGGGATCGATGCGGTTCCTTCTCCCGGCTTCCAGCCACCGCCGGGTGGAAGGGAAGGCAGAGCCAGGCCGCGGCAGCCTCTTCCCGCTGCACAGCCGGCTCCGCGCGCCCCGCGCCGGCGCTCGGGCTCCGGGCCCCGCGGCCAACTCAGCGCCCGGGACGGGCGGGGCCGGGCGCGGGCTGAAGCGGGAGCACGGGCGGCTGGAGGGGAGCGGAGCGACAGGGACGGGAAACACAGAAGGGGAGAGAGGGGCGTGCGAAACAGAGACGATTCAGACAGAGAAAGATTCGGACCCACTCCAGACCCCATCGCTACCCAAGCACAGTGAAAGCCTTCCCGCACCCCACTCCAGAAAGAACGCCCTCTTTATTCTCTAGTGCCGCTCTGCTTCTGAGGGACCCTTATCGTGGACCTTTGCATACTGACTTTCGTAAATAGTTCAGCAGAGCTATTTGTGCTTCCCCTTGTTCAGTCGCAAACAAATCTCTTGGAAAAAAGCAAAAGAAAAAAACGGGGTGTGCATGTTCTGCTGTTGAAGTGGAGCTAAGGACAGAGGCAGACATTATCTCTGTTAATGGGACAAAAAGTCCCTTAGGCTATCTATCCTAAGGGTCTTGCTCCGAAAAGTTCACCAGCATGAGTAGGGCATGAGACTATTCTGCTTCGGGCCCAGTTTTCATCTCCTTCCCCACCATGAAGAACCCGAGAATATTAAGGTTAAGTTGAGGCATTTAGTTTTACTTCCCTATTTCACAGATGAGCAAACTGAGAACTAGAGAAATTAAGTAACCTATCCAGTTTCTTTCTCCCGACCCCCCATTCTCTGTCCCCTCCCCACCCTCATATCTCAGCCTTCTCTTTCATATTCACTCCAACTCTTTTACAGAATCCCAAGGGGAGAAACCTTTCCCACTCTCCCCATCCCCTGAGAAAATTGGAGGACTGTACCTCCATGTCTCCTGTCAAAGCAGTGGTGTGTGCAGTCTGTGCTGCTTGTGACTATGAGGTTCTGGAAGCTGGTTCTTCCCTCCTTGCTCCAACTGGGACTTAGTGACTGAGCCCCTTGAGGAGGCCCCAGCCAGGGAGCCTTGCTGACCAGGGATAATTCCCCCACAGCTCAGCTCAGAGAAAGGAGCTGGGAGCAGCCTCTTTTAGGAGTGGTGATGGTAGAGTCTTAGGTTTTGCTCTCCAACTAACTCCCACCCCACAAACAAACAAACGCAGGCCCTTTGCTTTGACTTCCTGTGACTGAGTGACCCTATGCAGAAAACTGGCCGAGGTTACCCAGGGCAGAAGTGGGAGGTTCAAGGCTTTATGTACCCAAGGATTAAAAATAACACCCCCTCTCCCTGTGTCTCTCCTCTGCAATTTGCCTTCTAAGGATGTGAGAAGATCTCCTCTGAGGCTAAATGGTCATTAATACCCCATAGGGATGTTTAATTTTCAAGTTTACAAAAACCAGCATTTTGTCCCTTTTGCTTTGAATCCCATTGCACCTAATACCCAGCCTACTATACCCTTTACAAAGACATCCTGTATTTTATGTCCAAAATAAATTGTTGAGTAGCCACTTCTAATCCTGAAATATTTGAATTTTCAGCTACAAAGTTTGTGCCTAAAACAAAGTTATTATCATCTTCTTCTTTCCATTCACTGCTTATTTTTAACCTCTTATTCAAAATCTTTGTTAAATTAAATTTCATGTTGAGTTGGTGTTTGGTATAAAAAATACCAAACTTGTAAACTTGTTAGCTCTAGTCATTTACCTATAGTTTATGTATGGTTATTTATAACCAGAGTAAACTTTATTTTATGTGAATGAGTTCTTATTGAATAGCAGTAAAAACTAGCCTGATAGCTTTGCAGTTGAAAACTTTGTAATGTGTTATAGCCTAGCCTAGCATTCGTAATACATTTTCTTAGATTCTGATTGATTCACTTATCTTTCAGTTAAAAATCTTTTGAGGAATCCAGACCTTTGTGATACACTGTTTTCTTTCCAAGTATGTAGTCATTAGAGGCTGAAACTGAAGAATGATTTTGGAAGGTGGTTCTATTAGAAAAAGCACCTTGCATGTACAGGTGTTCCCAGCCAAGATTCTGGAGAGTGACTATAAGAAGGTGACTCCTCTCAGACTTAGGACACTTGGGTTCAGACTTCAACTTGGTCACAATGGGCTGATTGAATTTGTAAAGTTAATCACCTGCAAAATGAATTGGTTACATTATTTTGTTTTCTATTGCACTTTTGATTCTTCTATCTAGTGATTCTATTAAAATATAGACAGAATAATATGTGTGGCTTCGTAATGAAGAAAAATGTTTAATGCTGAGACATCATCATAATACCTATTTCAGAGTAAACTTTAAAGAGGTTAATATTTTGAAGTTGAATTGGAGACGATTACCCCCAGTTTTCCTTGAACTTGACTTCAGCTATTGACATACTGTTTAAGTGAATTAATATTTGTTTTTAAGTAAAATAGTCTCACCTAGTATAAGACATATAAATGTATTTTTGATGAAGTTTTATATCATACTTATGATTTCTTTTATATCTTTTCTAATGCAGAATGCAATACATATACTAAAAATTTTGAAACTATATGATTGGATTTATGCTCCTAAATCATCTTTACCCCACTTTGGGAAGCGATTACCTGACAACATTGTAATCTGTTCAGTATGTCCTATTCTAAACAGTTTCTGTTTTGTACATCAGCGTGGCCAAGTACTGTTCAACAAATATTCTACAATGAACACAGAAAGAAGAGGTCTTTGGTAGAGAATGAGTTGAAGATTAATGTAGAGGGGAAATAATGAACAATAATTTTAGGAAGAAATTAGCACTAATGTTTACAATCCAGGTTAGCTATTTAAAGTGCAATTGTGTCTTATAAACCTCTAACTGCAAACTTACTGATATTGGTGAATTATATGTAGTCTTCATTTTACAAACAGCATTTTGAAATATAATCACTGCAATTTTAGACATCTGTAAGGCTCACATTTATGATAATAATGAGCAATTTTTGAAAAGTATATCAGATTCTATAAAAATGACAATAATTTCTCATAAAAGTCTTCAAAACACTGCAATATGAAACTCTGTGCTTTATATTCCAGGAAAGGAAAACATAAATGCTTCTACTTTGAACTTTTTTCCCCCAATTTATTCATTCTCAAATGCCCACCCACCCCCCTGCTTTTTTGAGATTCCCCTGACAAGGAAATCAAGTGTCAGAAGAATTCCTTAATATCTTTAAGCATTGTAAACTCCACATATTACTCTGAGTTTGAAAATGACAACTTAGGTCTTTGTTGAAAGGAACACTTGAAGGAACTAAAGTAACAGAAAAAGGTCAAAAACACAGAAGTTATTTTGTTGTTGTGACCGTTAGATTTAGTCTGCATATTCTTTAGTGTCTTCAAAAGTTGAGACACTTAATCCTTTCTCCACTGGCCAGGCAGCTTTTGGAGGCACTTTCTTTAACTCCCTGATTTTGTATTTCCCTTTTCTTTGTAGCACTGCCTGCTGAATTTGTAGGGCAAGATTTTCTTTCTTTATGTCTTATAATGCTTACATATCTTAGCAAACCAAATGCCATTTGCTGGAAACTTTTGTTGTGTTTTTTCCCGAAACACAGAATTAAGATGAAATAGTAATTCATTAAAAGAACATAAAAACCAGAACATCTTAAAAACCAAAAAGAAAAACATAAAAGCATCATTTAGAACAATTAGCATGCCACCACCACAAAGTTAAAAGTGGATAAATTTCTTTTAATAACTCTCACTTGACCACGATTCGAAATCCTTATCCCAGCACGAAGAGGAGTGTAGTTGAACGACACATGCTCTGGAAGTCCCACTGCTGTGAAGTCCCAATTCAGCGGTGTTCTCCTTCCCAGCAACAGTGCTCTGCTCTCCCAGCAACTTGAGCTCCATGGATGGCCGTGCCCTGGACCTGATAGCAGCAGATGCCCACAGCCAAATAGTTGCCCTGTTGGCTCAGTCCCTGGCAATTAGATGCCATTTCTCTCTTTGAGCATTAACTCCCTTTAATTTGGTTCTTTTGCCTTTCTTTGAGCATCGGCCAACATCCTAACTTCAATCCTAACTTGGATTGAAAGATATTACATATTTTTAGATAGTCTTCCCAGTTAAGTGCTCAGGGTTTATTTGTTGGAGATGTTCAACCAAGCAGCCTCCCCCAGTGCTTCCAGCTTTTTACCCCTGGAGGGAATAGTTTGAATTTGTTTCAAAATTTCCTTCATTTTCATTTGCTTTTTCCCCCTTTCCTATGAGTCTGTAATTTAGTTCTGCTGACACAGTTGGTTAACCCCATACTGGGGAACTGATTAAAAATACTTTCTAAAAATGTCTTTTCCTATTGCTGGTATTAATCAGCATTTTGTTTTGGTCTATCACTTTATTATTTTGGTTTGTTTATCAAAATATTTGGAATTCCGTGATTCTAAACGGGCAGAATTAAAAACTTCATACCCAGTTCTTTTTAAGATGAGCTAGTTTCTAGTTTTCACTGCATCATCTTAATGTACCTGCTACATGAGGATGAGGCCAGAGACCGGGGGTGGTCTTAGACCCCTTGGAAACATGGACATATCTGCACGGACATGAACAACAATCACAGTTATTTCCAACCCTGTTTAGGAGTTCTTCCAACTGGGCAAAAGATTCCTTGAGTCATGCTTTCTCAAAACACCGAAATATTTATCCTACCCGAGAGTAGATGCTCGGGGTAATTTATTTGCCTTATACTTTGATGTTAACTTAGATACTAAGGTCACCTGCACTCTGCTATCGCCATTCTCTTGGAAACTTTTAATAAGATGTGAACTCAAAAAATAATTTGAGTTTACCTGCTTTTCTCACTACTACTGACATATTTTGGATAGTGATAAACAGGCAAATCTGTTACAAATTTCATAAATCAGTGTTTTCTCCCTGTTCTGCTGTAGCAGTGACCTTAGCAGTAATGTCACCATATGTCACTGCTTGATCCAGTCTACTCAATTTGACTGACAGTATCTGACTAAGTTTTGGGTCCTCTTTTCTGTCATTAGTAAGACTTGACCAACATGTTGCTTTCATGCTGTGTCACTAAGAACAGCGTTATTTAGGTGAAGTTAGTTATCTGTAATGAATAAATATTTGATATTTAGGGGGAAATCAAGAATTTAATTTTGTCCTTAGTTAAATAAAACATCTCACAGTTTGCAATATATGACTGCCTCTCAGATCTGTTGTCTTCCTTTACTCTCCTAACTCCAGTGAGAACTATTTTAATCATCTCCATTTCATAGATAAAGTTTAAAATCACATAGTTATTTGGAATCAGAGGCCATGGACCTGACGTCCATGGAAGAATTTCTCAGATCCTACACTTTTTAATATGCTAAGCATTTGGTGGGGAGGCAGGAGGAAAAGATTTCAAAAACTTTCTTTTTGCTTGAATTTTTAAAGTTATTTTCTCTTTCACTCTTTATCATTTACTGTGAGATCAGAAATATTTAAACCCCTAGCATACATCTCCAGAAACCTCCACTATTTCCACTGTCTAGACATTTTGAACCAATTAACCATGGTTAATATCAAATATTTGTTTTCCTGTATTTCAATTATTTTTTGTTGTGCACATAATATTTATTTTTGAATGAACACATTCAAAATTATACGCAGGGCATGGGGTTATTATATTTTTGATCTTTTTTATTCTACATCTATCTTTGTTTTATTCTTATAGTTGATGGCTTTTTGCATTTAAAAAACAATAACAGATATAAATCAATGTATGACATATTATAGCATGGTTTTCAAGGAGACAGTAATTCAAAGTTTCCATTTAAAGAGAGAGAAAACTGCTTTCAGGAAATATTAGTTAACCGGCAGGAGTCCTTTTCAGAGCACAGTAACCATGGGATTGAGAAGTATTTGCTAATTATAACAGTGCACTAATTATCTGCTTTTACATCTCATCTTTCTGTCTTTCTGTCTAAATTCACTTCTAATTATATGGTACCCTTTTTGCATATGACATATCTCAAAGTATTGCTTTTATCAGATATGAATTCTTTTACTTGGAAACATTAAAGACATAGTTTCACTTCCAAAATATTTTCTCCTACAACATAGTGAAAATCTTTTGATTGTGGGTTGAATAATCTGTCGTGTTGGGGGAGAGGTTGGGAGAGGTACGGGAAGACCAAGATTTCAATATTAGGCACGTTGTCTCTTCCAAAAGAGAACAGGGAGAGCCACCAGCCCTGCCAGAGTTTCAACTTTTTTACAGGTATGCAGGTGCAGCCATATAACCCACTCTTCATTGTTGTCGTCATAATTTTTTGCATTTCAGAACTTAAAAAATTGTAATAGATGGAAAGATATTTTAAACAAAATTTAGCAAAAAAAAAAAAGTGCATTCAGTCACCAGCACCTATTTTTGTGTGATTATTTGGTCAACTATGTGTGGAGGTGGGTTTAAAACAAAAGTAACAACAAATGTAATTTCAATTCCCATATTTTGATGTCCCCTGGGCCAGCTGAGCAAATAGAAGCAGGACTGCACTTTCTGTGTGCCGTGAGGAGTCCTGCTCATCCCCCCCAGACCAGAACTTATACCAGGAAAGTCACTTACAAAATTGAAGTTTTACATCTTTAGGAGCTCAGGCCTTCTCCCAAACACAGGCTCAGGTGACAGCAGTAAGTCTGACTCCTTTGTGGGTATATACTTTCTCTAACTCCATTCCTGATCATACTTTATTGATTATGAACTTTAATGCACACATACTCATTTCAATGTTTGTTTGTTTTTTTTTTTAAAGATTTATTTATTTATGCATACAAGCACTGGGGTACAGGCCAGAGGTGTGGGGGGTGAGAGGATTCACCACAGACAGAGC
>JAGFMF010011413.1:395503-407680 GCA_019455555.1 Galemys pyrenaicus
AGAGGGTGCACAAGGGACTGAGGTGATGGTGCACCGGTGAAATGGTGGTGGGTACTCCCTGGGGACTACAAATGATGTCAAATATAATTAATAAAAAAGTTAAATTAAAAAAATAGATTTTTTAAAAGATTTATTTATGCATAGAAGAACTGGGATACAGGCCAGAGGTGTGGGGGTGAGAGGATTCACCAGAGACAGAGTGGGGAACAGAACAGGTGGATCTACTGAAATACACTGCTGAGGGGAGCAGTGGGTAAGACAGGAGAGGTGGAAACCCTGGCCAGGGATCAAACTCATGCTGCAGTGGCTGCGGATATTCATGGTGAAGTCCTTAACCCCTTGTGCCACCAGGAAGGCCCCCAGAATAGATAGTTTTGTAAACAAATGACAAAGAAATAAAATTTGATTTAAATAAATAAAAATGGTTGCCCTTTTGCACACAATGAAATTTGCTGTTTTCCTAGTTGGTCAATTTAAATAAAGAAATCTATTGTTTGTGAAGAAAGAGAAAGTTAAAAGCTTTTGAATTTTTCTCTTGGTTAGTTCGGCCACCAAGGAAGTGTGGTGTCCTCGCCTCTCCACTGTCCCCAGGGGTCAAGCCTCTCATGTGGCTCTGCGCTCATTCCAAGCAAACAGCGAAGAAAAATCAAAACAACCTCTTGGAAACTGAACTTCGAAAAGTTTCATTAAAGTCTGATTTGCAAGAATGGTGCAGGGGCATATATATTAGAAATTCCTCTAAATCTCCAGGGTAGACAAAAAATGGTGAGAAGAATTTCAAAGAAATAATAAATTCATTATTTCTCAACCGTGTAGATATTTGGTCTCCTCCATTTCAGTAGTTAGTTTTCCACAAGAGAATATTTCTTAAATCTGGATTTTGTCTTCACTTTCAAGATAATATTCCTGGATTAGGCAAAAGGAAAGGACACTTTTTGTTCTTTGGTTTTTGTACTTTTTGTTCAATATAGAAAAAAAGTAAAATGAAATTTAAAAATTCTCTCTTAAACTTTTCAAATAAACGTCAGATCAAAATGAAAATAATAGGACATGTAGAAAATAATCTTAAAATAAAAATATAGGTGTTGGATAAGCTATAGGTTAGTGGGTACAGAGTTTCAATTTGTATTAGTGAAAAAGTTCTGGAGGTGGATAGTGGTGATAGCAGAAGGGAAATTTAAATGTATTTTATGTCACTAAACTATACACTTAAATTAATTTAGATGATAAATTTTATGTTTTGTATATTTTATCACAATGAAAATATGCACAAAAAACCCGACTGGTAGGAAATAAACCATAAGGTAAGAGAACATGTATTTGGTGGGAGAACTTTGTGTGATTTTTTTTTTTTTATTTCTAGTTTCTTGTATTTTCTAAAATGTATATTTTAGAGAACATATTTAGTGGATCATGGAAAAAGTTTCAATAAACTTTATCAAGATAAAACAAAATAAATCTGTATATACAGCTGAGTACTGCATCAGAAACATAGCTAAATCCTAGGAGTCATCTTTATCTTGCCTTTGTCTCTCTCACATGCAACCCATCAGCAAGCTTTGCTGATACTTTCTTCAAAACACCTCCTATTCTGTTCCACATCATATACATCTTTGCTTGTCTGGACACTTGGAACAGCTTCATGACTGTGTTCCCTCCTTGTCTCCCTATAACACTTGCCTCTCTACAACAAATTCTCCAAATGGCATGCTTACAGTGTTTTAAAAAATGTAAATAAAGTTATTTATGCTTAAAAACTTCCAGTGGTTCCCTTTGCATTATATTTTGCTGACCTCATCTTCCACCACTTTGGCATTAACTATGCACCATTAGCACTCTCTTTTTCCTATTCTTCAAATATATCAAGAACATTCTTATTTCTAGGTTATCTCATTTCTTGTTTTTCCTGTTGGAAAAATTTCATGTGTTCTCAGAAATTCCAGGATGATTTAAAATATTAAAAATTTATTACTGTAATCCTGCACATTAAAGATGAATGCAGGAAATGTAAAAATATTACCTAAGTAGACACACAAAACGCTTTTGATAAAAATGAATGCTCACAGAATATCAGCAATATTGGTAGAGAATACTGGTTACTAAAACTGACATAATTTATCTAGCAAAATATACAGCAAATGCCATAGTTAATGGTGAAACAAAAGATTTCCTTCAAAGTCAGGTAAAAGATGGTTTTTGCTACTTTACTCAATATTGTGATCCTAACATGTATAATAGGAAAAGGGAAAAAAAAGACTAGTTAAAGAAAAAATAGTTATTTACATAGAAAACCAAAGAGATGATACAAACAAAATATTAGAAATCGATATGAACTGTATTGTGTCACCTCCCAAATTCATATATGACTATATGACCACAGTGTGACTGTTTCTGGAGATAGGGTATTTAGGAAGTAATTAGGGTTTAATCAGAGTATAGAGTGGAGCCCTAATCTCATAGGAATGGGATTTTATAAGAAGAGAAAGATTTTTCTCTCTCTTTGCCATATAAGGGCAAAGCAATAAGGTGGCCACCTACAAGCAAGAAAGATTGTTTTGTTTTTGAGGATTTATTTATCTATGCATAGAAGAACTGGGATACAAGCCAGAGGTGCGGTGGGTGAGAATATTCACCAGAGATAGAGCAGGGAGCAGAACAGGATACACTGCTGAGGGGAGCAGCGGGTGAGACAGAAGAGGTCTGCTGTGGGTTAGCCATGTGGGTCACCTCCCTGGCTAGAGATTGAACTCATGCTGCAGTGGCTGCAGATAGCTTCATAGCACTAAGACTGATCCCCCTGAGGCACCAGGGAGGCCCAAGCAAGAAAGATTGCTTAAAACAGAAATTAACCCTGCTGGAACTTGATGTGGGACTTTCCATTTCAAGAACTGTGAAGCCATGAGAAAATGAATTTCTGTTTTTTACTCTTCCATCTATGTTGCTTTGTTATGACAGCCTGAACCAATATAGGAATAATAAGAGTTCAACAGGTTGCTTAGTATAAGATTGATCTTAAATAATTAATTATATTCCAAAAACCAGAAACAGCTAAATGATTAAAAAATATTACTTTAAATATGAGCAACATCAAACTGTTAATAGATACAAATCTGATAAAGGAACATAATCCTCATGGAAAAAAAATTTTAAACACAAAAGAAAATGTGGAAAATGGAGTTACAGGTAATATAGACTGAATTCATTAAAGATGTTAATGCTCCCACAATGGAAAAAACTAACTAAGATGATTTTAATAATAAAGCAGAGGATTGCTCAACTAAACTTTAATTCTCATTATAAAGCTATCTCAATTAACAGTGTGATGATAATACAACAATAGACAGTTGAATGGACCAAACCAGAGAAATGATTTATGGAAGCCAGACACACAGAACAGGTATGACTTATTATTGTGAAAGGAAGTACTATTCAAAATAAGGCTGAGACAAATAACTATTCATATGGAAAAATACAAAATTACATTCTTATCTTAACCCACAGAAATAGTGATATTAAAATAAAACTGACATATTTGACAATACTATAAGAGAGTATCTAAATTACTTCTGAATGGAAAAAGATTTCCTGCATAGACTCAAAAGACACAGAATATAAAGTACTGATATATTTGATGCAATTAAAAATTTAAAATTCTGCATAACAAAAGGTACCACAAAGTGAAAAGTTAAATCCTGTCTATGAGAAAACATTTGAAACATAGAAAACTGACAAAGAATTGATATAAAGAGCACTTTACAAATCAATAAGTAAACAGACAATCAGGTAAAGAGAAAAAGGGCTAAGTGTATGAATAGGCAATTCACATAAAAGGAAACCTAAATGGAAAATAAATGGCATGAAAGTGGCTCAACCTGTTATAGTTGAGGAAATGCAAAATAAAACACCAATGAAATGCCATTTTTTACCCATAAGGTTAGCAAAACTTTTATTTATTTTTTAATAGTTTATTTTTATTTATTTAATTCTATTTTTCCCTTTAATTTATATATATTTGACATCAATTGTAATTCCCACGTATTCCCCATCACCATATCACCAGTGCACCATCACCTCAGTCCCCCTTAAATATCCAATAATAATAAAGGACATGGACCAAATAAAACCCTGATACATTCTTGGAAGAATCTTAAAATGGAACACAAATTTGGGAAAAAAATTGTTAATTTTTAATAAGCTCAAAGACCCTTCTCCATGGGTACAGCAATTCTACTTGTAAGTACCTTAGAGTATGTCTTGTAAAATACATTAGTTGATATGGACAAGTTTAGTGTTTCTTGCAGCCAAGTTTGTAATAAATAGTAAACAACTGGAATTAACCTAAATGACTATCAATCAGGGATTGGATAAATTATGTTATAGTCATACAGTCTGGAGCTATTAAAATAAATTTACTAGAGTGCTACTTATTAACATGGATAAGTCTTTAAAACAGTCTTGGGTATAAAAACAACTTTCCAAGAATAAGTAGTATGATAGTATTTATGTAAATACTTTTTAAACATGCAAAACTGTTCTATATATATTTATGGATACACACATATATACAAAAAAATGAAAAGCACTTGGGACATCAATTTCAACTTCAGATTAATACTTAACTTTATGGGGGCCTCCCTGGCAGCACAGTGGGTTAAGCAACGCACTATGAAGCAAACCACAGCCACTGCAGCACGAGTTCAATCCATGCCGCGGGCCAGGGAGGGGACCCACATGGCACAGCAGACCTCTCCTGCTGTGCCCGCTGCTCCCCTCAGCAGTGTACTTCAGTTGATCTGCCTGTTCTGCTCCCCGCTCTCTGTGGTGAATCCTCTCACCCCCCACACCTCTGGCCTGTACCCCAGTGCTTGTGTGCATAAATAAATCAATCTTAAAAAAAAACAAAACAAAACAACAAAACAAAACACTTAAAAAACCACTTAACTTTATGGTAGGGGATATACAAAGGATTCAAACGTATTTTAATATTTTGTTTCTTATTTTAAATAATTTGCATAAGGATGACCATATGTCCAGCCCTGCCACACTGGATGGTGGGTATATGTTTTCTTCTTGTTCAAGGAGCAGCTTGTGCTCAGGATGGCTTTTTTAAAGGACCTGAATTATCAGTTTATCAGTTAAGCAAACTGATAAACAGCCAGAATACTTACCCTTGGGCTTCTTGCTTCCTAAAATAAAATACCTATGTGTGTTAACTCTCTGTTATTTGGATTTTCTGCCATCTGAAGCTAAATGCAATATTAACTTCTGTATTTTTATAAAAAAATTACTAATTTGAAAATATATATTCAAATAGAACAAAATACCTCATTTATAACAACAAGTATAACAATAAGCTCGTAGGACAAATTAAAGACCAAATGTGCTAGATCATTACGGGAAAAATCTTAAAATTATATTAGAAAAAAATAGAGGACAAAAGAAAAGGCATATCTCTTTCATGTGTTAAAACACTCAAGATATTTATTGTCACTGAATTATCCTATAAGCCTAATGGAAAGCTAATAAGAATACCAACAGAATTTATTATCTAGAAAGGGTTGAGAAAGAAAATAAAAATAAAAGTGGGGTTGGCCTTGCAACTAATTACAAAATTATAATATTTAGAACGATGTGGTATTGATTTAGGTATAAGTAGTTGTGAAATAGGACAGAACTAAAGAAAAAATAGATTCAGGTTATAACAGGGGTGTGATACATGTGGCAGGCCTAATCACTTGGGGATATATAATCAATTAATAAATGACATGCTGACTAAGGATAACTAGGAATAGAAAGGGTGGGACAAAAGTGGCATTTCTCCATTATCTCTCTCCTGGAGTAAACACTGTAGTTGTTAAAATGTACTAATAAAACAAAAATTCCCAAACCACAATTATACTATGTGAATTGTACAGCATGCACAATCTATATAGAAGCTAGAAAGAACAAATTGTTCTGTCACAGCTTTCCTTTCTTTGAAGTGGTATGTTTTTTGTTAGTTGATCGATATTTGCCTTTCCACTTAATGATGGTTAAGGCTGATGCAAGTTAATGAATGTTTTGATCATCATTATATTCTTAGCATATAGTAAATATACCACAGATATTTGTTAAATAAATGGGTCAATGATACACTTAGATAAAACACTTGATAAAAGCTAAATATAAAAGCTAAATATTCTGTACTAGACAGAATAAAAAGACATTAAAATTGGAGGTGGAGGCTAACAAAACTCAAAGACTAATGTTGTTATTTTGTAAGTTACCTTGCAAATTAGTGAGAAAAGGGACTAAAATCTAATAGAAAAGTGAACCAAGGAAGAATGAGTGGGCTGAGAGAAAGAGTCCAAATAATAAATAGTCATAAGAGGAATAGTTAATTTTACCCACAATTCAAGAAATGAAAAGCAAATGACTTATTGACATATCACATAATATGACAAGGATGGAAAATATTACCCACTTTTGGTGACAGGCAGAGAAAACAAGAATTTTCATACATTATGACTCTAAATTTAAAAAAATTTGGGACAAGTTTATTAGTAATTTTTAAAATTTTGTATTCCTCTCTTTGAACCCAGAATTTCAAGGAGATTACTTTGCAGTTGAATTGCACAAGTAAGCAAAGATAAATATGAAGGAATTTTCATTTTACTTTGCTTATAATAGAGAAAAAAATGTATAAAATAGATGAATCTTTATATGGCAATATATCCATAAAATAGAATGTTATGACCCATGACATGAATTAAGCAAATCTATAAGTAGTGAAAGAAAAGAGGAAATCATATGGCATACAATGAAGACATATTGAAAAAACTAATTACAAAAGATTCATATGCTTTTATTTCAGCAAGACTTTAGGTGTTTCCAGAAAATGTCTAGAATGTTCCTTCATATAGTTCCATACTTTTCAATTTCTCCTTTTTGAAAAAAAAATCACAAATGTATTACTTTTATAAGAAAATACTTAAAATGGACTGGCATTTCTAAATAATACTAATCCTTTTCTTATTTAAGTTTTGGAAAGTGTAGCATTTGCTCTAATTTTACTTTTTAATTTGCATTGATTTTCTCATCAATTCATTTCAGCCTATTTCTCTTTTGGTATCTTCCTGCTAATTGCATGTTAGTTGCTTAATAGAATATAATAGACTCCTTTCATCACATTATTTTCTTACTTTAGGTATCATTTTTCATTTTCTTTTCTTTTTTAAGATTTTTTATTTATTTATGCATACAAGATCTGGGGTACAAACCACAGGCGCAGGGGCTAAGAGGATTCATCAGAGAGCTGAGAGCAAAACAGGCAGATTTGACTGAAAGACACTGCTGAGGGGAGCACGGGGCGAGGCAGGAGAGGTAAGCTGCGCCTGGTGGGTGCCTTCCCTGGCTGGGGATCAAACTGGCACTGCAGCGGCTGAGGAAGCCCCAAAGTGTGTGCTCAACCCCTTGTGCCACCAGGGAGGCCCTGGTATCATTTAAAAAAAAATTCTCTTTTGTAAGTAGAAAAATAGAAAATCACACTCTACAACAACTACAAAAGTGATTACAAGAGATGAATATCGTCATTATTGTTTCAAGATTTTTTTAGCTTCTACATAAATAATAAAGTTTATTAATTCATTTAAACTTTTAAAGTTTGTGCTATGTATTTTTAAAGTTTAAGTTTTCAACAAAATAAGTCAGTTAACAGAATATAAATATCTTATATTTTCATAAGAGGAATTTAAATCACTTTACATTGGAAAAAAAAAAAGATTATTCACCTCCCTTTCAAATCTTTATATCCTGGTAATGTGAATATTGCATATTTTTCTATAAAGTTTGCTAAGTTGAATATTCTTTGTTTAGCAAGAAAAAAAAGAACAAGAGATAAAGATGGCAAATTACATTTAAATTCAGTTTCTAATCATTATTATCATTAAGTTATTTTTTCCACGGATGAACTCTTCATATAACTGGAAACCTAAGAATATAGTTTCTGTTATTACAGTTCTAAAGTTCCTTTAAAAAAGTCCCAACATTATAGCAACCTGAAAAAAAAAAAACCTTTTGAATTATGTTTTTACTCATTCAGAATCTTTTTTCTCTAAGTGTGTAAGTTTTATTCAAATAGAACAATTTTGGGGGAGTTTGTATATCTGTGGCATGGAAAAGTTTTTCTTTCTTAAGGGAACAGCAGTGTACTAAATTCCTCCTATTGATTTGATTTTCTCTACCTGTCCTTCCACACACACTCACAACACATACACACAGACACGCACACACACTCACACACAACGCTTTGATTTTTTGTGAGTTCCAGGCTACTTGGGTTCCTCCTGATCTGAGGTCACCAGGAGCTATTGATTCTTTGGTTCAGAACATAGCATATACCACAGGATTTAGAAGACTATTGAAAGGAGGCACATGGAGAAAGGAAGAGGAATCCTCCAAAGAGTAAAGAGCAAAGAAGTTGGAATTTTCAAATTCCTGTATGCAAACCAGACAGAAACAAACAGAATCAAGAAATCAAAGAACTTTAAGTGAGAACAGTATCTCAGAGGCTCTCTACTGCAGGGAAACCCTGTTACTTCTAGATAAAGAAGCTCATCTCTTTCTCCAACTCCCCCAATTGACTTGCCCAAGACACTATTTGGACATAGCTGAACCAGAAATATTTATTTATTTAAAGTTGACTATCTTCTTTTGTGAAAAATTAGAAAAATAAGTTGGAAGAGGTGGAGCAATTTGCCAAATGGATGTCTTATTTTCTCTCAATTGACCTACAGATTCAACACAACTTCTATCAAAATTTGAGTAGGATTTTTTTTGGTAGGAACTGACAAGCTTATTCTACAATTCATACGGAAATGCAAAATACCTAGAATGACCAAAACAACTTTGAAAGAGATCCAAATTGAAGGACTAACACTATTCCATTTTAAGACTTTCTTTTAAGATTTATTTTTATTTATTTATGCATACAAGAACTGAAGTTCAGGCCAGAGGTGCAAGGGGTGAGAGGATTCATCAGAGACAGAGTGGGGAGACCAACAGGCAGATGGACTGAAATGCACAGCTGAGGGGAACAACAGGGGAGGCAGAAGAGGTCTGCTACACCTTGTGGGTCACCTCCCTGGCTGGGGATAGAACTCATTGTCACAGTGGCTAGTGATAGCTTGATAGCACTGAGACTTTAACCCCTGCACCACCAGGGAGGACTCTAGAATATCCTCTGTTCAAATATGTGTAGAGTGTGGTTATTAAGTGTTTGGAGGAAGAAGACCATAGAGGTAAAGCTGACACTGGTTCCATGGTTGAGGTAGAGTTTGTTATGTTTCTCCATTGTAAAACTACTATTCATTCTCCCTTTCTACATGGCACTCTTTGGAAAGAAGTCACTGTGGACCACAGTGTGGAGTGTTGTGTTGGGTGCTCCTATTTTATCAATTATGTGGAATTCTATATGGGAAATTATTTTCCCCTCCCCCACTTATTTATATATTTAAACATTTTATTTTTATCAGTATGAACTTGAGGATGTTAATTTTACAGTTAGGAGTAAACTCCAATACTGCTTTATTTATTTTGTTGCTCAATTTTTTTCACTTTCAGCTACTGAGAACTATTTCATCTGGCTACACTTCTGACATTCTTTTTTAATCAACCAGAGAAAGCAGAAAAAGAGGGGAAGAAATAAAAGAAACAAAGAATTAATGCAACTAGGAGAAAACAGTTACAAACGTGGAAGATAGGAATATAAACATGATAGCTACTTTAAACTGTGAGGTTTTATATTAATTTGGCTTGGATTTGGGCTATGTTTAACATTTCCTATAAATATAGGTGCCTGGGAGGCTTTAGATTCCACTAGTGTTCTGGTTTTTGTCTTCCCTTTGTCTTTAGATTTCTCTAAGTACTTTTCCTGAAATAGAGTCGGTGCCTTTCAGCTCTTTCATCTATAATCCACTCTTATACTACAGCCTTATGGTGGTGGTAGCATTTGGGGGGAAAAGAAGTGTTCTATAATCTTATGATTGGATCTCAGTTTTTAATGAGCATGTGTCCTCGATCATGACCTTCATGAGTGTTTCTTAGCATTTTCCCTCTCTTAGGTAAGGCAGGAGAGTTAGATGGACTGCAGTGGATAAATGGCCCTAGCTTGAAGATTCTGGGAAAGTCTTTAACCTTGGGAGTAGGTCTTTGGTATGAAGAATACTCTGGATACTTTTCCAAAAATGGTTACTTTTGTTCTCCTGTCTGAGTCACTGGAGTGTGTTCTCGGCTTTTCAAAAAACAAATATGATGAGATTCCTAGAGATAAAACCCATAAATTTGTATGACTTACGACTTCAGTTTATTCAGTCATGCTATTCACACTGAGCTCTGGTTACTACTGTTCCAGGTGGGAAGAGCTCAGCTGTGGTTCTCTGCATTTACCTGTTTAGATTTTGAGTAATCCTTTGTCTTGGGACCATAACTGTCTGATGAGTCTAGAAAAATTTTTAATTTTTCACTTTTTTTTTCTTGTAAAGATGGGAGTGATGGTAACCAAGCTCTTTAAATATCAGAAATAAAACCAAGGCCTATATTTCATATTTTTTTGATTTTGTAATAGCAGTAAATTTTATCCTGTTTGTTTTTAGTTTATAGAAATGCACATGAGTTTATATATTGATATTTTATATATTTTAGATTTGCTAAAACTTTTACTAGTTTAGTAACTTAAATGTAAATTGCAAAGTTTTCCACATAGACCATCATGTTTGATGCAAATAAAGATGTTGTGTATCTTTTCCTCTCTTGGAGAGTTTTCCTTTTCTTACATTGCACTAGCTAGACCCTCCAGCACAGTGTTGAATAGCATAATGAAAGCAGACATCTTGTCACATTCCTGATCTTAGGGGGAAAGCATTGTCATTCATCATTAAGTATGAAGTCAGTGGTAGGTTCTCTTACAGGTGCCCTTTATCAGAAAAAGGAATTTCCCTTCTGTAATTTTCTTTTTTTTAAAGATTTATTTATTTATGCATACAAGCACTGGGGTACAGGCCAGAGGTGTTGGGGGGGGGGTGAGAGGATTCACCACAGAGAGCAGGGAGCAGAACAGGCAGATCAACTGAAGCACACTGCTGAGGGGAGCAGCGGGCACAGCAGGAGAGGTCTGCTGCACCATGTGGGTCCCTCCCTGGCCGGCAGCAGGGATCGAACTGGTGCTGCAGTGGCTGTGGTTTGCTTCACAGTGTTGCTTAACCCATTGTGCCACCAGGGAGGCCCCTCCCTTCTGTAATTTTCTAACTAACTATTGGTTAACAAAGCACCAAAACATGGGTGACTTAAAATGGTAGACATGTATGTATTTATTTATTTAGATCTAGAGTCTAAGAGCTTGTGAGCAGGGCATGCTCCCTCTGAGATCCTAGCTGGAATCTTCCCTTGCCAACCCCTAGCTTCAGAGGTGCTGTCCATCTTCCGCATTCCTTGGCTTGTAGCCACAGCTCTTCCGTCCCTGTCTCCATTGTCACGTAGCCTTCCTCCACCATGTGTCCACGTTCACACCACCATCTACCTTCTTTGCTTGCTCTTTCTTCTCATAAGGATACCAGCCACCTTGGATTAAGGCCTACCCTACTCTAATATGACTTAACTAATTAAATCTGCAATGTGTCTATTTCCAAATAAGATCTACTTCCAGATTCAGATGTACTAAAAGTTAGCATGTCAAGATATCATTTTTAGAGATATCGTTCAAACCACAACACCGTCTATAAAAGCTTTATTTTTAAATCAGGAATGGGTGTTGGATTTTTCTGAACACTTCTGCATTTATTGAAAAATCATTTTAAATTGTTTATCATGATGAATGGCATCCATCATTTAATGTTAAATTAAGTTTTGATATTAAAACACTTGGTCACAACATATTATCCTTTTAAATATATTGTCAGATTTGATTTGTAAAAACTGTGATCAGAATGTTGTTATCTATGTTCATGAGGAATATTGGTCTACAGCCTTCTTATGTTTGTGTGAGATTTTGGTATAACAGTAGTAGGAGTTTCATAAAATGAATAGGGAGGGCCTCCCTGGTGGCGCAGTGGGTTAAGCAACGCACTGTGAAGCAAACCGCAGCCACTGCAGCATGAGTTCGAGCCCTGCTGCCAGCCAGGCGAGGGACCCACATGGTGCAGC
>JAGFMF010011413.1:408496-428944 GCA_019455555.1 Galemys pyrenaicus
ACTGCTGAGGGGAGCAGCGGGCACAGCAGGAGAGGTCTGCCGCGCCATGTGGGTCCCCTCCCTGGCCGGCAGCAGGGATCGAACTTGTGCTGCGGTGGCCGCCGCCTGCTTCACAGTGCACTGCTCAACCCACTGCGCCACCAGGGAGGCCCCTCCTTGATTCTTTGATGCCAGAAATACTGTTTCTTCTTTTTGGATTGCTTCAGGTAGGAGGGTCACCAGGTCTTTGTTATTTGATTGAGGCCAGAACAGTTTCTCTTGGTTTCTAAAACCTTAAAAAAGAGTAGTTTCCATTTTGACATCATGCATTTTACTTCTCCAAGTTAATTCGATTTTTTCAAGTTCCTCTGCCAATAGTTTTCACCAAGTAGTTTTTAAAAAAATCATCTAGGAAAGACAATAAAAATGCACATTCCCATTTCCTACCCCAGGGAATTCTGTTTGCAGCACTCTGGGCTCTGCTGGTGACATATCCCCACGTCTTCTGGTAACAGTGGGCTGGAGACCACACTTTTGGAAGCGCTGCCTCTATTTTATCCATTATTTCCTTTGACTAGAACTTCTACCTTATTTTTAAGGCAGTTTTCTTTTTTTTTCTGGAAAACTTTCATGACCTCTCCACGTGTGTTATTGCCTCTTTTGTGTCAACATACCACTTAAAAAAAGCCTTATCTTTAGGTCCATACTTCTTGTAGTACCTTAGAATTATTTGTGTTTTTATCCCTAGATTATAAACTTCTTAAGCTCTAAAACAGTGCTTGGCACACTGGTGATACTTGAAATTTCTTTTTTTTTTTTTTGCAATATGTAAATAAATGATTGGATAACACAAAGACTTCAAATAAAGCTCAAGTTCAGTATCTGAGATCTATCTCTTCATCATAGTCCCAGCTTACAGTACACACATCAGTGTGGCCTTGGATGCTTGTCAAAACACCTATTCCCATACCCCATGTGGACTTATTCAGTTGGCCTCTAGGACGAATGTTGGGATTTTGTTGGGGTATGATAGAAAACAATCAGGCTCATAATCAGAATCATATGTGGGGCTTTCCACACTACACATTCTGGGGTCCCACCTCCAAATAGTTTGACCACTTCAGTGGGGAAAAGACCAGGCACCCACAATTTTAAGTCTCCAAGTATTTTTTATGATTAATCATCCAAGTATGAGAACTACTGATTTATAGTTATTCTTGTCCAGAGACATAGGTCCAAGTTACTTCAGAGAAACTTTTAAAGGCCACATGTCTTGTTCCTGGCCCCAGGGCATCTGATTCAGAAGTGTTCTGTTGATGTGACTCTGTTATTCAGTCCTGGCTGAAGAATTTTACAATTGGTAATAAATGAAGGTTTGCTTTCTCTCCCATCCATGGAGATGAATCTTAAGCAAACCACTTGATTGAGGGCTTGGGTGCCCCTTCCTGCCTCTTCTCCTTGAGGTTACCCTGTTAGTGTTTTAAGGTTCAATAATAGTTTCATTCTCCTTACTTCACATCTTGGTGTTTTTTGTTGTTTACATTTTCATTTCAGGGGCCTACATGTAGGATCTGCTGAATAAATGTTTTGAATTAAACTGTTTTTATTTGGTTATAATGTCCCTTCCCCCGCCATGAGTTTCTTTGTTGCCCTCTTCAAGATTAAGTAGCTTCTCCCTATTTTCAATTTCCACCTGTTTCCAAAACAGTCAGAGGCAAGGCATGGGGGCCTGGGCAGAGCAGGAAATGGGAGGGTGGTCTTGACAATGGCAGGGGGTGGGGGGAAAGTGGTTGAAAAACTGAGGTAAGCATATGTACTTCTGAAAAGCTCATTCAACCCAAATTACAAACATGTTCAGGTCTGCCCTTCTCTGACAGACTGGTGTAACCAGGTTCACTCCAAGTGTCAAGGAAGGAGGTAAAATATGGCAGAAAACAATCTGACTCTTTCGTCTACCGCTGGAGACTCCCTTCTGGTCTCTGTCTCTGGGCACGTCCACAAGCAGTGTCAGCTCTTCCCTTGTTCTGATGTCCAGCCCACGGCCATGTTTTACCTCAGCAGAGTCATCCCCCCTCAGTATATATGGACAGGCTTGACAGCTTCACAGCTAACAACTGTCTAACTGTTACTTTGTGAGAAATTATCATTTTGAGGAGTTTGCCAACTGCTTTGAGAAAGGGAGGAAAATGCTTCCCACTAGAGCTGTAAGGAGTCTGACTATGAAGCATTGTTCCAGGGGGTAAGACTATGAACTGAGGACATGAATAGCTCCTCCGCCCAATTCCCTTTATAAAATGCTCTTAAATAAGTGGACAATAAGTGAAGCATACTGACACACCACAAGTGGTGTTTAACCCTTTTACTCTCCTTGTTCAATCAGAACGAGGACACTTTGGGGACAGGCAAGTTGCTTGTCATGAGCCCCTTGAAGCTCACGGGTTTGGAACTGTCTACCTGTCAGGTAACAGTTCATCATCTGAGGCCTTTAAAGGATTTGTAAGGTGCCAAACTACCACTGAGATGAGTGGAAAAGTGTCCAGTTAGGGCCATTCACAATGAGCTTTCTGCTAGTTTCATCTGCAAGAGGACAGTTGTATCTTCAAATGGATGAAAAATAAGCTTGCAAAGAAAGATGTTACTTTCCATTGACTCGCTCCCATTAGTCTTCCTCCTGTGAAGTCTTATTATTGGAAAATGGAAGTTATCACGAGGATACGTTTGTCAATTTTAGTGGATTGGATTCTCAGCTTCAAATCAGCAGAGGACTCCCCCCACCCTACCACTCACCCCCACCCCCACCCCATTTAAATGTCCTTGCTTCTTGAAACACTAATAGTGGGGAAAGGACAGTAAGTGATTGCATATGGAAAATGAAATGCTCGCTAATTTCAGCGTGAAAGGTCAGGGGGCTCAAATAATTATGCTGCATAAGTGGTTTCTTGGTTTCTAGCTTTTCCCTTTGAGATTAGGGTACAATTCTACAGAACTTTATTTCAGATCGCATGTCTTTCTTTCACCAAACTGATATTGTGTCTGTCCCTAAAAGAAACATCTTTTTTGAAAACATAAAGACATATGATTAAAACAAGCAGGGTTTTGTTTCTTAAAAAAATATAAACCATGGCATAAAACTATTCTTATCAAAAGCCAAATCATTAGAGAATGTACAGATAGACTACCTTAATCGAAGAACTCCCGGTACATAACACATCTTCGTTTATTTACTTTATCAGAAAATACGGTTTTCCATATTGAGATCTTGAGTGCATTTGGGCAACTGGTGATATGAGAAATATTATTAGCATTCTATATGTTTACGTAACTTATGGAAATATTTACATTTTTGAGGAAACACTTTAATTTCAGAATGTCACAAAATTATGGCCTCGGTGTATAGACTCGGGTAACTAAATCTACAATGGACGCTACAAATTCTCAGCATTTGTTGACTTCTGCTTTTTTAACAAACATTAAGCAGACCAAGGTTTACTTTAATACATCTTGTATAAAACAATAAAGTGGCAGCATCTCCTGAATATGTGTTAACCCGTCTCTAAATGTCTGTCAACTACCTGACCCATGAGTATTCACTGACAGACGACGATATCTCGACAAGCGTGACAGATAAGATTAAATATCATCTCTTCAAGGACAGATCAGAAGTGTAATATTTACATGGTATTCATATTTTTTCTTTACCTGTAGCATTGTTGCATGTAAATACTAGACATTAATACAAGTAATGGTAATCTGGGGGATATAGTAAGGCATTTCCCATCAGTATGTTGTTCTATCACTATCAAATAGTTATTACCCTCCTAACACCATTGCAAATGCATTAGTTCAGTTTAGTCCATACCCTATATTGCTTAACAGGAATTTTCTTGTCATGACTGTCTTACAGTTGGAAAATGTACTGAAATAGTACTTAAGGGATGAATGCACATATTTAATACAAAAACAGTACTTAACACTGTAGTGCTTATGTGACTTTTAAAAATGAATAAGTCAAACTGAAAACTGAATTCTATTTGGAGCATAGAGCCTTGTTTTGATGGCTAAATATTTCTCTCTTAATACTTAGTGTGTAACTTTCAGTGAATCACTTCCGCCCTCTATCCTCAGTTTCCCCATCAGTGGTATGGTGATTATAAACTATTTTACCCACTTAGTGCTGTAAAGAGATCAAATAAAAATTATGGGAAGGCACTTTACTGCTGAATTTTAATGATTATTATAAAATTGTAGCTGAAAGGGGAGAGTGGTTATTCTTCCCCCACGATTGCTTTAGTATCCTTTGGCTCAATATCTTGTAGTCTTCAGCTATTCACAAATGACTTTCATGATTATTGTCCTATCTTTGCTCTCCCCTGCTATTGTTTGAATCATTTTCTCAAAAATATAAATACATGTATTTTTAAACAGAACTTTATGTCATTACCATAAATACTACTGCTATGAATAGATGATCACAGTAAAAACAAAAACCAAGTAATAAATGCTGCTCTACTGAAACTCGGTGGTACAGGCACTCCATTTTGAGAAGGACTGACTCAGGTGGAGGGGGGTGTCTGGGAGGTGTTAGACCTTGAGGATTGGACCAGAGAAATGTGGGCTCTGGGTGGGGCAGGAACTGGCCTTGAATCTCATGCTTAGCTTCACCTGTTTTCATCTTCTTAACCCAGATTGACTGTTCCTTGGGGTAACAAATTTGAAACTACTGGATTGTGGCACCAGGGAAGCTAGAAGGGAGGAGTCTATGGCTAATTAGTCTCCTCCTTCTCCTTATACATAAGGGATATTTTTGTGGCATCTACTCAATTGGAATGTGTGAGAAACTGCCAAATAGCATCACAGGAGTCAAATAGGAGACCCCGTTAATGCTTAGCCAACAAATAGAGCATTTTGTTGGATCTGTGTCTGTGAGGCCTTAGTGTACTCTGGGTAAAGAGTGGCATATTTGCTGTTCTCTGCGTAGTAAAAAGCAAAAGATTTGTTTGACATCTGAAGTGAAACTCTGAAGGTGGAAAGTACAGATACGAATTTTTGTTCCTATGAGGAATCAACTTAAGGTGTAAAATTTCCATTTACAATATGATGGGGGAAAATAAGCCTTTCTTCCACTGCTAGGGAAAATTCCTTGTCCTTCTCCTGGTATTTTGTCAGAGTATGTACTGGGAGAAAAAAATTACTTATTAAACTGAACAAATTTAATAAAGGAAACATGTCATAAAATAGCATAAAAATGCCTGACCTGTATGTGTGTGTGTATACACACACATACACACACATATATTTAAAAAATTTATATAGTATGTGCATATATTTTATATAGTGTGTATACATATATATTATATATATGTATGTACAGTATGTCTACTGTAAATATCATTTTAATCGGTAAGTTATTACACCATTATCAGTAAGCCTATTTCCAAATGCTTGGAAAATCCCAGAGTTACCTGAGTCTCAGACTCATGAGTACAATTCTTTCAAAGAATTAAAATGCTTTTATATGTGATTTCATTGTGTTTCTGTAGTTCCACTGAGGTAAGGGAAAAAAAGATGCTATAATTCCTGCTAAAAATAGATATCAAGATTCTATTTTAAGAACAGATACAACTAAGGTCCGGAGATGTCATATCATATTTCCCTGAGTTAGTGTGGATTAGAACATGATATTTGATTCACCAGAAATTAAGCTTTTGCTTCAAACTTGCTCTTTCTTAAATAGAGCGGCTGTCATGATGATAATCATGTATCTGCCGAAAGTCTTTGCCGTCTCTCCCACCGCTCTTGTTGCTAGGCTTTCAGCAGGTATTAGCTCATCCAGACAAGGATCCTAATCATTTTCTGTACCCATATAATTTTATATTTATTGGAGGTACTTCCTGGAAATAATTCCAATTATAAGACTTCAGTGTTAGTGCTAACAATATCAACTATTTCAAAGTCTGAAATATGTAATATTTTGCAATTTGCTATTTTACAAAATGCAGTGGAGACTCATGTGGATGTGCAGTGTCAATAGGGCAAATGATAATCAGGAACCTAAATGTAGCTTTTATACAAAAAGGGATTCTCTTGCAAATATTCACACATGGACTATGTACATTTGAAATCATGGATTCCTTTCAATTTTTTTGATTAACTCTTGAAAATGTAGCTCACACAAATAATTGTGTTGGTGACTTTTTCTGAGGCAGTTATATGTTATAAAAGAACTGACAGTCTTGCATTCCCAATACTTTTATTATTTTATTCAAGCTACTTTAGAAAGAAAATAATATGCTTAAAGTTCTGTTTTACTGTGTGCTTAGACTACAAAGCTCTGAGCATCCATTATTAGTACACATTAAAAATTCATTGATGAAAGTTTGAAATTCCTTAAAATCATTTGAAATGCCAACAGGCAGTTCTCCATTACACTGCCATCGATTATAAGAATTCTAAAAATTATTTCCTTGACATCTGCCTGCCTAAAATTACATCCACTGGACTCAAGAAGCACAAATTAATTATTCTTGTTTTCAGGGTTGGAGCTGCAAATGCTTAGAAAAGAAATTGGCCCAATGTACTAGGCACATTACTAATTCAGAAGTGGAATAAAAAATCAGTCTCCACATTATGAAAACAAATCCATAAGCACAGAGAACATCAATTTCAGGCGTTCTTTGCTGGTTATATTTAGCTCCTTTTCTTTCTTGCTGTTATCACATGCAAGCATATCCTGGCTTGACTGAAACCTATTTTTCTTTCCTTACAAACTTATATAACATCTCTTCATAAGATATTATTTCTCTTTTATTCACCATGTTTCTGAAGCCACATAAAACCACAAGAAATGATGTACTTTGTAAGATCTGATTATTGTTGTTCATGATTGAACTGAGAAATATGCTGGTGCTGAAATCATATAGAGCAATTCATGAAGAAATGTTTAGATAAAACAAAGCAAAACAAATTACTACAAAAATTATGAAGCCTTACTAGTAATAAAGTTCTAATCTCAGTAAACACTGCAAACAAATAATGAAAGCCATAATTATTTAAGATTGAAGAGCGCTAGCTAGACTTTAAGAACTTAGATTCCTTAGAAATGTTTCTCTTTAATCAAAAAGCTTGAAATGATTCCCAACGTATTATACAAATTCTGTAAGAATATGATTGATTTCATTGTTTAAATTTAGCTTCATGGCTTCACAAAAATTCTCATAAATGATCTTGTATAATCATTTCCTTCTAAAGTAATATACTAATTAATTTCAATTAAATATATGTAAAAGAAGATATATTTTGAAAAATGCTTCTCCCTTGCCATTCGTTAATATATTGAAAAAGTGTAAACCCTGAAACATTTAGCATAGAAAATATTCATTTTTGGTAATTTCTCGAGGGGGCAATTTATTAAATGAAAGGCTTTTAACATTAGCTAAAAGCAGCCCTGTGAATCATGGGTGTCACCAAAGTGCTTCATCACTTCATTAATTTAAAAGATTATTATATGCGTAACTGACATAATTTTGAACAATGTTACATAGTTAATTTATTAATGTAGAAAAGCAGAAATGACACACTGACTTGATTTATTTTTGTAATTGTATAATTTTAGAACTTTTGCCCATGACTTTCACTAAAAAAGGAAATGATTCAGTGTCTCATTGCTAATTTTATCGAGGTTTCTTCCCTGACAATGCTTTGCCAGTAGTGGTGTCTTCATTTGAAAATACATTACAGTAGTGGTCACTTCATTTGAAAATACATTTCTAAGAGTCCAAGACAAAGTTGCTTAAAAAAAAGACAAAAAAACCAAACTGCTGTTTTTAAGTCAGTGGTCAAATATTGAATACATGTTTTTTACAATGATTATTATGAGAGTCCAATTTTTAAAAAAGTGTCTTGAGCTTTTTGGACAATGTCACGTTATTAGTGTTAATCATGTGTATTTGTAAATTACTTCTACTTTATATTTCATAATAATCTCATTTCTAAATATCAATGTATTTATATATATCACCTTGAAGACTGTACAGTAATGATCTGATTAAATGATTCTTTAGTGATTCTTTTTATTTTTGTTGTTGCTAAATTTCCTGGGTAGTTTGTGAAAGGCTAGAAGTAAGAGAAATTGTTGGGTTAAATTTTATCTAGGTCTATTTTTTATCAAATCTGAGAAAAGAAATTTCCCTATTTGATTCCAAATTTGTGGCAAAATAACATATTTTTTTTATACCTTGATGCACCATTTTTTCTGATTTTTATTTTTGAAGTTATAAAGCAATTGATATATTTATATAAATTGATAATATTGTCTTTAATAAATAAGAAATAGTTTTGACATTTGAACTGGCAAAACATTTGATTATGTTCTTGTTTAAACTTAAGTCTTAGTCACAATGCTGCAAAAAAGCAGTCTCAGAGAAACTTCTGTCTAATGTCACATTTCTAGAGGTCTTCTCAGTTATGAAATAAAGCTGGGACAAAGGTCATAGAACTTGTATTTCAACTACAGAGCAATGAATTTCCCAAGTGAAAAACACCTATCAGCTTCATTCATAGACAGAAATATAATCAAATTAGTGACCACAGGTAATCTTTCCTATCTCATCATTCTGTATGCACTCAGTAAATGCATACACAAAACTGGGTGGGGGAGTGATGAAAATGGCAAGCACAATTTCTACATTCATCATTTTTGTTCATATAATAAATTCTATCTTAAAGCCTTTTGTTTGGCAAATTTCTAAAATGATAGTGAAATCACATTTCTGTTAGGAAATCTGTTTGCTACTATATGCTCAAAAGGGTGACATATACTATCGTTTTAGTTAGAAATTTCCAAGTGCATATGATCGAAAATAAAAGTTCTAGATAGTGTTCAAAGCAGTCTAATTTCGCTACTTACCCAGGCATTTTGTCTACTGATGTCAAAGCTGAAGTGTACTTTACAGTATCTTTCTTAGATTGAAATCGCTAATTATCCAAAGAGGCAGCTCGGTGGATGGTAATAATTTATTCAATGATTCATCATTAAGCAGTACAGTTGGCACAGGACTAGCATCTTCCACTGTGCAAGTTCTGAGCTATCCTGAAGAAATATCTGTTATCAAGTTTGCATGATCAGGGAGAACCGTCTACTATCCTAGACAGATTTCCTGCACTTACTTTTTAATTTTGATGCATCTTAAAATATACAAAAGTGAAACAACTTTTAAAAAAATACTCTAACTGAACAGTTTGGAAAAAATATTTATTCAACATTGAATGTTTTTACTGATAATATTTTTTTCCATGAAAGGATGAGAAGAATGGATAATTTTAAAATACATTAGCGATAAGAAAGATGAATGATGTCATTTTCAAATATTGGTGGCCTCAGCAGGCTCTACATTGTACAGTTCAGACAGGGCTACCTTCAGTTTTACTATAATCAATCAATATGCCTTTCCCTTCCTCCGTTCTCCCTTCCTCCCTGTCTTCCTTCCTTCCTTCTGCTGTATGTTAGGGAATAGATCCTAAACAAATAACTAAAACTCGACTTAGAAAATTCTTCTCCACCCCGATAGTTTAATGAAAGGATAGTACACCACACATGTTGAAATGGGGAGGCCCACAGAACAAAGACCAGCCAGTTAGCAGGGACTGGCAATGGAAGACGTCTTGCTATTTAAGGTTTATTAAACTCATCAACCTAGTATTGCTCTGAGAAAAACATTCTAAAATACATGATGTCTACTTCGAGGGGGGAAGATCTAAACTAGAGGAGACAAGCTAGACAGAAAGTCACCTTTAGGGAGCATATGTCACAGGATGAAGTACTTCATACTTTTAAAGATTCAACAAACTCAGAGTGGATTTTGGCTGAGAGGGAAGAAAAATGGTGTCTTTGTGCTCCTTCAGTGAATTTTCTTCAGTCTAGTATCATGGAAGGTATCTTTTGGTCTCAACAAATCTATGTCTCTGTTCCAATACTCTGGTGAGTTCGAGAAAGTGAAAGTTTTATAGTAATATATAAGGCCAAGAGTGTGTTTCCACAGTGCTTTTCTCAAGACAGGAACCTTGAGCTCTGAACTGAGGTGACCGCTCTTTGTGAAGACCCTAGCAGTTCAAACAACTGAGTTGCATGTCTTTGCTCAGGAAAGATTGGCAATTATGCCAAATTATGTCTAATAGTTTTAGAATGTGGAGTAGTGTTTATTAATGTCTGAAGGGGGGACCTAACTCTCCTTTCCCTCAAACTCCAGTTTTGAGGTTAACTGTCATTTTAAAAGATGAAAGAACTGGCTTCATTAAGCAAAGGAGCCTTGAGGTTCATTTTTTAATTTAAAACACACAACACCCCGCACCTACTTCTACTTGACAAGACTAGTTATCTTTCGACGTTTTCACCTCATTTATTCATGTTTACTTTATTAGATGTGGAACATGAGCATCATTCTCTAGTTGAAACCAATTTTTGTTTTTACTTCTTTGTTAACTAGCACTGGTGGTTACTGTAGTTTTTCACTTTTTTTGAGCTTATAAATTAACATAAAATATTTATAAACTTAATTTTTAAAAAAAGATTTATTTTGATTTATTTACGCATAAAAGAGCTGGGGTGTAGGCCAGAGCTGTGGAAGTGGGTGGGGCTTGTGTGTGAGAGGATTCACCAGAGACAGAGTGGGGAGCAGAACAGACAGATTCACTGAAATACACTGAAGAGGGAAGCAGCAGGTGAGACAGGAAAGATCTGCCATATGTGGGTCACCTCCCTGGCTGGGGATTGAACTCATGCCATGGTGGTTGGCAGCATGATAGTGCTGACATTAACCCCTGTGCCACCAGGGAGGTCCTAAACTTCATTACTACATGACTGGGTGGAAATGGATGCCAGAAAGTTGCACTGAATTCTATCCATAGTTCTCCACAACTGTTGGTGGGGAAATGCACTCATTGAAAGCACGGAGACTTTGCAGTGCCCTGGGAGTGTCAACCTTGTCCTGCCCAGACCCAGCTGAGGGAAGGCGTGTGTGGTCTGAGGAGCCTTGGGTGGTTGGGAAACATCCGCTGCCATCTGTCTGGTTGGCTGTTTTGGCGTGCTTGATGGGAAGGTGAGGAAACTTAGCAGGTGGCCCCGAGCGCCAAGCCCCTGGGCGCGGGTGTAACAGTTTTACATGAGCAGCAGGAGCAGAGAGGGACAAAACTCTCTCCCCTCTGCGTTGGCGTTTCCAGAGAACAGTAACATGGAGTTTGGCAGGAAGCTAAATTGCAAGAAATAGACATGCTTGTGAAAGAGGGAAAAAATTCTAAAACGTATATAGTAAAAAGAGCAAGTCCTTGCTGCTACAACCTCCCATGTTACTTCTCTCCTCAGAAGTAACCATGAACATTTACTTAAAATTAATTAAAAGTGTCATGTGATACACTTCAAAAAAAAGTAGCGATGCAATTTATCTGCTCACATTAATACATGTGGAGCTACTAAAATCCAAGTCGCAGCAAAATTTGTCAGTTTGGATGATGTTTTATTTAATGATTGTCTTATTGGTGGATATTTATGCTGTATTCCAGTTTTTATTATAACGAATAATACTACAATGAAACTTGTTATATAGTTTCCCCAGCACCTGGTAACCACCATTCACCATTCTACTTTTTGTTTCTATAACTTCTTCTTTGATTTTTTTAAAAGATTCCATGTGTAAGTAACAACATACTGCATTTGTCTTTCTCTATGGCTTTTTCCTTTTTATAATATCCCTCAATTTCATCCACATGTGAGAATCTCCTTCCTTTTTATAGTTACATAATATTCCATTGTGATACATGATACATTTTCTTTACTTATATATCTATCAACAGGAATAGGTTGTTTCCTTATTTTCGCTACTGTAAAAACGCTGCAGTACTTTAGAAGGCAGATGGCTCTTGTAAGTACTGGTTTCATTTCCTTTGGCTATGTACCCAGAAGTAGGAATGCAGAATTATATAGTACTTCTAATTTTAATGTTTTGGGGAAACTCCATACTGTTTTCCATAATGATGATACCAATTTATATTCCTATCATCAGTGTACAAATGTTCTCTTTCTTCATCTCCCTATACTAGTGTGTAACTCTTTTATGTTAAAGTTTTCTTATTGATAAAATAAAGGGGTGAAACTAGATACACTATAATGTCTTGTATGTGAATGAGTTCTACAGTCAGTCTATCAGTCATTCAATAATTCATTCTACAAACACTCATTGGGTACCAGAGCATTATGCTGGGGGCTGGGCATACAATGGGAAATGTATTAACTCCCAGCTTTCATGGAGCTTGTAGTTTCTAAAGTAGAAAGTCCATTCTTAATCATACAGGTCAGAACTTTGAAGGGCTCTTGAAGGAAAGCAACAGGATTCTATGAAAACTTATATCTGACAGACCTGGACTAATTTAAGAGACAGGGATGACTTCTGAATATCTGTATGAGGAAGTAGCATTGCACATGGAACCTGAAGAATGAACAGTAATTAGATGTCGCAGGGGGTGGTGAGAGAGACCAGAGTGGTCTGGGCAGAAAACAGCATTTGCAGAGTTTCTGAAGGCAGAGGAGTTGAGTACACCATTAGTTCTCAAAGTGGGCTGTGCAAAAATAATGCAATGGTATAGGAAGAAAGTAAAAGGCCTTTTATGTCTTTCTACTAACAACAAGGAATAAGTTAAGCTTTAGTAGTATTTTCTATATGGACAAACACAGGTAGCCTCATTCATTCATTACAATAATTGTGTTTGGTAAGTGAACACTCTAAGAATGGAAATCCCCCCAAACCTGTTGGTCAGTCACAGCAGTCTTACTTTGTTCACTTACCACAAAGAGACATATTATAGTTTACACCTATATTGCCCTAAGTGGCAATTATAGCTGATAATATTAATTATAGCTGATAATATTAATTATAGCTGATAATATTGGTTTAAATGAATTCTTAATAACTGAACAAGTGGCTTAAAAAGGTTCCAGTAAGAGGGCCTCCCTGGTGGCGCAGTGGGTTAAGCAACGCACTGTGAAGCAAACCACAGCCACTGCACCACGAGTTCGATCCCTGCTGCCGGCCAGAGAGGGGACCCACATGGCGCAGCAGACCTCTCCTGCTGTGCCCGCTGCTCCCCTCAGCAGTGTACTGTTGATCTGCCTGTTCTGCTCCCTGCTCTCTGTGGTGAATCCTCTCACCCCCCCCCCCCACACCTCTGACCTGTACCCCAGTGCTTGTATGCATAAATAAATAAATCTTCCAGTAAGAAAGTTATAAGCTGGAAAAAAAGAACAACAATGTAAGAAAATAAAACGTTTAAAAATTAAAAATGCATAAGCTGAAGATAATACCGTGTGAATAATATGTGCACAAATGAGCAACTTTTGGCAAAGCATATGGAAGAATAAACCCTTTGTTTCCTGAGCTAATTCTTCTGAATCTTACTACTGGGCAATAGCAACGATGATCTGGTGAGTCAGAGCTCATCAAAAATTAGAAAAAAAGAAGAAATCAAATGATCAGGGAGACTTACTACAGAAACAAGTGCTATATGGTAGAGCCATTCTGGGTCTTCCCTTAAACTCACAATATTTTTAACATGGTGAGAGAAGAATCTGCCTTTTGAAAGAAACTCAGTGCCTTAAAGATAACACTTTGAAAAAGACTGCCTAGAAAGTTTCCCAACTTTAGCAGATTTTTATTCCTGATGAAAACCATGCATATTTCCTTAAAAAAAAGTCAGTGTATCCTTACATTTTAAAATGTTCTAATCTATTTTAAAGTCTTCCAAATAAATTTTAGTGAACTTTCAGCATGTTAACAATATCAACATGCACACCTTCTGAATTGTTTTAACAAAAAGATGGAAATTCACTTGCCAAATCTCAACAAAAATTCATTGATAATTGGAGGGTATGAATGACGATGAAGCATAAACACATTGCTTTGGTGAGTATGACCAGTGATGTCAGATTTACACATCTCAGTGAAGTGGCTTTTAAGTTTTGACATCATAAAACCAAGTATTTAAAAATAAACCTGAGATTTAAAAAAAAATTTTGTGTAGATGAACTGGGGTGTAGGCTAGAGATGCAGGAGTTAAGAGGATTCGTTAGAGACAGGGAGCAGGGCAGGTGGATTGATTGAAATACACTGTTGAGGGGAGCAGCTGGTGAGACCATAGAGGTGTTAGCACTGAGACTTAACCTCTAAGCTACTGGGAACCCCCTCTCCAAAAAACATGGTATTTTGAATGACAGTGAGAGATATTCACTATCAAACTAGGAAAAAAATATTTTTTGTCTTGTTAATAAATAAAACAAAAATGACTTCAAATATTTATGTCATCTTAGCAAATCCTTTTCTAATTTCTATTTACTATGTTTGATGAGATGTGATTCTTAATTTACAAATTAATACGTGTAATATATTGACATCATAGGCCTACTTTTCAACTGACTTTCATCATGAAAAATAATGAACGTCTGTTTACATTTAGGGTTAATATTGATATGCTAGCGTCTGTTTTTGCCATTTTTTTATCTTTTAGTGAATTTTATTCTTGTCTTGTTTTGTTCTTCTTATTCATTCCTCTGTTGGCTTTGGCTTCAGGACTTCTTATAGTATTTTTTGGAGTGGGGGTTTATTCGTGATGAAATTCTGGAATTTCCACTGGTGCTGGCCTCGGCGTTAAGAGTCTCTCCAGTAGCAAGCCACTGTGGGCTCCAGGGTTCCAGAAGAGGGATATAATCGCTTCAGAAAGTATGGAGCAGCTGAATCAATTGTTCAATGATCTGGTCATGCTGTGATACCATAACTCACTCTATGCAGGACAACCAGCCAACTGTCTGATGATAGCTGATGATAATAATTTACTAATATTTGGCATTTCGGCTCTCAAGCAGGGTTCACACTCCACCAAGCAAATGGACCATTGATCAAACATTGGTTTGTTCAGGTGACAACTATATTATAGGGACTGTTTATCTCACTGGCACTTAGGAAATTCAGTTCCTAAATGGATCCAGATGATCTAGCTGTTTCTTGCTCTCCCCCTCTCTCTTTCTCTCTCTTCTGGGTATGTGTGTTCTGGGAGGCATACCAGGGAACTTAAGAAGCAAAGACAGCAGGAAAAAAATCAGAGTATTAAGGAATAAATACAATGTCAGTTCTTGGTGTGTGTGTTGGGGGTGGGGGTGCAGCAAGACTTTTCTCATTCCCAGGCTGCCTGGTCCTTTTCATTTGTATAGTAGTTCCCACTGTTTTCTTAAATGATACACTCCAGGAGTTAGGACTCACACTCTCATATGTGTATGTCACATTGCGGGTTTAATCACGGTTAAAAATGGTTGTGAGCTGCCTCGCATTATTTTATTATGTAGTTGGAGCTGACAGAGAGAAGGACTTGTCCTAAGCTGGGCACTTTTCTGTGAGCTTTAGCATCATCCACAGGGCAGTTGGAATGAGTCATAAATCACTTTATGTTCTATATTTAACAATTTATTTTCAGTTTTTCCCTTTTCAGTCTTTCAGTTGCGGGGACTGATGACTTACTCTGGAGCTTCAAGATCCTCCTTCTTGAAGAAAGTGTTTTATAAATGGCAATAGTTCATCAAGGTGATCTTGCATCCTTTAGCTTTCAAACTGAATTGCATCCTATTACAAATGGTTGTTCGGGGACACTCTAGGTCATTTTATTACAAATTCTATAAAAGTGAGGTAAAGCAAAGAAAGAGTTTAAAACCAGCCTTCCAGGAAATTCTTTAACTTACAGCTAATTTATGATTGTTTGTAAATTGTGTCTTTCCCCCCATCCCATTGCCCTATAAAAAAAAAGTCCACCCAAAGAAGTTTGCTGTGCTTTAAAGTGAGTGTCATAAAGATGGTGTTCGAGCTGTACACGAAAATCAGAGAAACAGCTGATTAAAATGAACTAACACTATAGGAGGAAAATGAAAGTAGAAACAAACCAAATGAGTTGCTAAATTATAAGTAACTGTTTTGCCTAATAAATAGCTCATTAAGACGCTATAAAGTCAACATTAAGTAGCTGAAGTGATATCAAGAAGGTAAAATTGCTGGACTGCTAATGAATAAACATATCTAACCATAACTTTAATGTAAATAGGTATTTCTCCACAGTCTTTCTTCCTCCAAATATCTGTAAACCTGTTATAGTCTATCTTGTCCTACGCATAATAAAGTGAAGCAGAGAATTAGTGCTCAACAATGGTTCAACTAAACTGTAATAATAAAAATATAACAGTAGCTAATTTGTTGAAAGCACTAATTTCATGTTAAAAAATATGCTAAGAATTCTGCTTCCATGATCTCATACAGACCAAGGAATAAAGTATCTTTATACCAGTCAATGCATCTGGTCAGTGGGGTATTAGACATTGCATCCTTGTCCTTTGACCCCAGAGCTCTCAAGTTTATTTAGTTATTTCATCCATATTTATTTCCATATGAATTAATATTGAATGAGCTGATCTGTAATATTTTCCCTCCTGTAAGTGCTTGTCACTCATGAATGCTTGTAACTGTTCCCTGTTGTCTGGCTCCCATTTCATTATTACCCACTTTCCAAATATATTTTTTCTACTGCTATCCATGGGATAAATGTGTCTGCTTTACCAGAGCTCTCAGCACAGTAACTTGCACACAGCAGGCATTAAATGAAAAGTTTGTTGAATGACTGAGTGAATAACTAGTAATTTCCATGCAAAGCCTTTTTTCTCATATGTCAAAGGGAGTCATTTGCTTTGACCACTGTGTATTTTTAACTCCAGTTTTCCTTGTTGATATACTTTCAACTTATAAAAACATTTGGAAGCTTCTAATCTATGGTAAAAATCAGTTCTTGCATCTAGCATTTTATGTATACACACACAAACATTTTCATCTTATTTTCTGCAAAATTAGTGCTGGCAGTTTGCAATGGTTTTTTTGAAGTCGTTCCTGGCTTTTTGCTCAATAGTGCTATGGGCTGACGATGTCAAGTTTTCTCATTCTTTCCTGGGAGGGGGACACCCCTACAGCACAGATGTTATTCCAATTTTCCTTCAGCTTACTAAAACTCAACTTATACCAATGATCTAACTCCATGAATATAGAATACCCACTAAATCGTAAGCATTCAGCAAACTATCAGAAACTGCTAGGATTCTTCATAGTTTTGAGTGAATGACTGCTTGAGCAGCCCTAGGTATTTCTGAGATTCAGCATGAAAAGAAATATCCATGGATTTATGTCACCTTGTGGAGTTCCTAGTGATTAGCTCTTGGGCATTGTTTAAAAACTCTTTCAGGATAAGTGACGTTTGTAAATTGATTTGTGCAAACACACACATATATATATAATTTATTACCTTATCATTTGCATGATGAGTTAGTTTGTTTTCTTCTGCTGCATACTCTTCATCTGCTGAGAACCCTGAAGAACAGTATCATTCTGTCGTGGGGAGGCAAAACCAGAGAAGGGGATGTTGATGCAATGCTAATGCCATTTCAGGAAGCTTTGAATTTGCAAATATTCAACAGAGGATCGAATCTTAGAAGTTTGTTTTCTTTTTATGATTTTTTCCCTGGGGTACTTTCATGTATATGAATGAATGTATGTGAGATTAAAATTGTTAGAAATAGTCTGTGCACGTTTAAGCATGCTTTTCTATGCAAATGGTAACGTATTACACTCATACCTCTGTATTTTTTGCATTTAACAGTTTCTCAGAAATAATTTCATAGCCAATACTATATGCACATTCAATGGCCACCTACTTGGAGTCTATTACCGCCTCTTTTCCTGAAGTTGTTGTCCCTTACAAGCTTTGGAAATCATGCCACCTTGCACTGATTTATCAAAGCTAATCAATACTTTCCATTGTCATCCCATATGATGTATACTTGTACAGTCAAATGGAACTTCCTGTCTCTTGCTTGGGGAACTGGTCCAGAAACATCCTCTTTCCCCTTGAAATGGAACAAGAAACCCTACTTATAGTTGACGAGTCTTCCACAGCTACAAGAAAACTCAGCTTGGGATACAGCTGTTATCCTTGACAGCAAAATATTTGATGAGTAGAAACTGAGTCCTTAAGGATTTCCAACTTACATGATGCAATACTTCTCCTTTGTTATTTAAATAAGTTTACAGTTGATTTTCTGTTCCTTGCAACATAAAGACTACCTCATTCTTCTCGATGGCCTTCCATATCACATTATACTTAATGAATATGCAAGTTATTCCAGTTTGCTAGTACTAACCTACTCCAACAAGTAACCTCCTATATATCTCCAGATACATGTCCAACTCCACCTGTGGGATGAATTCTTAGAAGTCAAAGTAGAGATCTTGGGATACATGGGATACTTAGCTTGATAGTCAATGTTTGGTATACAAAGAAAGAACTAGGGAAGAGGTTGACTTTAGGGCACAAAATGTGGTAAAACGGTATTCATAGTTTTTTTAAAGCTGTTTAAAAACCATGTAGAATACTATTTTTCCCAGAAAAGGAAAAAAAAATTGTCCTTGGAAGCAGTAAATTGTGTATCTCAAAGGCATATTAAAAGTAACTATTTACCAATGAAGAAACTGAGTATCTGAGAAGTTCAGGGGCTTGTGCGCATAGTCGTATTGAGAAAAGATTAAATAAAAATTCAGTTTTCCAGACTTCTCATTGGTGTTCTGCATGAACAGAGAGCCAGGAAGCGGGTTCCATCCTGACAGGAGGGATGCTGCCCTGTCGACAGAGGTGATGTGTATCTAGCACAAGTTTATCCTGTACAACTGCTCTTTGTTAGACAAAGAATCAAGCATATGAATAAATGCTGACATGATGAATTCTTGCCCTGTTCCCCACAGAGAGGAGAGGTAATTTTAGTTTGGGGGTAGGAAACTGAGCAGTTGAGATTAGTGCCCTGCCTGAGGGTGCATGAGAACTGGCCCCCAGTCTGCGGTGCCCCAACAGGATCTGAATGTGACCTTTTCCAAGGGAGTCTCTTACAGAGAAGAACTGTGTAGAATGCTTGGCTTTGTGATGCAAATACAGAGAGGCCTGGGCTTAGCCTGGCCCTTCCTTTTATTGCACTGAATGTTAGAAGGCTCCATGGATGTGTTCTTGGCAAAAGTCTACCCAGACTGCCTGGCTACAGGAAAAAACAATTGCAAGAGTAAAACAATCAAAAGACTATGCAAAGGTTTGGAAAAAACTCAAATAGAGAAACTCATGCCTGGAACATGAAGGTTTTTCAGGAGCTTGTGCTAGTAAAACTAAAGGTCACAGATAAGCTTACCTAAGGGCGATATTAGAAAAATCTCATCTCAAAAAAAAAAAAAAAAAGAAAAATCTCATCTCAAATTCCCACATTTCAAATTTTCCTCATTCCAGTGATTCAATGCTAGCTTATTGGTATTATTCCCACCCTCAGATTTCTTTAATTTTGGAAATTTATTTTTTCCTCTTTTTGCCCTGAAAGAAATGTAATGGAATGTATAATGTTTATGTATATTGCAACTTAGCTCAATACCTTTACTTCACAAATGAGAAAAGGGGATGTCATAGATTTAATGAATAAGTATACTCATAGCTTACTCTGATAGCTAGAGTTTTTGACTCCCTGCTTCATAATAAATATAGAATCATAAAGTGAATTTAAAAAAATTATGTTCACCAAAGAATCAGAGAGACTAACTGTATTTGCAAAAGTAATCATCATTTATCTTTTAAAGATTTATTTATGCATACAAGAACTGGGGGTACAGGCTAGAGGTGTGGGGGTGAGAGAATTCACTAGAGACAGAGCTGGGGAGCAGAAGAGGTAGACCGACTGAGGTACACAGCTGAGGGGAGCACTGGGCGAGTCAGGAGAGGTCTGCTGCGCCTTGTGGGTCCCCTCCCCGGCCAGGGATCAAACTCATGTTGCAATGGCTGCAGATGCTTCACAGTGTGGTGCTTAACCCCTTGCACCTCTAGGAAGGCCCCAAATAACCATTTTTCTAAAACACAAACTATTGTTAGCTCTACTTAGAAAGTATCCTCATTTTTTGTTTTAAATTTTTATTGAGCTATAATTGATATATAACATCATATAAGTATTAGGTGTATAGAATAAGGATCTTGAATGTTATGTAAAATGATCACCACAGTAAGTCTTGTTAACATCCATTACCACTTCATTTTAGAGATTCATGTAGAAGCTTACAGGTAATGCATTTCAAGAATAAAATTTATTTTAAGACACTCCAGGGAAAAAGATGCAGTGAAATGCAAACAATTGTTGAATCTAGGTGATGAGGAAAGGGTTATATTTGTCCTTGAGTCCTCCTCCTCTCACATCTTTCTGTCCTATAGTAGATCTACATTCTAAGATGTTTGTTTTTTTTTTTTTTTAAAGATTTATTTATTTATGCATACAAGCACTGGGGTACAGGCCAGAGGTGTGGGGGGGTGAGAGGATTCACCACAGAGAGC
>JAGFMF010011413.1:437035-450051 GCA_019455555.1 Galemys pyrenaicus
GATGGTGCACTGGTGAGATGGTGATGGGGAATACATGGGGATTACAATTAATGGCAAGTATATGTAAATTTTAAAATATTTTAATAAAAAAAAAGCAAAAAAAAAAAAGATACAATATGGATGTTATTGCTGAAATTGAGCAACATTAGTAGGCTTATCCTTGAACTCCCTCATCTTTATGCAATAAATTCCTTGTTGCCTAAATCAGCTAGTTATTTTATATTACTTGAAACAAAGAACTCTGGTAAGATGTTATTTTTAGTTTTGTTTTATAGATTCGGAAACCCAGGCTTAAAAAAACAAATGTTAATACATTGTGCAAGGTTAAGGGGGTGGTGTTAGAACTAGGCTGACTTGGGAGCCCATATTCATCTACCACCCTCAGATAAGCAGGGAAGATAAGTCTGTGAAACTGGTCTTAGAAAGATGTAAACATCGTTGATTAAAGTCTCACTTCTAGCAAAGCCTTTCCCAAAGTTAAATTTAATTTGGATAATCTTTATTTGACTAGCAGAGGAAAAGGTTGGTATAGATCAGTGACTTCTAACTTTTGAGGATAGGGTCATAGAACTATACAAACCCCCTTAAAGCTTTGGATGTTCTCTGAGAAGTACACATACAGATGCGTGATATCCAATTTATCCCAAGCCCATCCTTGGACTTCAACAGATCCCAGATTGAGAACCTGGAGCCACATCATCTTCTCAGTCTGCTGCCTTCTCAGTGAAACATTGTATGGTTCCATTGTCTGATTGAATTTGCTATAACTAGTAAACTTAATAATAAATTTCTCTCTCTTACCCCCTCCCTCCCTTGCCCCTGTTCCCTCCCCCACAGTTTGAGTTAACCACATTCCTCAATTTAGAGCACACTATCATAATTAGGTAAGAAATTTGAGAGGATTTGAATTCATATGATATCATGTGACTAATGTGTAAAGGAGTCAGAACAGTCTAAGACTGAGAAAAGAAGACTCACTCATGATGACTTCTATCAGTTACTCTGTCAGTCACCTCGAATAACTGAAAATCCAATCAAAAATGGCTTAAGAAACATTTACAATCTTGTGTAACAAGAAGTTTGGAAGTGAGATGCATTAGGTTGGTAAGTTCAGTTAAAAACATGGGTTTTTCTCTTCTTTCCAGTCTGTCATCTTTTCCCAGGATATTGACTTATCCCTACCTCTTCCACACAGACTGGAGGAGGAGCATCGTTCTAGTCAGGTTATGCAGACGATAACATGAATAATGTTTTTAAAGAACATGTTGACTTCTGTTTTTAACCATTACAGAGTAACTGGTATAAAACTTGCCTTCTCACTGAAAACAACTAAATACATGAGGCAATTATTTTTAAGCATTGGATAATAGCCACCTATTTCTGCCTGGAAGGACTTTTTTTTTAAACTTTAACACAAGGAAGAGAAACCAAACAGAACAACAGTCTTACTGAACTGAGGAAGCAGAGATCCCCATTCTAGGTTCCTGAAGTACTTGAATTGTCTAGATATAGTACTGGATAAGAGGGAACTATGCAGAGGTGGCTTCCAAAGTCACCTTTTATGAAAGTGAACTGATAAAAATTCCTGGTTGAGGGTTGGGCTGTGCAGATAAAGGCTGCCAATCCATGAGATGTGGCATAAACAGGAGACCACAGAGATTAAAACTTAATAGTAATAACAGAGGCCATGCATTTTAGGAAGACTTTGGCGTTCTGACACACAGAAAGAAAGAAATGTTTTGAGTACTGAGGAAAAATCCAGGAAAACCCTGGTTTATGAAAGAATAATAACTATGTCCTAGAATAGTGTTATTCTAGGAATAGGTTAAAACAAACAACAAATAACTAAATAATAAAATCAAACATAAAGGGATCAAAAGACTACCAAAAACTTAGTTCTCTGACATAACATAATAAATATCCTTTAAAGGAAGGTGATACAATTGAGGTTTCCCATGAGATATCTTATCTTACACAGTATCTAGCATACAACTAAACATTTTTTAACATGTCTTTACATGTGGTCAAAGAAATAGTATTTGATTTATAGCTCAATGGTGGGGGGGCAAGCTGTGGAGACCATGAAATGACTCATATGTTGGAATTATCAAACCAGGATTTTAAAAAAAATTAAGATTGATTTATTTATGCATACAAGAACTGGGGTACAGGCCAGAGGTGTCGGGGTGAGAGGATTCAGTAGGACAGAGTGGGGAACAGAACAGGCAAGTTAACTGAAATACACTGCTGAGGGGAGCAGTGGGTGAGGCAGGAGAGGTCTGCTGCACCATGTGGGTTTCTTCCCTGGCTGGGGAGCGAACTCTGCTGCAGTGACTGTGGATTCTTCGTGGTGCGGTGCTTAACCCCTTGTGCCACCAGGGAGGCTCCAACAAGTATTTTTAAGAAGATGCTATGAATATATTTAAGGACTTAAAAAGGAAATATGGTCATAATGAATAAACTGATGAGAGAACCTCTACAGATTTCAACTGATTTTAAAACATCCTTTTTTTGTTTTGTTTTTAAGATTTGTTTTTAAAATTGTATATGCATACAAGAGCTGGGGTACAGGCCAGAGACCAGGGAGGTGAGAGGATTCACCAGACAGAGTGGGGAGCAGAAGAGGCAGACTGACTGAAACACACTGCTGAGGGTGAGGCAGGAGAGGTCTGCTGCGCCACGTGGGTCCCCTCCCCTGCCTGTGGCAGGGACCGAACTCATGTTGCAGTGACTTTGGTCTGCTTCATAGTGTGCTACTTAACCCACTGCGCCACCAGGGAGGCCCTAAATCATCCTTTTAAAACATTGGCTTCAAAGAAAAAAAAAAAAAAGGGTTTTATGCTACTTTGGGTAATGGTGAAGATTCTATACTGAAAGCTGAAAGTGTTCACATGAATGTTTCCTGCTAAGGATATTATAAAATTACATTCCAGGTAGGATAATGAGATAATAGATGGGAGAGGGGATTGTAGATAATCTATAATTCCTTTCAACTCTCTTATCATCACCACTGGAAAGGGAAATCATTAGACATACAGGATGAACTGGGCTCTTTGATTCTATTCCATCTTTCCCTTGTTGAGTCCCTAAAGTGGTGAAGCTCCCCTTGGAGCATTGAAATCACAGGCTGGGAACAATCAGGTAGCCATGGAGCAATGCAGTTAGATTTACCTCAAAGTCCAGGTTTTGGCCAGGCAGACCTCTCCTGTCTGGCCTGCTGCTCCCCTCAGCCATGTATTTTAGTAGATCCACCTGTTCTGCTCTTCGCTCTGTCTCTGGTGAATCCTCTCACCCCTACCCCCCCATACCTCTGGCCTGTATCCCAGTTCTTGCATGAATAAATAGATCTTAAAAAACAAAACAAAATTCCAGATATGCCAATCACAAACACCTGGAGAGAATATCTTCTATGATCCTGGGTCACTGCAGCCATGTTATTCAAAAGCTCATGAGCCTGTGTGGCCAGATCTGAATACACCCATAAAGCTTCAAGCAAACCTTGACATATTATTTACTTACATGTCTCTCCTCCACTGTGAGCGCTCTAAGAATAAGAACTATGTCCACCTCTCTACTGGTAGCATTGAGTACAATGCCTAATTCATAGGCAGTGCTTGATAAATATTTGTTAAATGAAAGAATGGATTCTAACCACCTAATGTATTTAACCTTGTTTGAACTTGTTATAAAGTCTACTATGGTCTCCAAAATTCACTAACATTCTCCTTCCCGAATGCCTCAAATAGTAAGGTGTTTCATGAAGAATCTTCCTTAATGTTTCAGCCCTAAGTTTATGACTTTTTCAAGAGTTCATGGAGAGCTATATTAATGTATAGCAAAATCAAAGCAAACTCTTGATTAGAGTTTTGACTCAAATTAAGAGATGATTCATTTTAAATGCTTTTAATTTTTTTTAATATCTCAAGGGCATGAATAATAACCATCCATGTAGTAAAGAAGCAAGAGCAAGAAGACACCCTCTTCTTCCTCAAACTACTTTTGCTCAAAATATTAACAGAAGGCCTAGGAGTTCCTCTCTGTTCTTTGTCAGTGATGCTAAAAAGATCAAGACCAAAAAATTGCTCTCCTATCGTTAGCACAGAGGCAGCAATGACAAGACTCTGTTGGAGAGAGACAGAGGCCAGGGAAGGGTCCCCCTCTCCCCTCTCCCCTCTCCCCTGTCCTGCTCTTCTTCACTATCTCAGTCTTCCCTTTAGCTTTTTTTCCTTCTTCCGAATCCTACTAAGAGTTTCTAGTAGCTGTTCGAGCTGGGCATGCCCATTAGCTGCAGGCAAATCTTGCAAGCAGGAAGCTGTAGGAATTCTCCCCTAGTGGTGTTTTCACTCTTTATGTGAGCTTAATCCAGAGGATTAACAAATGGATCAGCTGGAGACCTCCTCTTACCATGACAGAAGGGGCAAGTTCAAGCAGGAACAGTCCCTGAAATGTCTGGTTCTGCTGCAGCTGAGAACATAATACCTACCAGGCACTGGGCAGGGTGTGTCCCCAGAGAGGCCTGGGTCACAGAGGAAATAGCTTTGCTGACACAATGCTGCTTGCTGCTGACTTCTTTTGTCTCCTCTTTCTGAACTCACTGCTGCCACTGTCTTGCCGTCCTTATGCCACCCCTATGTGGACTGTGAGTTTCCCTTATCCTCTGCCACTTCTAAGCTGAACAGTTTCTCCTTTTTCACCCCTGACCTCAAAGTCACAGACCCTGCCCAGAATACATTCTCTTCCTGCTGTGTAAGTTTTTGTGTTCTGTGGTGATTCTTCCCTGGAAGCATAACTTGAGACAGTGAGTCTTGGACAAGTGATTTTTGTAGGGAAGTAAAGTGCCCCTAAAAGACAGGTGTGAGAGAAGCAGAGGAAGAAGCAAAGCAAGGTTAAGTTCTCATCCAGAAACTAGCCTCTCCTATGGCGAGCACTGGAGGATGAACTGCCCCACAGGTTTTCTCTTGAGGCAGGAGCTCTGGTATTTTGCATCTCTGTTTCAGGCATTGGCTGCTGATGCTGGAGGAGGATAACCTCTCAGGTGAGAAAGCTCTCCTTCATCCATACTTCTCCACAGAAGGGGCGCCTGGGACATGGAGATGCTTCCTAGTAAAGCAGATCTATATGGGATGCTATAGCACCCACCCACTGGATATGGGAAAGGTGAACTTATTCGTCTCAGTTCAAAACACTCACAGTATAAAGTGATGAGAGAAATTTGGGGGAGGGAAAAAAAGGACTGGCAGCACTGCCCAAAGTATGTGTATAAATTCTTCATTATGTTTGTGCAGTATGACCCCCAAACTCTATCTCCTATTACTTTATACAAGTAACAAAATCCCAGTCCTGCATCATCCCATATAACTTGAAAAAATCTCTTTCCCAAATTTTTCCAAAGAATGCTACCTACTCACAGCCATTTGTGCTAACCCTCCAAACTACTGCACCAAGCTTGTCCCCATGCATATCTGTTTTTCTGATAATTATGTCTTTCTGTTGTTTTAAAAAATATAATCCTCTCCTATACTTCATTTCTCAAATACTGAGGATCACAAGTTGGTGATGACTTAAAGGAATTATAAAGCAAGAAAGGAAAACTTATCCTGGGTATCAGACCCTTAATTCCGACAGCCGTGTCCTTCACAGAAGCCCCTCTGACAGTCATTACTATCTTCCTTGCCCTTGGTGGTAGGCCCCAGATGGTAACCTTGTCTTTCAATTCCTCTCTGAAGGCTGATTTCAAATTGACTCCAGAGAAAAAGAATGATTTAGCAATTCTTTCAGGTTTATTAGCCATATTTTGAAATCAGAGTTTACTTTGGATTTCATCAGGATTGAAATTATATCAAAATCATATCAAGTATCTAGACTGATAACAATGACACACTGGACAGCAACCACACACACGTACAAGTAACAGAAAGAACTTCTAATATGTGGACACCAAACTACATATTATTCAGTGATTATTGGGATAATAAGGAATTAAAGGAGAAATAAAAAATACGTGGATATGAACAAAAATAAAGCTACCACATACCTGAACCTGTGAGACAGGGCAAAAGCAGTACTAAAAGGAAATTCAATAGCAATCCAGGGCCACATCAAGAAACAAGAAAGAGCTCAAATAAACAATCTAGCCTTATACTTTAAGGAATTAGAAAACTAAAATCAAACAAAATTAAATTCCAATAGAGGGGAGGAAATAATAAAAAATAATAACAGCAGAAATTAACAAGCTGTAAATAAAGACAGTCAGTTGGTTCTTTGAAAAAATAATAGACAAACTTCTAGCAAGGCTCACAAAGAATAAAAGGGAGAAAATTCTAATAAGTAGACTCAGAAACAAAAGAGGAAAAATTACAACAGATATCTCAGAAATATAGAGGTTTATAAGAGATTAGTATGAACATTTGTATACTATAAATTGAATAACCTAGATGACATGGACAAATTCTTAAACATATACAACCATCTGTGACAGAATAGGGAATCTTGCACAGACCAATTACAAGTAGGGAAATTGAAACAGTAGCTAAAAGTCTCTCCAAAAAGCAAGTCCAGGATCAGATGGCTTCATTAATGAGTTCTACCAAACTTTCTAGAACATACCTATCCTCCTCAAACTCATCCAAAAAATTGAGGAAGAAGGTTTCTTTCAAACACATTTTAAGAGGTGAACTCACTCTGGTTTCCTTCTTAATTTTAATTTATTTTATCTTGGGGTAATGTATGTATATTTGTAATCCACCTTAAATGCAAAAGTGTATGATTAGATATTTAGGATACTAATATCCCATCTTTTACGGAAGTCATTTTCCTTGATCATTCACCTCCACAATGGTTACAATTTTTGGAGGAACATGGCCATCCAGCTAATCACTATATTCACAGCCTGCCAAGACTTCCTGGACCAATGGATACAGGGAGAAATGTTGAGCATTCTCAATCATTTTAGAAGGAACAGGTATGACTTCTCTTCTCTGTCCATGCCCCTTTTAGCCAGTTGCAAATGAGATCTTATGTAGACAAATTAAATTGCCACAATGATTTTGCTTAAAAGTGGTGCTTAAACATGTGTGTCAATGTCATCAGCTCTCCACTGCTACACATAAGTCCCAGCTGGAGCTCCTCTGTGTGAGCACCTCCAACTAATGACGATAGTCCATGTCCTTATGAAAAAGAGGACGGAGGCACTACTGTCTGTGTTGACAAGATTGACACCTAGAGATGGCAGAGCTTCAAAAGACATGGTGCCTGGATATTCAACACTGTGATAATACCAATCAACTGTGGAAAACTTCCTTGTCTCAGTCACTAGGTCTAGTTCAGCACCCAAACTAACCCTAACTGCGTGCAAACTAATTCAGTCCAGCTGGGCTGGGTTTTGTTTAGCGTCTGATCCAACTGAGTAGACAGTCATGATGGCTGAGACAAAGAGGGAGTGGCTGGGGAAAGTGGAAAACATTTCAAAACAACAAATGGAGACATTGGAAGAGTAATTGTTTTTAATGTCAAAGCTGTCCCTCAATCAAATATGATGTGGAAAAATACGTACAAGGAAATACACAATGGAACCAATAATTTCATATTCATTTCCCACTGATCCATCTAAGTTACATTCCATTTTTTATACTGCCAAGACAAGGCAAACCCTTTGTAAGTTTATTAAGAACACCAGCAGTTTGTTTTATTTTATTGAATTTGATGTTGGGGCAGTAGAGGCAACATAAACCCATTTTTTTCTTATTTTGCAACTTTGCAGATGATATTAAATTAATTTTTGAGTAAAATCACTCCTTGCTGGCTCTTTAGTATTTAGATCTCTATGATGCTACTTGAAATACTGTGGCAAGATTTTTAGGCTAAGCCAAAATTCACAGCCTAAAATGCAAGTCTGTAACTGCAGGAAGCAGGATGCTTACAATCTACATTTTTCTTTAACGAAGGCTTTTACAGAGTTTTATAAAGAGGGAATACAATGAAGGTTTAGATAGGTTTTAGCTAGGCGGCTCTTCCTTTCCCCCTTTTTTTAAATAAAGAAGGTATTATATATTTATTTGTTACAGACATGATCATATTTCCTTAATTGTCCTTCATAGGCTGGTCATCTTGTCCAAGGAGTTTTATCCTGTAATACTGCCAGGAGAGTGAGAGCTGAGAAGGACTTGTTTAGCTGGTTTCTTTAGTGCTGGAAACTTCTCTTCTTGCCACCCCACGCCCATGCCTGTGTCTGCATTTTGAGTGCAGTTTTTCTCCATAGTTCCTTTTTTGCTTTATTATTCCCTTCGCAGTCTGAACCCACTGTCTATCCTTCCAGTCCTCACACCATCCATGAAGGCTTCTTCCATTGTTTATTAAAGCTTTCTTTCCATATATAGTTTCTAAAGCTCATAATGTCTCTGTGCTTGGAAGCCATGCCATTAGCCCTTAGGTGCATGAAGGTTTGTATTGATCAGAGTCATTTCCAATTGTATAGTTTTCTCTTTCTAACTAGATTCTTAAAAGCAGAACTCACATCTTACCCAGGTCTTCTATTTCCTATAGTGTTGAATGTCCACTGATAGGAGCTCAATAGAGAGAAAGTATTAAATTAAATTGATGAATTGGTTGTTAAAATGTCTAAGTATCTTAAATTCCTTCTTCAATAATATCTTCACATTTTTTCACAACAGCTTTGTGTGTGTGCATGCATATAAATGTGTGTTCATTCAGTTAACATATTGATTAAGTACGTACTACATGCCCTGCACAGTAGTAATTGCTGGTGATAAAAAACTAGATGTGAGAAGACCTGGTTTTCCTTGCTCTAGGTGACTGAGAGAATGAGCATTTAGGGAAAAAGCAAATCAGAAGGAGAAGCTGGCTTGAGCAGAGGAGCTGGGATGAAGACGTGCTGTGCTCCATGTGTTGTACATCCTGGTGTAACTGGAGTTGTGATTCTAGAACAACGGGGCTTTGGGCGAGATGTGTATCTCTGGGAGACATCTACCTGGAGATGACACATGGGCCCATGGATCTAGTTTTCTAGAGGGACAGGATAAGAAGAAAGGGGTGGGCAGACAACAATAGTCTATCACAAGTGCAACACGTGAAAGGAATGTCACAGAGGTTTAGAATGAAAACATTTAATCAGTAAACAGAATCTGTAGTCAAGCTTTAGAGACATGCAGGCAATTTTGGGGCTACTGCAAGGAATTGCCTGTCCCTTGGTTGTCTGAATGCTTCCAATCCCAGTCTTCATGATGGCTAAACTGGTTGACAACAAGCCAGGAGAAAGAAAACCAGACTCTGGTCTCACTCTACCCAAGAAAGCAGACAAATAAGAAGAGTTCAAGGAACTTTGATGACCATGTGCCTGAGGACCAGAATGAGGGATTCATTTTCCCCCACCTTGAAGTGAGGCCAAGAGGGTGGTCTGGTTTAAGAACTACTACAAATTGATGCTATTGCTTTGGCACCTAGTACCTCTGGATCTTAGACTAACAGAAGAGTAATGAACTAGTCATCTTTAGAGCAGCTCAGCATTTCAAAATCTCTGTGTAAGACAGACTGGATTATGGGAGACCACTCTGGTTTAGGGAAGTCTTTTGACCCCCTGATCAGGTGGAAATACAGCTTGACCACTTGTCCCCAACACAGTCTTTGGTAAAAGGAGCCATCAGAGATCTTACCTCTTCTCCTACTGACAGCCAGGGAGCCAGGGTGCCGGCATCCGGCATCCGTGTGCTTGTGCATCGGGCGCTTGGTGCTATCTCCTTTGCTGCCCATTGATCTGAAACTGCATTATTAGAAATGCAGGCATCCTGAGACTACTAGGTGGTAAATGAAGTTTCCCACCAGGTGGTGGTGGGAAACTATAGGATAAGTGCTGTGAATTACTTTGGGGCATTCATTAACTCAACACTTTGAGAAAAAGCAAGTTTAAGTTAACACAAGCACAATGGAGTACAATACTAACTTTGCATTTAGTCTTAAAGACTGCCCATGAGATGTAAGTGAAATGTGACATTTTCTGATTGGTCTGGGCTACTGGATTCTTTCACAAAGACCAAGACCTCTCTCTCCTTGGTGCTGTGGCAAGACACAGCTTTGCTCAATTCATCAACTATTGAGCTACTTATCACTCTCAAGCACCTGAGGCATTCCCCTGGAGCTAGAACAGCTCTTGGGTTTTTGTGCTTAGTAAATGATGGGTCTGACTGAGAAATTGGCAGTGTGCTGGCCATTTCTATGCCTTCGCTAGAACACTCTCTTGGGGAGGAGTTGAGGTGAGTTAATACTGAAGGATCTGGTTCCACTAGTTACATAAAGGTGAAAGAATAGCTGGGTATGGCTTCAGAAGACCTACACCCCCCTTCAGGTCATGATTTGAATATCATCTAGAAAATGCATACTAGCTAATCATTCATACTTGAATAGTTGGTTTTGTTCTTGTAAACTCCTGACCGAAAGCAATTATTTCCCAAGGTTTAGAGACAAATGAACCATAGAAGAGCAGCTGTAGAATTTGTTGTAAGAAAATATGATAATTACCAAGCCTGACATGTGCTATGACAACAGCCCTTTGCTAATCAACAGCTTCCCTCCTAAAACACTGAAAACACGTTGGGCAGCCAGTCCAATTCTACATGCCAGCGGGAGGGAGTGGTAGTGCAGAAAATCCAACGTAACAGATAATCCCCAAATCATTGTTGTTTGGCCTCAGGAGGTATCATATTTTTAATTTTTAAAAATTTTTGGCAGCAGATTCACATCCTTTAATTAGATCTTATGCATGTTATTGTCAATATTAGCTTGACTTTCTCAATAGACACTCATGACTGGCAGGAAAGGCCACCCTGGGCAGCAGAAGAAATTCATTTGGGGATTAAAAATTAGCAGGAGACAATTCTGACATGGATAATCCTCATATGTATAATTGAGTGTTGATTGGCATTTAGGGAAATGGCAGAGGACAGTGTGAGATGCTGCTGTGTAGTTAGGTTGGTTGAAGGTAAATCTTCACTTTTTACAGCAAAGCATTGCTCAAAAAGTAAATGCAAAAGTAAACTAAAAACCAAAATCCAGAAGATGAAGATTTCAAATCACACATCTCTAATCAAGGATGTTAAAAGGCTTGAGGTTGGTGGAGAGACATGTTTGGTATGATAATTTCAAAGCATATTAAGTATTAATTCAACCATGGATCCTTTCTGAGCTCTCTCCCTTATATAAAGCCCTTCTAGCTTCTTTAAAAAAACACTACATATGGTTTTACAGAAAGCTTGTGTTTAGTAAACTTGAAGCGGCATTGGGGCAAATTAGACAGGAGAAAATGAATAATGGAGGAATCTGACTTTCTTCTCTTTCCTACTCTGTGAAATTATAGTAACATGAATTTTATAAGGATTATAGAAAATGCATGTAAAGCATTTGGTGCTATTATATCATGAGTAACCAATCCATAATAGACATGTCTTATTCTTATTAATAATTAGAATTAAGAATGTCTTATTTTCATTAGTGATGATATTGCAAAGGCAGTATCACCATACACTGCTGTACTGTGAAGAAAAAAATAACCTAAAAGACTGAGTACATAATAGTATTATCCTGTAGAATTTATTTTACATTAAGTAGACCCAGTTCCAAAGTTAGGATTTAGGATTATTTTAAAGGTGGAGGAAATTTAGATGTATCGATATGTAAGGTAAAGACTGCAGAAGATGTCTGGAAATTTCTTCAAGAAAACAGTAAATGCTAACCCTTCAATGTGGACTAAGGGTAGTTGTGACTTTTGGGCATTTTCTTGTTATTCATTGTCTGTTTTTCTTTTTTTCCCAGGCTACTACTAAAAAGGTATCCACTGGAATTCGGAGTTACTTGAACTGGGAAATTATTATGCATACAAGAACTGTGGTGTAGGCCAAAAGTGCAAGGGGTGGTGGTGGTGGTGGTATGAGGAATCCCCCACCCCCGCTCATTTGAATTGGTTATTCACAATTCATTCATTTGAAGTTATAAAAAGTAGTTTCTGCTACATGTTAAATTCTGATAAATATGTGTTGAATGAATGCAGGAAATGTAAGAAACTAATAAGTATGCAACTATAGTATCTTCACATTAAAAGGAATCTTAAAATTTATGTATTTCAAATAAAAATAAAGAGAAAAGGCCCTCCCTGGTGGTGCAGGGGTTAAGTCTCACGCTATGGCTATGTGCTAGCCATTGCTACATGTGTTCCATCCTTGGTCTGGGAGCTGACCCATATGGCGCAACAGCCCTCTCCTGTCTTGTCTGCTGCTCCCCTCAGCAGTGTATTTCAGTGGATTCGCCTGTTCTGCTCCCCACTCTGTCTCTTACTATTCCCCCCACCCCTGCCCTGCACTTCTGGACTAAACCCCAGTTCTTGTATGCATAAATAAAAATATTTTTTTTAAAAGAAAAAAATATAAACAATAGTTCTGGCTGCCATAACAAAACACCACTGACTGGGTGGCTTATAAACAATAGACATGTATTTCTCAAAGTTTCGAACACTCAAGTCCAAGATTTAGATGTCAGCATGGTCAAGTGAGGGCTCTTTTCTGGGTAGCATCTTTTCTGGTGAGTCCTCACATAATAGAAGGGGATAGCTAATTCTCTGGGGTCTTTTTTTTTTTTTTTCTTAAAGCATTAACCTTACTCATGAGGGTACCAAGGCCTTGCCTACAATGTCTAATACCATCACCTTGAGCAATTAAGTTTTTAATATATGAATGGTGTGTGTGTGTGCAGATATTCAGGCCATAGGAATGATTTAAATATTTTAAGTAGCATTTGAGTTAAATAAATAATGCATAGCCATATAATGGAACACTACATAGCTATTAAAAAGGTGGTACACATATATCTATTAAGACAAGGTGCGCATCATGTTTTGTTTTAAAAAGAACTCAGAGAGGGCCTCCCTGGTGGCGCAGTGGGTTAAGCAACGCACTATGAAGCAAAACCGCAACCACTGCAGCACGAGTTCGATCCCTGCTGCCGGCCAGGGAGGG
>JAGFMF010011413.1:450101-460638 GCA_019455555.1 Galemys pyrenaicus
TGCTCCCCGCTCTGTCTGTGGTGAATCCTCTCACCCCCCACACCTCTGGCCTGTACCCCAGTGTTTGTATGCATAAATAAATAAATATTAAAAAAAAAAAGAACTCAGAGAAATGCACCATATGATTTCATTTTCATTTTAAAGTATGATGTAAGTAATATAATTCTGGAAATTTCTGGAATGATGAGCATCTTAATGGCGTCTATATCTGGGATAGGTTGGGGAGGCGAATAAAGTAAGAAATGAGGGAAAACTATCATTTTATTTCATGAAATATCAATTTGATATTTAAATACACATTAATTTCATATTATTTTAAAAACCAAAAGTCTCCCCTGTTTTTAACTCTTTTTATAAAGGTTATTTTTATTTAATGCTTTATTTATAAAATATAAATTATACCTCAATTAAACTGTAGGATAGTTAAAAGTTATTTTGATCATTTGATATACATTGTGAAAGGATTCCCCTCCCTAGTTAACAAACCGCTTCTAACTAATTAATTACCACTTCATACATTTATCTTTTTTGGCAAAAACATTTATTTAAATTCTACTATTTCAGATATTTTCAATTATACAACAGCATTATCAACTATATTCACCATGTTACGTATAAGATCCTCAGACCTTATTCATTATATAGCTGAAACATTGTACTCTTGTTTTTAGATTCCACATATATGTGATGCCACACAGCTTTGTTAATCAATGAGTGAATGAAGAGAGGGGATAGATAGGTGATAGGTAGATAGATGAGGGAGAGGGAGGGGGAGGGGGAGGGGGTGTGGGGAGGAGGAGGAGGAGAAGGAGAGAGAGAGCGAGAGAGATGCAGTGATTTCTCCTGCAATCTGTGGCAATCTGTGACAACATGGACAGATCTTAAGAACATTATGCTAAGTGAAATAAGCCAGAAAAAAACATCTACTGCACTGCATAATTTATATGTGGAATCAACCTTCTTCTTTTACAGGTGAGAAGATAAAATCAGAGAAATCCTGATCATAGAAATTTGTAACTGAGACAGTTTAAGCAATCATTAAGTCCACTGTCTCCATAGCACAGATAAGGAAACTGAGGCACAGAAAACTGAGGTGATTTAGAGTTTCCAAGAGTAAAGTCTGAGGAGAAAGGCAGTTGGATACACTGTGTTGAATCAAATGTAGGTAGTCAGCACATGCTGTAAAATCTATTAAAACTGACTCACTCATTTTGAATGAGGTAAGTGTTGACATTAGACAATTTGGTGGGCAGCATTTATTTTCCTATTTATTAAAATGTCAGAAAAAGTACCGATGGCACCTCCTAAAAGGCTTGCAGGTGGTGGTCTTCAAAACACAATCCTCAGTCCTTGCGGAGGATGAAAACTCTAATATTCTAGCTTCATAATAAAAATAAGGTTGAGATGGATACACTCAGGATATTAAAGCAGGGACAGTTCATAAAAAAATCTATGAAAGTCAAGGACAGACAGCTATAAATACATATCTTTATATAAATTTATAAAATACATGTACAATAAACCACATTTAAAAGCTACAGAATATTAAACTGGAAAGAATCAGACTTCAAAGAAGTTCACTCTTTGAATAAACTCACCAACACTTTTTCAGTAATTTGCTTCTCAAGTTACATTTTGTGAATGTCCCAGTGGAAAACAATATAGCCTCTCAAATGTTAAAGGGAGTATGGAGACATCCAAATTTATTTACATGCTTTTGGGGTTAACTGGTCATATTAATATAAGAGCATTGTGGCCATATCTGGATGTAGTAAGATTTTGTCTTTTATTACAATCTTGTAGGTAAAACGTGCTGCTTGGTCAGTTAAGCTGGCTCTGGTCTCGTTGGCTGTGCCCACGCTTTTTGTCTGTGTTACACACAGAGAAATGGAAAATTGAGACCATTCCTGAGTAGTTCAAGCTTCAAATGAACATTTGTCCAATAATCTGGATATTTTGTTTGTAACAGAATAATTCCCAACTTGCTCCAAGTCTTCATCACATTCTGCCCATGCAGAACATAAAATAAACCAAGTTTACATAAGGGCCATTATCAGAAGAAAGGGCTCTAAAAAGTTAATAAATCTACATAATGTTGCAACCTGAAGCACCATAGCAAGAACCTCTGTTGGAATCACCCCTCAGGGTCGTGTCTGAGCAGATGAGCTGTGTCCGCCCTCTCTGGGTCACCATGAAATGTCCCGGTTGAGATGGGAGTAGGAAAATAAGATGCTGAAGTCAAGAAAACCGCAACATCTGGAACAGGAGGAAAGATTTCACTGGAAAGAACTTGACAAACTCTGAAAACAAAGTTCTAGACTTTACTAATTTATTTTGGCTGCAAAGCCGAGCTCAATGCAAAGCTCAAAGAGGATTTGTCCGAGTCTCCTTTCAAAGAAATAAAAAGCCAAGCCGCGCTAAAATTAATGCATCGACTGCATAAACAGTCGAGATAGTTATCTGATACTGAGGGAATAGAGCCTCGCTAGGCCTTTTTGTTATTTATGGGATTATTATTGGAGGAAACAGAAGCAATTAGATATCCCCCTGCTTTCAGAGCAGGGGAAGGAAAAAAGGTGTCAAACATAGTTTTTCAATTTGGTCTCTTGATCATTTCTTTCTCGCTACATCTTAAAATCCAAATATACATACGCCCCTGTGCCCACTCACTGGTCTCAGCTTTTCCTTTGACTATTTCTCCTTTATCTTTTGAAAACTCCATGGATTTTGATTATGTATGGAAAGACTTTGAAAATCCTACAAGAGAAGTTGTACCTTTAAACACAAAATTATTATTGTATTATTATTATTACAACAGTAATATATTTGTGTGTGTGTGTGTGTATACACTGTAGAAAAAGAATCTGAAAACTCACTTACATCATAGAAAACATTTGCCATTCTTTTGTCTGTCCAGCTTTCAAAGCCTCACAAGTGGAGGGAGGGAGGTGGGGGTGGTAGTTTCCCACTATGGGGGTCATTTTAGGAGTTAAGCACTGGTTTGGCACATACCTTTGGTGCCAGCAACACACACCCCTGATAAGGTTCTGGAATCTGGACCGAGTGACACAGAAGCAGCAAAGGAAGGAATCCAGCAGCAGAAGCAGTGTTCTCCGGTGCCCGAAGTGAAGGGCATGGCATCTGTCTGGTGTGGGTAGAGGTTACGATGCCCTTTGGGATGTTCAATGTCAGATCGCAGAGGCGGCAGGGGTCTCATTCTGGAATCCTGTGGGGGTGACTTTAGCCATGGTCCTGAGATTCCCTGATGTTTCTCTGGCCTGTCTTCAGATCCCCCAGTGCTCTCATGGATGTCCCAACATACACTCAGTCAATTCTCTTTCTGTTCAAGTCAGATAGAGACAGTTTCTGTTGCTTGCAGCTACCTAGATACCCCGATAATTCCTTTATTTAGAGACACCTTTGCAGATATTTTAAGGTGGTGTCCTGGCCCTTCTTCTATACCTGCAGATAGTGTTCCATTTTGTCATGGTGGGGTGGAGGCGGGGTCAGAGTTCTTAAGTTCAGAGAGCTTCAGAAAGGACTTACTTTGTCTTAGATTTGTATGCATGGGTTTGTTCCTTATTTTCCCCTGAGCTATGCAGGCTTATTTATAATTTTCCTTAACTTCTGGCACAAATGACAGGTAGTAGGAAAATTTCCAGCATAGGCACTGGGACACCCAAGGCAGGTGATGTCTGTCTCCAGTCATTAGAATGGTTACAATTTTATTTCCTACCATCCCCAGGTCCTCTATTAAGTGCTTGGCAGAGGTCAGCACATCTGTTCCGTATAACATTCCCATGGAGCATTTCATTAAATGCTCATGAGGGTTCAGGAGTAGACACTGTTAGTACCCCATTTTGCAGATGAGCAAACCAAGTCCAGAGACACTAAATAACATCAGTTCACAAGCAGGAAGGGGCAGCGTCAGGCTGGCTGAGCCCACAGGTTCCTTTGCTGTCCACAGTGCCCTCGACTCGGGGTAGGGCCACTCTCACTGTGGGGTCGTTCAGGTCCCAGCGGTCTCCCCTCTCCAAGGCTGGCCTGTCAGCACCATGTCTGGTAATGCAGCTCTGTGCAGGGCACTGCTTCAGTGCGAGCTGATAATGAAGAAACACAAGGTATGCTCCTTTAATTCAAACCTCACTCGTAAAAATAATATGTCTTTAGAGAGTGTATTATGGTTTACACAGCATTTTGAATGGATCACCTCACTTAATGTCATGAAATGACTAGAGAATAATTACAAAGAATAATGCCAAAACATGCAAAGTAACTTGGGGCTTGGAGAAAAAGTGAAGCCAGGGAACGTGAGGTTAATGAGGGTGAGCTTCTTAGGGAAAATGTGTTTTTAGGAATTTTTGGAGGTAATGCTGATGATTGAGGGTGAATGGAGAGGTAGAGGGAATTTCACTATCCTGTTGGTGAAGCATGTAACTGTCAGTAGGTTTGTCTTGAGTTTGGAGGGGCATGTTTTTAAATCTGAAGTGACTGATGGACTTGGCATTCTTGGTCCCTTTTAAAATGGAAGCTGACGCAAGGATTGGTTCGATGAGAGGGCACAGAGGGTGGGTCAGGGAGCGGTCCGAAGGATACAAGAGACCTGATATGAGGTGTCAACACTGCTGATGGGGAGCCAGCGATGGACACATGTGTTGTCCTTGTCTTCAGTGAACCTTATGTTAGGGAGAAGGAGATAAATGTGAAAGAATTGGGTAATGAGGTTGTCCTGTCCCGGGCAGGCTTCATGGAGGAAGTGTAATAAGGAGCCTTTCTGGTGACTAAAATAACAAAACTCTCTTGGAAAGACACAGGTTCTAAATAACTTGGGGCCTGCAGGTCAGTTAGGATAAGGCTGCCCTGGAAGTGTGTAAACAGAGTGTCAGACAAGGTTGAAGAAAATCATTGCCAGAGAGCTTAATGTGCCTGTAATTTTAAAAAGTACAATCCAAGTGTAATTGGTTTGCATCAGAATGAAGGAATTTCTTTCTAAAACAAAGATGGCAAAATGCTTGCCTTGTCCTTTTTCTTTTTCTTTTTTTCTCTAAATTGCTTTTTTCCCCCTCCAAACAATTAAACCTGAGTAACTGAGCGCAGTCAGGTGGCTGTGTCAGCGGTCTTCTCTCCCTCTCCTTCCTCCTACTGAGCTTGCATTTTCCTCCTACTTACATTTGACAGTTGCATTTTCTCTCCTTTGGAGCCAGGATGACAAGACCCCAGAGTGGCAGAAGGTGCATCTAGGGAGGTGGTAGAGGTAGTGGCTTTACCACCTCTGGAGGGTGAGTCATGCTGCTCTTCACTTTCCCTGCCAGTGGTTTCCTTCCCTATTTGAAGCAGCCAAGAAGATCAAAAGCCGCTTGGAGGATCAAGTGGGTGCCCATCTGAATACATCGTTTTACTGGCTGAGCTAGGGCATCTCAAGAGAATGCTGGATGCCTTTTTATTTTGCCAACAACTCACCAGTGTGAGGCAAATGAGGTACAGGAGCATTGACCCCAGAGCCTCCGAGGCATGTGTGGAACAGGGAGCATGGTGCAGAGACCAGCTCCCAGGAATGACTTTGGGGGAAAAAACACCTATTTTTTTTCCCAACCACACTGTTATTGGATGCAGCCCTCCCTGCCCCACAGCTGGGGAACCAGAGGGCACTGCTCCTAGAAGGAAAACCTCCGATGAGAAAGAGCTTACATGGGGTTCCTTGTTACAGCACAGTGGCTGTTTGGCCCTAGCGGCTGTCCTCTGTCCTATGGCTTCCTCTCAATAGCTGGAAGTCAGAACAGGTGTTCGTGCCTAGCGTGTTTCCCCTGGATCTCCTTGCTTCGGTTCACAGGCAGCGTTTAGTTAACAGGCTGAGGAAGGCTTCACAAACCTCACTGTCCAAAGGGAGTTTCTTTCAGGAAAGAAAATGCTACCCAGGGCCCCATGTTCACAGCAGAGAAGGTGGGAGCCATGGCATCCAGACTTGAGGCATTTTGGCGAGGAGCAGAGAGGAGCTGGTGTTCTCTGCCCCACTGGTACTGACCAGGCGCAGCTCTCGGCAAGAGGAATGTAAGAGTGGGGTCTGCAACACCAGCAGCTGCTCCCCAAGGCTTGCCCATCCTCTGAGGACCAACCCTTGTCACCCCACTGCATCCAGAAGATACTTCTCCCCTGAAATTACACACACTCTGAGTCAGGCAGATGACAAATGCCATATGTGGCAATATATCGTGCTTTGTCACTCCGTCTCCCCAATCCTTCAAAATCCCAGTTTTCTCTGAAAGACAGTAAAATAAGATCTAGTCATGTGGGTCCTGGAATTCCATCATTTCTGCTTCTGCTACAGCCAACTACTGCCCAAAGTATCAGATGCTTGATATTTTTATTTATATTCACTCCTTTTGCCACATATTTTTGCTGTTGCTGTTTTGAACTAAGAAATAACAGAGAAAAATGAACTGATTTTAAGCATATTTGCTCAATGAATTGTTATACATGCACACACTGTGCAATTTCCTGCCAGACCAAGATACAGACTATTTTAAAAAGAAATCATGGTATCTCGATCAATAATAACTTGAAACGCATGGATAAACTTGGAAAAATCATGCTAAACTTTTTCTAATACACGTTAAAATAAATTAGTGTTTCATTTAAAAGCACCTTGAGTAACACTAGGTATTTACTGTATCACTCACGCATCCACCCACTGTTAGAGTACCTACTATTTGTGAGACACTGTTCTAGGCACGGGTTCGGGGGAAATAAGGCAGTGAATAAAGTAGACCAAACTCCTCACAATGAACAAAATAAATAAATAAAAATATACAGTATGTCAGATGGCAACAAGGTTTTGGAGCAGAATAAAGCAGGAGGAGGGTGAATATTTGAAATTTTAAATAAGGTACCAGACAAAGACTAGGACTTGAGCAAAGACTTTAAGGTGGTAAGGGATGAGCCACTATGGAAGTATAATTTTCAGGCTGAGGAAACATCAAATGCCTGAACCCAGAGATAGCAGAATGTTGGATTGCTTGAGAAGCAGCAAGAGAAGTCAGTGTTCCACTCTGGAGGCAAAGGAGTGGATAAAGCAGTACTGTAGGACACACACACACACACACACACACACACACACACCACACACCACATCACATACAGGCTCCTACTCTACTGTTACCAGCCTCTTGAGTGTCTTTGGGCAAGTTAATCTCTCCATAATGTAAGAAAAATTCCCTTTTGTAGTTTTGTTTTGGATTAAAGAAAATAGTAAGTACTATTTTCTACTACTACTACTAACTGTGTAACTACATAGTAACTACCACATATTAGAGACTTGCAAAGTGACAATCGTTATTGTCCATAGTAGGGCATTTTACAAATAAGTAATGGCTGCTAAGAAGACCAGAGCTCTTTGATCTTCAAAATTCCTTACTCTTCACTTTTCATTCAAATTTCAGTAAGTGATGGTATATGTGTCTTGTGAAGCTCATGTTACACCAATTTCAAATAAAGTATGACTTGATACATGATACATAAATTATGACTTCAGGAAAGTCTAATCTAATTGGGGAAACCAGAAAAAGGATGAATAAGAGACTATTCACAAATTATCCAGTTTTTCTGGATAATGGAAATGTTTCATTTCCCTGCCCCTTTGAAGTTAAGTGTCGGTTTGACTTGCTTTTGCCCATGAAATGGGAGTGCTAATGATGTATATTAATTCCTGGGAAAAGTTCTAAGCACCAATGCATAATTTTCCCCAAAGCAGGTGTTAAGATGGAGTTTCTGTGATTCTGTTGGATGATGATAGAGACAAGCTTCCCTCCATCCCTACATGGGAAATGCAGCATCAGCATGATATATACTTATTTGGACAAACCACTGAGATTGGCAGCCATTTGTTACTGCAGCTGACAGGGCCCTGTCCTGACTGAAACCACATTAAAAACCACCAGAGTACACACTTCAGATTGATGCCACTTTTTTATAATAGTGGTAACAAGATAATACATCAGAATAACACTGTAAGATGAACAAAATGTAAAAACAGATATATTATCACTGAATTCCAATAATTGAAAAACACCAAATAATATCATGGTTTAATGACAATAACATTTTTCAACCAACATGAAAGTTAGCTGAAGAATGAACTGAACTGCCATTCATGTTGAGAGCTTGATCAACGAAAAATCTGGGAAAATTTTCAGAAAATTACAAGTTTATCTGAAAACATTTCTAATGCTCTAAAATACATCTTTCCCAGTTCTTGAACTTCACTAACATGTTCTTTCATGATTTTGTAAATTATCACACTTGCACTCCAAAAAGGATTAGCGTTTAAGACTCAAAACACTGATCCAACTTGTGTACTTTTCCAAAATAAACAGGAGCTTGAGACACAAGCCATCGACCCCTGGTTCATTATTTCATGTTTCTGAGAATTCTTTTGTCCCTTGATTTCTTTTTTTAAAAAAAAAAGATTTATTTATTTATACATACAAGAGCTGGGGTACAGGCCAGAGGTGTTTGTGGGTGGGGGTGAGAGGATTCACCAGACAGAGCGGGGAGCAGAACAGGCAGACTGACTGAAACACACTGCTGAGGGGAGCAGCGGGCACAGCAGGAGAGGTCTGCTGCGCCATGTGGGTCCCCTCTCTGGCCGGCAGCAGGGATCGAACTTGTGCTGCAGTGGCTGCGGTTTGCTTCATAGTGCGTTGCTTAACCCACTGCGCCACCAGGGAGGCCCTTGTCCCTTGATTTCTGAATCTTTTCTACCAGTAATTTTGATTCCTTCTATCACTCATGTCAATGCCCTTTTTCCCTGACTCATTCCTTCAGGTTTGGAGAGAGATGTGATGTTAGCAATAAGTAGGGGGTTATTGTCTCTAGAGAAATTTCACCCATATGGCATTTATTCCAAACTAGGACATAAGCTTTTTTTTTTTTTTCATGGTGGATTTATTATTTCAAACCTGAACAAAATTTCTCAAAGCTGTGCTTCACGAAATATAATGCATAACTCTAAAAGGAAAACAATTCCCTTTCTGCAAAGACAAGGAATTTATTTTCCACTTTCCAAAGAAATGCTTAATTCCCTTTAGAAGCTAAACTTGATGTAAAAAAAAAAAAGTGAAGTTTTTATAGAATGTTACTTTAAATCCAGAATACTAAAAATAGTCTAAACATGGTACCAGATTAATCTCAGGGCCCACACATTTCAATTTACTCTCCTTTAACCTGCAGTAATATTTTTGCTTGGATTTAGTCAAGCAAGTGTTGATGATTTCCTTTTCTCAGATCTTTTATTTTTCCATTGAATTGCCAGCAGATGAAAATTTGCCAGTACAAACACATTCATTTTTTTTCATCCCATTCACTGACAGCCTTTTTACATTCCTTTCTTCCTTCTTTCACACTGCTCCCCATCTACTTGCTTTGCCCTATACCAAAATGTTAATTCCAAGGATGAGATTTCCTTTGGCTATAGGACTTTTAATATCCACTAATGTAGGAAAAGGCTCCAGTGATGAGGTTCTCAAATTGGAATGGTCAAGGACAAGAGGGAAGGGTAAATTGGGCAGGGAAAATGGGCTCTGGAGAGTATGAATTTTATCTCTGTCCTGGCTCCATCTAGATGCCCCCCTCGCCAGAGGGCAGTCCTGATGCCCACTTCCCCAAAGTTCCTCTTTCTCTTCTGTTCAGACAGTGGTTGCTAAATTGCTCTGGCAAAGGGAAACAGCTATTCTACCCACGCAGTTCCAGACCGTGCATCTCTCTTCCCATTTCCTCCCATCTTTTTCCTGAGTTTCCAGACCCTTTTCCCAAACACCTATTTCTTAGAACCCACATTGACCATCCTCATGCTCAGCCCCCAGCTCAGCCAGTAGAGCACCTGCCTCTCTGTGTCAACATTTTTAAGCCTCTTACTGGGAGTTCCACCTCTTTCGATATCGCTATCTCCCATAAAACCACAGTCAGGAATAGATATGAGACCGTTCACAAGTTATCCCACTTTCCTTTTAGGTAAATAGAAGGACTTCATCCCCCTACTCCTTTAAAGTTAGATGTTCCAAATGGATGGATCTGGAGGGGATTATGATCAGCAAAGTAAGTCAGAAGGCAAAAGAAAAATACCAGATGGTTCCTCCCTTAGGAGGAACAAAAGGGAACCAAAGGAGGATCAAGGAAAGGAATAAGAACAATAATAATAACAATAACAGCAATAAGGACACAGAAACCAAAAATGAGGAGACAAGGACAGATGGGGACACTTGGTGGGGAGGGGAGATGGAGGGTTGAGGGCAGATGGGAGCACGGGGGACTGAGGTGATGGTGCACTGGTGAGATGGTGATGGGGAATACATGGGGATTACAATTGATGGCAAGTATATGTAAATTAAAAAAATTATATTAATAAAAAATTTTTAAAAAATGAGAAATAAAGGTAAAAAAATTAATAAAAGGGCCTCCCTGGTGGCGCAGTGGGTTAAGCAACGCACTATGAAGCAGACCGCAGCCACTGCAGCACGAGTTCGATCCCTGCTGCCGGCCAGGG